>JAVLUX010000008.1:10925000-11507500 GCA_032164185.1 Moxostoma hubbsi | reverse complement strand
TGAGCTGCAAAGAACATATAATCTACACATGAGCTTCACATAATTTACACAAACGTTACACATACAGTATGTATTTTCTCAGGCACTTATTGAGTCTAAATAGATGCACAACTTGCATAATTTCAATTGTACACCTAAATGACAACAGTCATATCATACTGTTCATGTGTTGTACTTGCTATACAGTAGTTTACTTCGATGTTGTTTCTTTGTGAAATAGCAAAGTCAAATGTAAATCAAGTCCATAATAGTAAAAAATAGCATGTGTATTATGTATGTGTACATGCATATGAGATACTAATAAGTCACCATTGTTAATAATTAATTATTGCACAGAAACTCAGTGTTATAAAGTATTTATTTGTATTATGTGATAGTAAATTTAATAGATGAGAAATAATCATAAAAAATTTAATTTATGGAAGTGAACAAACAAAACATGAAAAAAATGACACTCTTACATAGTTCGGGTCTCTAATGACCCTATACACCATTATAATAATTTTATGTTATTTTATACGATTTTTTGCAATTTTTTGTACTACAGTATTTAGAAGAGATAGATTAAGGAATACTAAAGGGGTGTGGACACAGCTCCAAAAAATGGATGAGGTACAGGGAGTGAATGATGGCCCAGGTCTTTAGAGATGTATGCATGTAAGGGTTAATGTTGACATGAGTTAATGCACTTTGAACTATTACATAACCTAAAAATGAACAATTGTATTTGCATTAACTAACATTAACAAAATAATAATTCATAAATAATGTAAACATATATTTTTCATTGTTATTTCATGATACTTAATGCAATTACTAATATTAACAAATGTAACCTTATTATAAAGTATTACTATTTTTTGTGCCACAAATGCTATCGATTGAGCAAAACTTGTGTTGTACCTGGAACATGCAGTGCAACAAATCATCACGTGATAAATCAAATCATTTGTCCTAACCAGCTGTGACTGTCAATGTCACTTGATGCTGAAAACTTCATGGCTGAAAGCCATGTCACACCTAATTAGAAAAAGGTGTTTATGTTCTGTAAATGGCACAGTGGGCTCCTTGACTCTTCCTCCCTCCAGTATGGTGGTTATGTGTGTGACTGGACTGTTCTTCATCCCGGTCGTGGGCCTCACTGGATTTCACATGGTTCTGGTGGCCCGAGGACGCACCACAAATGAACAGGTGAAAAACACACATGTACATTTACACCATGCAATATGTAATCTGGTTCTCTGCATACAACATGGACACAAATAGTGTCAGAATCGTCGGCACGTTTTCACACTTTTCTCACCCACTCAGAATCACCTTGATGTCTTTCCAACTAGATTGCTTCTGTTGTTCGAGCACGACATCTGTTACAAAGCCTGTTATTTTTATTACACATTACAGGCCTATCGGTCAAGGACAGTTGTTTTCCATCTTCTCAGTATGTTAAAAGAATTAATCCCATCTCTCTGTTCTTAGGTGACAGGAAAGTTCCGAGGAGGAGTCAATCCGTTCACTCGGGGTTGCTGTGGCAACGTGAAACATGTTTTGTGCAGTCCGCTCGCTCCGAGGTAAAGGAGATATCTGGCACATGTTTTTCTACTACACATGTACAGTATAAGCTTGTTTGTAAACAGTCATTCTCTCGCACATACCAGTAAGTGTGTGAAAGTCAGTAGTGACACTTGGCACTTCAGCTCGTTTCCATGGCCCCTGACAGCTGGTTGCTTGGCAATTGACAGCTGTCTTATTCTATGAGTCATATTGGAGCAGAGCGTTGGGTGTTTAATTTCACTTTAAATTAATTTACATCAGGTTTTGCTGTGTTTTCCGTTTGCAAAACAGACGAGATGCAATGAACATTTAAGAGAAGAGCTATAAAATAGTGACTTCCTTGACTGTCGATCACAAAGTAAATTAAAACAGTAACATCATAAGAGCAAACATGCATTTTTGATTATTTTATTATGCTCCTTAAGGTGCTTTTACAATATGAGTAATGTTTTTTTGCACAAAAAAGCGGTCATATATTTGTAAAGCATGATCATTTTCCACGCTCATTTTGACCCTCTGTCAGAAACACTCTGTTTTGGTGCTGCTTCTCCTTTAAGACTTGATAGTAAACGCCCACTATTATGATTGGCTCTCTGCTCTTCACTGACCTGCTCTCTCTTTGCAATCTCACTGCTTATTGGTACTGGGGTCGGGACTACGGAAGTGATTAGGTAAAGTAGGCATTGATGTGTTGTTGTGGAGGCGGTCAGATGCAAATGTCTACCACAGTGTGACATCACAATGCGGAGGAAGTAGAGAATGAGTCATTTTGGCAGCTTGGTTTCAACAAATGCAGATGCAACAAAAAAAATTCTTCCCAATTTGGAATGTCCAATTCCCAATGCACTCCAAGTCCTCGTGGTGGCATAGTGACTGGCTTCAATCCAGGTGGCTGGGGAGGAATCTCAGTTGCCTCCGCGTCTGAGACCGTCAATCCGCGTATCTTATTACGTGGCTTGTTGAGTGCATTACCGTAGAGACCTAGCACGTGTGGAGGCTTCACACTATACTCTGCGGCATCCAAGCACAACTCACTACGTGCCCCACCAAGAGCGAGAACCACATTATAGCGACCACAAGGAGAATAACCCAATGTGACTCTACCCACCCTAGCAACCGGGCCAATTGGTTGCAATTGGAAGTCACTCAACACTCATCACTGGAGTCACTCAACACACCCTGGATTCGAACTTGAGACTCCAGGTGTGGTAGTGTCACGATTCACTGTTGTCTACCCTGTGATTTGCCTCTGTCATCTGTTCCCCATGGACTACACTTCCCATCATCATTGCCTGAACAGCTGGAGGTGATCAGGGCAAGGGATGATGGGAAGTGTAGTCCATGGGGAACAGATGACAGAGGCAAATCACAGGGTAGACAACAGTGAATCGTGACAGGTAGTCAGCGTCTTTACTTGCTGAGCTACCCAGGCCCCCATACTAACATTGTCTATGTTACACGTCTTGACCATTTTAGTTTCCCCAAAATGAAAATTCATTTAGAGGCGTGTCTCCAAATGCGCATAATACATTTTAATAGCCGAAATATTGTGCAATTGTGAAATATTTTAAGTAGCGGTTCTTTCCAGTACTTGAATCAGGCCTCCTGTAGGATAAAAGGTTTTGGTCTTGATCCCGTGAAATGAGCAAGGGAGCACAAGTTCTGTATTGTGCAGCAACCCGTGTCTCTCGTGCGCAGCTAACTGGTCAAGATAATAGCCGTTTGAAATTCTGATTTCATTTAAGTGTACATCAGTGGTGCGTTGGCTTAATGTGTACATAATATAGTATTTTCTTTGTGAATGATGAACATTTCAAGTGAAAAGTGTCATGTGCATTCTCATCAACTACTCTTACACTTGTTAAATAGCAGGAATTTTATGATGATATCATCCAATTAAAAAGAAACATATAAATTCCAGATTGATGTGAGAGCTGTACTGTATTTGCATTTGATGCGAGTACCACACCCAAAACCCTCCTTTTGGAGGGTGTCCAACATATTTGCATGTGTAGTTATTTGCGTGGTTTTTCTTAGTAAATCACCCACAAAACGCCCACGATGCACACGTGTAGTTTCATAGATTGCACAAGCAAATTAGCACCCGTTATTTGAGATCTTAGTCAATTGGGGCCTTAACGTGAAACCTCAAGAATTTGTTTAATAAATGTAGCAGACAAATTTGTGACGTTCATACAGCAGACAGAGAGGGGGAAAAAGATTGTTTATAACTAGAGGAAAGTCTAGAGGGGTTTGAGAAGAATAGGGGTCCATAGGAAGGTAGATTGTGTCCTGTTTTTCTCGCCTGTATTACGAAACTTAAGCAGGAAGAGAACATGGCAGTTAAGGTTTGAATCAGCTCTTGAAACAATGGGGAGAGAAAGGGATTACCGTATAAACACAGATTGAAGCCAAGGTTAATGACTTAAGAATGGGGAAAGTATCTTCAAAAAAGAAACATAGGACAATCTTTTTAAGGTCAGGCGCAAAACAAATGAAGAATTCCCTTGAATCGGAAAAAGTCATCAAGTCTTGTACAACCTACCTGCAAGGATCTGATTGAGGCATTGATTTGTTCTTGCCCATGAATTTACAAGATGTTTTAAAATTAATGTGTTTGCTCCGATGGGTGTTATATACCCAGTAGACAAAGCTTTTATGCTTTATATAAAACATAGTTGAGCTGTGAGGGTTTTAGAAGGAAAACATCATTAAAAAGCTTGCAGATTATTTAGTTCTGGTGTTTCATCATATGTCATTTCAGCTGCTATTGTTTTACATTGAATCTCTGCTATGCAGATACATCGCTGATCCCAGGAAGAAAACTCCCATCACTATCAAACCGCCATTCCTCCGTCCTGACCTCTCTACCCGCCACATCAGTGTAAAAGTCACTGACAATGGTATCCATAGTAACATCCTACGAACTAAAGTGAGTAAAAAAAAAAGCTTTTAATTCTCTGTCTGCCTACAGCTTGGAATTGCAATGGTTTTTAGTCATTTCAGTTATTGTACTAGTGGCTGGAATATCCATACAGACTCATAACTTAGATTGTAATTATTCCAATTCTGATAATTGTTTTAAAGGAACCGTTTTAAGAATGTTTTTTCTTAAGTCTGTCTATGTGCTTTCCAAAAATGAATATTTGAATGGAAACTTGTTTTTTTTTTTTTTTTTTGCCTCAGTCTAAGATAAGTCTGGATGGTGTGGATAATAAAGGTATTGACACACATCCACCTCTGCCGCCCAAAGCAGAATGCTACAACCAACTCAAGAGTCAACTTACTTCAAGCGAAGGCAAGTAGCACTAAAGAACAACTTATGCTGTCATTGTCAATACTGCTGGTTATTTAGAAGCTTTTTTTGTTTGTTTGTTTTTTGTGAGTACCACATTTAAAAATAAAATAAATACAACTTCTGTGCTGAAATATCATCAATACATTTGATTTGACTTGCCACATTTAGCTGGTTGTTGCATTTTTCTTAACTGCACTTCTGCTGCCATCTGGTGGTGCATCTTTTTTACAGCACTTTTAAAGGAATATTCCAGGTTCAATACAAATTAAGCCCAATCTACATTTTTTTGGCATAATGTTGATTTCCACAACAATTATTTTTAATTTTTTTTACTTTTTTCAAAAATCAAGGTTACAGCGAATCACTTACAATGGAGGTGAATGGGGGCCAATTTTTGAATGTTAAAATTCTCACTCACTACATAAACATGTACACATGAAACAAGCATGTAAACATGATTTAGTGTGATAAAATTGCTTACAAACCAATTCTATGTAAAGTTATTACCATAACGATTTAATGTCAACAAACCCTAAAACGACTATAAAAGGGACAATTTAAACAACTTTACAGATCAAATAATACTTTTAGTGTTTAACAGAATAATTAATTTAAGGTGCTTCTTTTTTTTTTAAATGATAAGCTTAAAATTTCGGCCTTTAAACCCTCCAAAAATTGGCCACATTCACTTTCATTGTTAGTGCCTCAATGTAACCTCGATCTATACTTTTTTAAAGAAATGGAGGGACGTCAGCATTATGCCACGAATGCTGTCGATTGAGTTTAATTTGTATTGAACCCGGAATATTCCTTTAAGTCATTCAATTACTGTAACTTGTGTCACACTTTCTAGAGAGTTCCCTGTCCAGCAAAACCACCAATCCGTCCACCCCAGCCATGTACAAATACCGACCTTCCTTCGGCACCATGCCCAAAGTGCACTATCATGCAACAGGAGAAAAGGTGGGAGCAACAATTTGACTCTAGCTGCTGATAAAATTGAATAATGAGTTCACTAAATGCAGCCTTTATAAAGTGCTCTAGAAGTCTTCATGTTATGTGTGCGGCATTTCATTGCATTGTGAATATGCAATCTTATTGCACCCTGATTTTCATTTCTAAAATGCGAATTTGCAATTTCAGAGATTGCACTTAAGTTTGTAAATGAAAGTCAGCGTGGACCATATTTACTTAATGCATGTTCCTAGTCGTATATTGAAAACTATTGATTGATACATGTTGAATTCCAAATGTAAAATTGTTTTGTCATGGTAATCTTTAATTGAAATGAAGTAACTTCCTGTTCTTCTGAAAAAAACGTTCCTTTTCTGCTGACGTCAACTAAGCTTGGCATTTCATGCGTTGGCTCCATCTTAATATGGAATGCCGTCTCCCATGCCTAAAATCTATTCAATACCCAATGGATAAACTCAAGTCCCATTATGTACACTTTTTTTCTCGTTAAATACCTAGTTTTACTTGGAAATATGCCACCATACAGAAGTGAAATGTGTTGTAAACAGGGTTGCACAATGTCTCTCTTCTGATTTTTCAAAGACTTTCTTAATTGATAGTTATCAAGTACATTTTTGCTATCATTTCTTTAAAAAAATGTTTTGCCCTCTTCTCAGATTGTAATCCCTGAGAATGGCAAGCACTCAGCAGTTTTAGAAGAGAGAGGTCATGATTACCGTTCAGAGCCTAATCTGGATCTGCCGGACTACCGCGGCACTCCTCTCCATCGAACATACCAGTCCTCCCCGTTCCAGCTGGACTCTTTCAGCACAACATCTCGTTCGATCAGTCTTAAACAGGGAGTTAACAGGGCTGACCGTGTACCACTAGGGAGCAGCAAACCTGAAACGGTCACCTCCACCCCTCACAAAGGAGTCTTTTCCCCTGGAACACTATCTGGACGCAATGGCAGTCTCTCCTATGACAGCCTGCTGACCACCAGTATAACGCCCTCTGTGGGCGAGTGTGCTGCCCACCCGGGAGTGCCCTCCATGGGGTTCCATTCACCCTACCTGCCCACTAAAATGTGCCATGTGCGAGGGCCCGAGCTTCAACGGCATGCCGGCCCGCCATCCTACAGCCCTGTGCATGTAGGATCGATGTACGGCCGGCAGTCACCACTTTCGAGAGACCATGACCGAGACCCCTCCCCAGTCCGCTACGACAACCTCTCCAAAACCATTATGGCCTCCATCCAGGAGAGGAAAGATCTTGAGGAGAGAGAGAAGCTCATGCATCGGCAAGCACCAGTGGCCTACGGCAATGATTCAGGTGTGTTTGAAACCTGCACTGCAGCTGCCTATGGACTCCCACCTGGGGCGTGCTACCCTGATGGCCCCAAAGGACCCGGTTCCAGAGAGCCCACTCCACCTGTGTGTGGTTCTCGAGATAACTTGATGGGGGTTGGAATGGTGGGATACGCTCCCCGAACTCCTGTTCTTCGTTCTTCAGCCTCCTCTCTCGCAAGAGTGCCGAGAACATCCACTACTTCCCTCCACACAGATGGAGGCAATCTGGGAAACATGCAGGGCAGAACAGCCGAATATCAATATCGCTCTCCGGTGCACCAAGCCCATCACTCCCCAACCGCTGTACCCCTTTCCCCCTCATACACGCATCAGAAGGTCGCCTTCATAAGTGCCCTGGAGAGGGCGGACTCCCCACATCTGGGTACAAGGTATGACACATAGCATCCACTTTTAGCCAATTAGCACAGGGGCTGAAGAAAGGTGCATGGTGTATAGACTAAACAAGATAGATGATTTATGTATTCTCTGATCCAATATGGTCAAGAGACTTTAGAAAAGAGATTTCACTTGTGTATTGTGTAGTTGTGTGGACACGTGTGCAATATAAAGAAAGTTAAAAAAATGTAGTTCTTTTTTGTGCTTCAATAAATTACAGTCTGTCTTTAAGTATTATTAGTTAGATTATTATTATATATCTTTATATGTTAAGAGTTAAGACTTAAGCTTATGTATGTGTCTTGTGTTGCTTTTGCTTATGTATTTTTATTTATATACAAATAAATTTGCTCTCATTCTCATATTTCACTTTGGCTGTGCATGCCTGTTCATCCAGATTCATGAGCTAATTTATGACACTTTTTGCATGACATCTACCTATAGATGATTGCATCATGGTTATCTCTACTTAAAGGAATATTCTGGGTCAATACAAGTTGTGCATTTGTGGCATGATGTTGATTACCACTAAAGTTAATTTTGTCTTGACTCTCATTTTTTCAAAGGTAAAGAGGTAAAAATCAGGGTTACCGCAGAGGCTGCGGTAGAAAAAAATCTTTATCCATCACTCTGACAGACTGAGTTGTTAAATGTCCATCATGGTTTGTTTTTATCCGTCATACTATTTGCAGGGGCGTAGCATCCATTATAATGGCATAGACATGTCAGGCTTAAATTATATTTTTTGACTTCCTAAGCACAAGTCTGGTGGAACCAAGAAGTTCTAGGGTGAAAGATCTACCTGTCAATCAATCATGCTAAAACTAATTTTGAAACTTTGCCGGAAAACTTCCAATCGGAAAATGTTAAAATGTGCCTACATACATGTACAAGTTCATGGAACTTTTTCAGTGTGCTTGATATCACAATAAATTGTAATAGGAGAAGCACACTCATCTCTGAAGTGCTAATGCAGGTACTCCTCTAAAATAACTGACAATTCTGCTCTAAGCATAATGTTTGCGCTTAGATTAAAAGCAAGTAATTGGCAGAAATGATGCGCTGCTTTTTTTGCGTTTTCTTTTTGTTATACTTTTTTTTGCTTTGTTATATTAAAGCAGCAAATTAATCATGCAGTAACACTTACGTAATGACTGATGTATGCAGTTATGTATGCAAAATTCGAACACAAAGCCCTGTATATCCACAGGTCCACATAAAGGCAGCATAGTAAACCACACGACTCCAGTGATTAAATCCTTGTCTTCAGAAGTGTGGGTGAGAAACAGTTCAATATTGAATTACTTTGTTACTACAAATCTCCACTTTCACTTTCACATTCTTCTTGTGTTTTGGCAACATGCATTCTTCGTGCATATTGCCACCTACTGGGCAGGGAGGAGAATTTATAGTATAAAAAACACACCTATCATTTAACTTCTGAACACAAGGATTTAACCACTGGAGTGTTATGGATTACCTTTATGCTGATTTCATTTAGAAGCTTCAATTGCCTGGCCACCATGAGGACCTACAATGCTGAAATATTCTTCTAAAAGTCTTTGTTTGTGTTCAGAAGAAAAAAAGAAAGTCACATCTGGGATGGCATGAGGGTGAGAAAATGACGAGATAATTAAAATTTTTGTGTGAACTATTCCTTTAACTTGTATTGAACTCAAAATATTCCTTTAAAATATGCTGCTTTGTCTGAAATTATTTAATCAGTATTCATGATCCAGTATCTATTCATGAGATGTATTTTGTTTATATTTGAATTTTGTAAGTGATGTTTCCTAAACAATATCATAATACATGTTGTTTACACTTGATTGTCTTTGGTCTTCCTTCTGAGTTTTATGTTCATTGTACATCTGGGATGAGGGTCCTTTTAAGAGTGACTAACATTAGGCTGCATGATTTGATCCAGGCATAAAAATGATTTTGGATCTATTAGCCCAAGACCATGACATGCACACCTCAAATATCTGTGCTTCTTTTCTAATGTTTTCTCTACATAGAGAGGACCTGGTTCAAGGTAAAGTCAACGGACAACTAAAGGGCCAAGCACGTGACTGCCATCTAGGGACACCTACTGGAACTCCACTGAGTCAAAAAAATGTCAGAAAGGTTACTGGCGTGGGTGGAACTACATATGAGATTTCCGTTTGATGGACAACTCGAAGAGACACTCCCTGAGGAAAAGCACTGCCATAACAACATCATCTCCACTTGTGCTCAAAGAAAAGAGTTTCTCTTTCCTGATAATGTTCTTTAAAATTAGACTTAAACTGACCAATCTGGAGGCACACCGTCTCTGTGGCAGGTCTGATCAGAGAAGATTTTGCATTGGCCCCTTCTTAGCTGAAGAGATGGCCCTGCAGCTTTCTGTGTGGCCCCATGTAAAATACAACAGGAATAGCTTCGACAAATGAGCATTGTGCGTTTTTGTGTGTGTCAGTCATCAGAGGACATTACACACATAAGACTGGTTTTAAAACTTATAATTGAAATGTAAAAATTACACCAATAAGGGCTGAATATGTACAGTGTCTGTTATTTGTATAAAGGTCAAAGGTCATTTATTGAATGCAAAGGTGCTCAGTATGCAGATCTATTTCTGCAGTAACTGGTCTCAGTAACCTTTCCACACACTTGAATGTGGTTGTATATGTACATGCCAGTAAATTCATTTTTACTATATTTTAATAATTATACTGATCTAACAATCAGGGTTTTTCCTAATTTCATCTCAAATACATTTGCCAGTTAATCTATCTGGCTCCAAACCAACCATAAGAGCACTTGTGTACTTTAAAAACCTTCTCAAAAGTTTTATTTTTTGAATATGGTGGTCATTTGCTTATTTTCTAAAGTGAAACTTTAAGCTGCCATATAAATAAACGTGTATGTAATATAAAAATTTAAAAAAAAATTACAAAATTATTATTAATTTTAGTAATAATTCAGTATGTTGACTGGATTCTGGCCATTATCCCCAGTCTATTTAAAGTTTCTTTCAAACTTTGTTTTACTTTGTAAAAGTATTTTATAGTAGAAAAGATGTAGAAGCGAATATGTAATCTGAAACACCACTGTGTATTATCAGTACCGGCCACAGGTTAAAGCCATATTCATCCATCCATCCATCCATATATATATATATATATATATATATATATATATATATATATATATATATATATATATATATATATAATTGTTTTGTGTGTGTGTTGTTTTTTAAAGCAACCTTCAATAGTTTGGTATACATCACTTTTTGGAAAATAATAATAATCATTCTAATAAGAAGTGGGTGGGTGTATTTTAAGTGAATATTTTTTCATATTATAATTTATTTGTACAAATTAATTTGTATGCATTACTATTTTGAGGTGTTTTAAGTAGTTTTTTATTAGATTTTTTTTTTTATTATTGTAGTGAAAGAATGTTGAATGAGTATGAAGTAATGTTATTATACAACAACGTTTTAGGAAATTTGTTTCAAGAATTATACTCAAAGTGAAAATGCCTTTTCGAAATTTTAAATGCTGGATCCATTTAAGATTGTTTTACTTTTTTAAGTTATAATAATATAATACATGTGACACATGATTATTGGTCCTTTATATATATATATATATATATATATATATATATATATATTTTACAAAACTGCTAGTTCCGGTCCTCAAATCTGATTGGACAAGAGACGTTCTATGAGCACTGACGGTCTCGCACCTTTCAGCACACTGACGCTTCACTGTGTGTATCACTCCACTTGTGTTTGTGCCGTTCTAAACTAAAGTGTAAGAGCAGTGCTGATATGTTAAGTGCCATCTGTCTCTTAACATTTAATTTTGTGACATTACAAATTTTAGCCAGCACATGGCAGAAAAGACCATTTTTATGTATAAAATAAGCCAGATAGTTGATGTGAAAGAGTCAGCGTCACTCAGTGCTACATTCAACAGCACTGCATGATCCCTCGTATTATTACTACACTACTAAAGCTAAGAAATTGCTTTAAATGGCTTTAAACTAACAACTTCAGCATTAAGCCTCATCACAGCTGTGAAACACGATAGACTGATTAATTACAAAAACTCAAGAAACTTACCTCTTAAAAGAGTTTATTGGAGAGGAAATACTATTCAAAATAGCAGAGGACATTGTGGTTTCTAGAGTGAATGACTCTTGCACTCCGGCTACAATGAAATAGGGAGGAATACCCCTGCTTGAACGTCTATTTTTCCACTGAGAATGTTGATCTTCAGAAAGCTGACAAACAGACTACATCATCATCAACAGGTGATGGCACATGCTCAATCTCTCTCTCTCTCTCTCTCTCTCTCTCTCTCTCTTTTCAATTTAACAAGCTTTATTGGCATGACAAAGACATTTTGTATTGCCAAAGCAATTACATAGAAAACAGAACCGGAACTAAACTAGTTCTCTCTCTGTCTCGCACTCAAACTAAACTAGTTCTCTCTCTCTCTGTCTCGCACACACACAAACACACATTCTTGTTTCTCCAATAACTTGTTAAAAACAGCCCAAGCTGTGATAGTAGTTCTAAAGTGACATTTTTTAATTTATAATGGAGGCCACCAACGGCAGATTCTGATAAGAATCACGTAAGAAAGTGGCTCCAAATGCGTTTTTTTATGACCGTACTCATTTTTCCTCATTTTTTTTATTTACTAGTTCATTGAACTGTTGTACAGAGCATCCGGAAAGTATTCACAGCGCTTCACTTTTTCCACATTTTGTTATGTTTCAGCCTTATTCCAAAATTGATTAAATTCATTATTTTCTTCAAAATTATACAAACAATACCCCATAATGACAATGTGAAAGCAGTTTGTTTGAAATCTTTGCAAATTTATTAAAAATAAAAAATGAAAAAAAATCACATGTACATAAGTATTCACAGCCTTTGCCATGACACTCAATATTTAGCTCAGGTGCATCCTGTTTCCACTGATCATCCTTGATCTTTCTTGATTGGAGTTCACCTGTAGTAATTTCAGTTGATTGGACATGATTTGGAAAGGCACACACCTGTCTATATAAGGTCCCACAATTAACAGTGCATGTCAGAGCACAAACCAAGCCATGAAGTCCAAGGAATTTTCTGTAGACCTCCGAGACAGGATTGTATTGAGGCACAGATCTGGGGAAGGGTACAGAAAACTTTCTGCAGCATTGAAGGTCCCAATGAGCATAGTGGCCTCCATCATCCGTAAATGGAAGAAGTTTGGAACCACCAGGACTCTTCCTAGTGCTGGCCGCCCGGCCAAACTGGGCCCATCGGGGAGAAGGGCCTTAGTCAGGGAGGTGACCAAGAACCCAATGGTCATTCTGACAGAGCTCCAGCGTTACTCTGTGGAGAGAAGAGAACCTTCCAGAAGAACAACCATCTCTGCAGCACTCCACCAATCAGGCCTGTATGGTAGAGTGACGGAACGGAGACGGAAGCCACTCCTCAGTAAAAGGCACATGACGGCCCACCTGGAGTTTGCCAAAAGGCACCTGAAGGACTCTCAGACCATTAGAAACAAAATTATCTGGTCTGATGAAACAAAGATTGAACACTTTGGTCTGAATGGCAAGCGTCATGTCTGGATTAAACCTCCAGGCACCACTCATCACCTGGCCAATACCATCCCTACAGTGAAGCATGGTGGTGGCAGCATCATGCTGTGGGGATGTTTTTCAGCGGCAGGAACTGGGAGACTAGTCAGGATTGTGGGAAAGATGAATGCAGCAATGTACAGAGACATCTTTGATGAAAACCTGCTCCAGAGTGCTCTGGACCTCTGACTGGGTTGAAGGTTCATCTTCTAACAGGACAACGACCCTAAGCACACAGCCAAGATAACAAAGGAGGGGCTACAGGACAACTCTGTGAATGTCCTTGAGTGGCCCAGCCAGAGCCCAGACTTAAAGCCGATTGAACATCTCTGGAGAGATCTGAAAATGGCTGGTCACCATCCAACGTGATGGAGCTTGAGAGGTCCTGCAAAGAAGAATGGGAGAAACTGCCCAAAAATAGGCGTGCCAAGCTTGTAGCTGTAATTGGTGCCAAAGGTGCTTCAACAAAGTATTGACCAAAGGCTGTGAATACTTGTATACATGTGATTATTTTTATTTATTTTTTTTATTTTTTTTTTTAATACATTTGCAAAGATTATCTTCACATTATCATTATGGGGTATTGTTTATAGAATTGAGGAAAATAATGAATTTAATGAATTTTGGAATAAGGCTGTAACATAACAAAATGTGGAAAAAGTGAAGCGCTGTGAATAGTTTCCAGATGCACTGTATGTAAGCAATATCACACTCGCAATCATGCTATATGGCCCTAAATCAGCACTGCTATGATTACCTATGGTACTGCAGCCGAATCACAGCAGTGCTGATGTAGGGCCATATCGCACTCTTGTTCATGTGATAGTTTAATTTAAAGGTATTAATTGCTCATTGCCTCTTATATCCATATTTCATGATTCAGTTCTGGAATATCCAACATGCTCTTGTTATAAATACAATCAAGGGATGTTTAGTATAATATAATGGAATAGGGAATTCAGAAAACCTTTTTTTCACATTTAATTTCACTTTCAACATTGGTTGCAAATATAAGTATGATAAAGTTGTATGTAAAAATATCTATTCAGTTTCACTTTTACATGTTCCCCCACTTGATTCATTTTCAAGGGTTTCACATATTTTGAGACAAATTTCAATGAAATTGTAACCATATCAAATGCATAATAAGGTGTTTTTCCTCTTTATCTTATTGAAATTTTAAAAGGAGCCCAAAAACATCATCCAATATAAAATGATTGTGAAGTACGTACTTAAACTTCTTCTTTTCAAGAAACAGATCTCTAAATTTGACATGGTAGTGCAAAACATTAACATTTTAAAACTGACATTTATGAAGATACAAACAAACTAACTAAATTCTGTAAATGTAATAATTTTCTTATTTTTCATAAAAAATGGGCAACACAGTTGAAATGTCAAAGAAAAATAGGCAAACAGTTGACAGCTAAACCTCACACTGTGGCTTGTTTCATAATTTAAGGTGACCATAAAGGCCTAACAATTTTATAAGGAGCATTTTGGAGTGAAGTGTTAATCCATGTTATTGATGACATATAAAAAGATAACAGTGGGATCTTGCAGACTGATAAAGCAGCAGTGGGAGCGACCCAAAGTTCTCTGCTGCTCATCAGATGTTCTTTCAAGAAATACCGTTGTGATTTCCTCACAGATCTGCCTTAGGGGTCTAAGAGACTATAAAATGCACACACTGACAAACTGAATGCAAACAATCTGGGTGAAAAGGCTTTTACAGTTCGGTAGGCTCCATTTCTGTGAGTGTTTCACTTTGTTAGGCCACATAGCACCATCGCTTCTGCTGGCCGAATACCCTATTCTTCACTTCCGCTGACTGGCACAGCGTCACCTTCTGTTCAAATGTAACTAGTGTACAGTTTAAGAAAAAGAACAACTATGAGACATATTTGTGTGATGAAGTATTTCGTTCAGATGAAATGAAGACCTTATAGTTTCATATCAAGGTACATCATCATTATTTTTCATCATCAAGCGAAAAAAAATCAAAACCGAATAAATATAACTTGAAGTCTTGAACATTAATTTTTGTCTTATCTTTATTCATTCCACTGTCCATTGTAACCAATTAGTGTGGCAGGAGTTAAGATTTAACTCCTGCCTAAGAGTTAGCGACTGACGCTAGAGGCTGTAGCCTTTAGTCTCCTTGTTTGTGTACCTGCCTCCCATTCAAGCTGATGTCGATTCGAATCCCACTCAGATCAAGTCGAGCAAGACTGGTTACAGTGGTGCCATGACCCGAATGGGAGTGAGGTTTAGGGGGGTGAGTGTTACGGGAGCCAGCTGGTTCGTGATAGCTGTGTGGTATGTGTAAACTTCACTCCACTGGCCTCAATTGGCATGTTAGCGACTGACACTAGAGGCTGTAGCGTTTAGCCTCCTTGTTTGTGTACCTGCCTCCCATTCCAGCTGATACCGGTTTGAATCCTGCTCTGAGCGGGTCGAGCAGGACCGCTTAAACTCTAAAATGCCCCTTGGGGGGTTGTAGGGATATAGTGTGTGTATATATGTATGTGTGTGTATATATATATATATATATATATATATATATATATATATATATATATATATATATATATAATATGGGCAATAGTTATAGGACACAATTGGTCAACTTATGCAAATACATTTGATACAGTAAGAGGCTTTTTTTATTAACAAATTAAGATACTGCTTATTCAAAATAACTACTTTAGAAAAGGGGGCTACATTTCTTTTTCATTTCTATCACATTTGACCTTTCATAATATCTCAAGTATTCTAGAAACAAATGAATCTTCATTGTGATTGGATCAGTCAATTTGAGCTCACTTTGAACATTTTTCATATAAAATCTATTCCCCACATTTAAGTCTCGAACAGGGGCCTCCGGCATGGAAGGCAGGCACACTAACAAGGAGGATAAGGGCTAAAGCCTCTAGTGTCAGTCGCTAGTGCGCCTCTTGAGGCCAGGGGAGTGAGGTTTACACATACCGCACAGCTGTCATATACCAGCAGATTCCCGTTACATTTGTAGGGGAGAGTGGGGCACAAACTAACACGTGGCTTGTTGTAACACACACAGGTAAGACGGAACTTGAGAAAAAAATTGCAGCAAAATTAAAAAAAAAATTGGAAGATATTGCCAGAAGTTAATTTTAAAGTAGCAAATATAAACACACAAATGAAAGTTAATTTGTTTTTAACTTTCTAATGTTACGTTATCTTATAATTTTCTTATGTTATCGTGTTAGTAGATTAAAAGTTCCAATTCAAAAGCCTACTTGTTGTTCTGGCGGCCGTAAGTTTCATCACTTATTTTAGTTGGGAAAACGTAAAATCCTAAGAGAGTAGGTGGGCATAAGGCTTATGCCAGTGTATGCCCTAGACCTAGACTACACTACTGTTTACAGGGTAGATAACAAACACAATGTCCTCTTTATGAACACCATTTATCAATCAAATACTTAACATGTGTGCTCATTAATGGAGAATTGAGCTTAATATTAGCAACCGCATTCTCTAATAAGAGGGGCACACCAAGCGTGTTCAATAAGGAATGCACAGACACTGACAGAAAGATAATGATAAATAAAATAAAAAAAACACACATTAAAGCTATCTTATTGGTCGCTTATAATTACGATGCATGCAACTTTTTTAACCTCATAGTAATTGAGATAGATACATGCATTTAAAAATTCACTTGTTACATTGGACCATTTAAAATTAACTAGTGAATTAAAAAATGTGCTTAAATTCTTAAAATGTTTTAAAGGAAGTTATGATGATTTACAAAACCTGTACATGCTGATTATAGCCTACCATATAAATTCTAACCTAAAACCTTAATGTAGCTTATCATTTAATTTACCCAAGAATTTGACTGCATTAGTCATTCTAAAAAAACAGCATGGCAACATGGCTTAAAGTTTGAGGTGAAAACCAGAATGTTAGATCGCATTGGCTAATTGAAACATTTGTCATGAGCCTGTTTGTTTATATATTTAAAAATTACTTTTTAATTTTTTTTAAATCTTTGTATTTTAAAAAATTCAATGTCTACAAAAACATTCCATGTCTTAAAACAGCAAATTATGTTTTATTCCATAACCAGCCCCCAGCCACCACCCCCAGTCAAAACTTTCTAGAACCGCCCCTGCATATTGTAAACAGAAGTTATGAACAAATACAGTAGTAAACAACCTCGAGCACAAAGAACTAAATAATAATAATAATAATAAATAGCGGTACATTTAATGACAACTTTCAACAAATATTCAAAATGCCATAGGCTCTTAAGACATCTGTCCTTTATGTCAGAAAGAAGACGAAGAAAATATAATTCTGTTCAAGCCAGCCCCACAAAACTAAAGTAGCCTTAATGAAAACATAATCTCTTGAATTTTATGACGTACATTAAAGGTAATTCCACCCCCTAAAGCATTGTGCAATGGTATTAAGTGTTCCCATTCTCTCTCTCTTCTCGCTTATGTATATTTGATCTCTACCGTCGTGCACGCGCACCGCCAGACCTCAGCGGTTGCTGCGCGCGTGTCCACTCTTCATGAAGGTGAATGGAGAGAGAGGACAAGTCCTGAGAGCGTCTCTGCCCGAGCTGAAGTGACTAAAATGGGGCTTCACGGACTGACCATGACGTGGGTGTACATGTCAGTCTGCCTTCTATGGGTGTCTGGATGTGTCGCGCAAAAAGTGAGTTCAAGTGTGTGGCAGTAGCCCACTTTGCCTTGTGTTTGTTTGTGATTTATTTCGGCTTGTCAAATGTCGCAAAATGTTTATAGCAGGGATTATATATAGTAGACAATACAGAATGTATAGTAATTAAAACAACTTTAAACAGATTTTTTTTAATTGGTTTAAAGTGAATTTATATTCAAATAAATCAATCAATAAATACAAAATATAATAAAAATGATAAATGATGCAGTAACATACATTTTATGTTATAATTATGTGTATTACAGTTATATTTCTGCAGTGTATGAATTCTAACCATAAAATATGCAATTATTAAAAAATATATTTTATTGTACAATATATCATTCTAAAAAATTTGATAATTTATGCAATAACATACATTTTAATGTTACATTTATCTGCAAAGTGTATTTGTGAATTCATCCACATATGAAGAGATATATATATATATATATATATATATATATATATATATATATATATATATATGTGTGTGTATCTAATCTTTTTATTATGTAATATATATATATATATATGCATTAAAAATTTTATTTTAAAATTATAAATGATGGAAAAACATAAATGTAATTAATTATATTTGATTATATTTTAATTACATTTAAAATTATTGTATTTTTATTGTTCTGTAATGACTTTTTGGAGAATTCATTAAGAAATGTATCCTACGAAGAAGCGTATCTGTCTGGAATACCCTACGTGATTTTGCATACATGTTGGTGACCCAAAGAATCTAAAACCAACCTTTAAGTTATGTTATTTGAGCAAACTTAGTTATTTTGACAGTCTCATTGCATTGTTTACACTTTCACTTATCAACTCATTATCAGAAGACTATTGCATTCTAATAGAAATAGGAAAGAAGTCTACAAATAATGTTCGCTTGCAATCTGTGCAGTACTGATTCAGTTCTATATAAACTTATTATCGTATATATATTGCATGTCTATGCTGGCACCTGAATAACCTGGTGTATCACTAAGTAATGTACAATTTCTGAATGTGTACACACATTAATCTACAGTTCAGAATCACTGTCAACACATTACGGAGGCTGTAGGTCCTCGCATGCTGGGAAAAAGAGTTTTGGAAATATGTTGTTGAGGGGAAGTTTACTGTATCCTTGAGGTGATTACCAGATTCCTGTGGAAAACCGGCTCCACAAATGCAATTAAACACATTGCTCTGTGGTTATTTCCACATGCCTTCTTTCACAAATACATATCACTTTCTCAAGGCATGGATATCATGTACAGCCGTGGCCAAAAGTATTGCCAGCGACATAAATTTTGTGTTTTGCAAAGTTTGCTGCTTCAGTATTTGTAGATAATTTTTTCACGTTTCTATGGTATACTGGAAAACAATGATAAGCATTTCATGATTTTTAAAGGCTTTTATTGGCAAAAACATTCAATATATGCAAAGAGTCAGTATTTACAGTGTTGACCCTTGTTCTTCATAACCTCTGCAATTCGCTCTGGCATGCTGGATATCAGCTTCTGGGCCAAATCCTGACTGATGGTGATCCATTCTTGCCTTATTAGTGCTTGGAGTTGATCACAATTTGTGGGCTTCTGCTCGTCCACTCGTCTTTTGAGGACTGACCACAGGTTCTCTATGGGATTAAGATCCGGGGAGTTGCCTGGCCACGGATCCAAAATTTCAATGTATTGAACTCCAAGCCACTTCATTATCACTCTTGCCTTGTGAAATGGTGCTTCATCATGCTGGAAAATGCACGGATCATCACCAAATTGCTCCTTGATCATTGGGAGAAGTTGCTCTTGATGGACATTTTGATACCATTCTTTATTCATGGCAGTGTTTTTGGGCAGAATTGTGAGAGAGCCCACTCCCTTGGATGAAAAGCAACCCGACACATGGATGGTCATGATGCTTCGCTTTTGGCACGACACAGAACTCATAGTAGCGTTCTCTAGCGACTATCGATTTTCCAGATGTCCCAAACAGTCGGAAGGGGGCTTCATCAGAGAAAATAATTTTGCACCAGTATTCTGCTGTCCAATCCTTGTACTTCCTGCAGAATTTCAGTCTGTCCTTGATGTTTTCTTGGAGAGAAGTGGCTTCTTTGCTGCCATTCTTGACACCAGGCCATTGTCCAAAAGTCTTCGCCTCACTGTGCGTGCAGATGCACTCACGCCAACCTGCTGCCAATATTGAGCAAGCCCTGCACTGGTGGTGGCGCAATTCCGTAGCTGACTCCTCAGGAGGAGACGGTCCTGGAGCCTGCTGGACACTCTGGGACATCCTGAAGCCTTCTTCACTGCAGTTGAACCTCTCTTCTTGAAGTTCTTGATGATCCGGTAAACGGTTCTTTCAGGTGCAATATTCTTTGCAGCAATTTCCTTGCACGTGAGGCCATTTTGATGCAAAGCAATGATGGCTGCACGTCTTTCTTTAGAAGGTAACCATTGTGAATAAGAACACAATGATTGGAAGCACTTCTTCCCTCCTTTTATAGCAATCAGTCTGCTCTTATAATCCAATCATAATGATAGAGTGATTTCACCTGACTAGTACTCGTTCACACTTTCCCAGGTGCTGCTGATATGATGAGTGAAATGATGTTAGCTGGTCATTTTGTGCCAGGGCCAAAAAACAGTGAAATTTGGGGTTTTGTGATAATAATCTAGAAACAATGTGAATCAACAATACAAAACCTGAAGTAGAAAACTTTGCGAAACACAAAATTTATGTCACTGTCAATACTTTTGGCCATGGCTGTATTGATTCAATACAGTGCAGTGTTAAAAACCATACTGAGATATGGACAGATAGTGTAGATCATCAGCATGTTATCTTATGATCAGTTTTTTTTTTATTTATTTATTTTTTTTATTGCAGTGCACATGTTTGGGTGTTTTGTATTTTCTCCCAGTGCTTTTTGTGCTGTTTAATCTGATGGTCTTGGCCTTTAAAGTGATAGTACACCCAAATATGAACATTCTGTCATCATTTAATCACCATCATGTTGTTCCAATGCCCTGTGACTTACTGTCAAATTTGGAACATGAAAGGAGATGTGAAGCAGAATGACAGCCACAGTTACCATTTAATTTAATTGCATCTTTTTTATATGCAATGAAAAGTGAATGGTGACTGCCTAAATACACTCTGCCTAAATAAAAAAAAAATTATAATTTTTTGGTTGAACTATCCATTTAAGGATGGGATGAATATGTGGCATTATTTAACATTGTACTATGATTCACAAACTTTTTTTTATTTTTGGGTGGGAATTTGGTCACTATAATGGCTGTGCCACATGAGGACAAGGGCTATTTCTCTGAGGTGACGAGCTGTCAGATTCAGTCACGACACTTTCTCCCTGAATGAGGCAGCTTTTAGAATTCTGAGAATTGTTAGCCGCCAACAAAGGCTTTATTACTTTGTTGATGTGCGTAGCTTACTGAGTTGCTGACTGTGTGTACTGTGCAGAGGTGCTCAACGTCTCAGCAATTATCTGCCCCCTCTAAATGCTTTCTTTGTCCTCTTTCGTATTAACTTCAATTTCGGAACTGCACAAATCAAGTTTGGAATTTGCTGCATGCCCCTTCCAACCAGAGGAACTTTTTTAATAAACTTCATGTCATATAAGAGAGGTTAAGATACTTGTCATGGGTTTGGTCTCTGAAGCAATGAAGAGAGGTTTTGTGCAGATCTGGCCCCTAGTCATCAATATTTTGGACAATGAATTGCATTCTCATTCCTGAGTTGGAAAACGCTGTGTGGGTTTGAAATTCCTGTGTGTATGCATGTATTTGTGTTTGTGTATCTATGCAAAGCACTTGCAACTGTGAATGATTTTTCTCAATTATTCAACAGCTGCTGACAAATAATGCTGCATCTCAACCACACAATTCTTTGATTTTCACTAAGTTTAAGTGGGAACTAACCACTAATGTGCATTTCCTGGCCAAGAAAACACATTTTGTGTGAATCTGGAAATGTGGCCTTTCACAATTACCAATATTTAATGGTTTGTTGAAACCGACACTCAGAATTGCAGAAGAATTAGTCGAATGAGTTATTAGGTCTTGGTGTGAAATGATTATAAAAATGAAATATTATCACCAGGATCACTCTGGAAATCTATTATTGTCTATTATAAACTATTATTTTCAGGGTCACCCTGCTGTGAAACTGATTGAGAATCAAAATTCTTCGCTGTTTGAGTGCAGCATGCCACTTAACATTTGGATGAAAAATAAGAATTAAAGGAATATTCAGAATTCAATTCAGTTTTGGTCCGGTGACAACATTTGTGGCATATTGCTGATATTTAAATATAATTTTGACTCATCTTGTTCACGAGTAAGGGTAAACTGGATTAGTGCAGTGGCGGAGGTAATCCGGACCGTGGTGGTGAAGAGGGAGATGAGTCCGTGGGCGAAGCTCTCAGTTTACCAGTCAATCTATGTTCCTAACCTCACCTATTTTCATGTTGTTTGGGAAGTGGCCGAAAGAAAGAGGCCGAAATGAGCTTTCTTCGCGGGGTGGCTGGGCTCACCCTAAGAGATAGGTTGCGAAGCTCAGACATCTGAGAGAGGCTTGGAGTAGACCTGATAGTCCTTCGCATTGAAAGGAAATAGCTGAGGTGGTTCGGGCATCTAGTCAGGGTGCAATCTGGGCGCCTTCCTAAGGAGGTGTTCTGGGCATGTCCAACTAGGAAGAGACGCACGCAGGGGCTGACCCAGAACATGCTGGAAAAATTGCATCTCTCGGCTGGCCTGGGAATGCCTTGGGATCCCCAGGAAGGGTTGGATGACATGGCCAGGGAAAAGGGCTGTCTTGCTGAGTCTGCTGCCACCACGACCCGGATCCAGATAAGTGGAGGAAAATGGATGGATGGATATTTCACACCTAAATGATGTTGTGCTATATGAACTAGTATTGATATTGTGAGATAAAAGGTGTGAGGACAACCCTGTACTTACATTACATGGTCACAAACTTTAGGATTGTTTGAGCTTAGTTTCAGTCATATGCAATGTGACCATTATTTCAAAGTACCACAAGTGAAGCCCTTTTAACTTAATTTCTTAACTTAATTTATATAGCCTAATGTAGTTGGCAGTAAAAAAATTATTATGATACCCGATGACAAAAGAATGACATGAAAGGTCTTCCATGTTGACAAGCATCTGTAAACTTTTGTGTCTGATTGGCAAAGGTGTAAGGGGGTCATCAGATCCCTTTAGATAGCACACGTAGGGCATAATAGCCTGTGGGACCTTATGTAAATGTCTTCTACTTATTACGCCGGTTTCATTAAAATGCTATCTAACCAAACAGCAAAGCCTTCCAACGTCCCCTTTGAGAGAAAATATAACTTTACTAATTACGCCATGCCAGTGCGGGTCTATGATGTAACAACGTTGGGATGTTTGGCATTATAAGAATGCCCCATTTCCTTGTCCACACTGTGGTACTTTGTACACCATTCATGTGAATTCTACCATGCATTGTACCAGCAGATAGTCTAGTATTATGGCGGAGCCACAGTAATGACCCAATTCCTGTTATACAGAGAGGGAGGCACTTCAAAAATCTCTGTGCAAATCACTGCCAAACGTTTTCTTTTTGTTGTCTTTTGAAATTAAAAGTGATCGCGTTGGACTTGTTAAACCAAATGGTTTTCCAAAGTGCATTTTTTATTTATTTTTTTACACCCCCCCCCCCCCCCCAGAATAAATGTAATCCAATTTAATCTTGCTCTCCAAGTCTTCTGTAGCCATGTGATACTTTGTGTGTGGAACAGACCAAAATTTAAGTCTATATTCATGAATCATTCCTTCTGACATCACAGTATTTGTCCACTGGCGCATGGTGAGTGAAGCTAACTGGATGTCAATGAAATAAATTGAAAATACCCAATCAGCTTCACTCGCCACACGCCAGTAGACACATATGGTAACACTTAAATTTCACACTCATTTAAACTCTTAGAAACTGTTGCGCAGCAAGCATTAGGACAGGTTTGACATCACTGATGTAAACTGCCATTGCGGCATGTTATGTATACTTATTTTTCACTTCTTGCAGTTTAGTTTTTTCTCTTTCCCATAAGTGTGCATTGCTCAAGTTTCCTGTTGTGTTAACCTGAACTCGGCTTACTTTATATACCAGCATTGAGTGGCATTTGACCAGCTCAAATGACTACTATTAGTGTAGTAGCACATGAACTCAAGGTACATTTTAGAATTGATTGCATTGTCCACCTGTACATTTCTTAGATGATTTATTTTTGGGGGAAAAACATGGGGAAAGAATAAATGGTAGAAGAGTAACAGAAGAACATTCTTTGGACCATGTTGATCAGATTTTTTGTGGTTTTGTCCATATAGGAGACTTTTGCACTTATTTTGCTTTGTCCTAAAACAAGAAATGTTTTTGGAGATCAAAAATAAACCATCTAAGAAATGTACAGGTGGACAATGCAATCAATTCTAACTTTTCCTCAGTCAGCCTGGTTTATTTACATATGACATTTCTGAGAGAACAGGATATTCGATGAGAACAACATCTTTTGTGGGGGACACAGTCAGGAAGTGATTGTGAAAAGTGAGCATTTCATGGCAGAAGGGTGGAAAATCTGAATGTGAGTTTGAAGTCGATTTAATATAGAGGATGAATATTTAGTTGTAGGAGTCAGGCCATATTTATTTAAACCTCTACCTCCTAGGAAACAAGATGGTGGACATGTCCCAGGCCTAATCCCAAAGGTAACGCTCATTTTTCAAATAAATTTGCATTTGCAATTGTTGCCATTACCTTTATTACTGCTTGATCTATTGACAAGATTTAGGAAGACTGCATAATTTACAAAAGTATCTTAAATAATACCTAAATGACCCGTGACATTGGCTATAGATGTAAGCCAGAAAGGAAAAGTTGTTTTCAAGGTGGAGCAAGTTATTAAGTTGGATAAAAGGTGTACAATAACACCAGGAATGTGTATTAACCCTTAAACCCTTTAGTGTTCCTCAACCATTCTCTTATGAGTTATCTAACAAAAATAAATAAATAAATGAGAAAAAAAAATCCATCCATCCATCCATCGCGTATATTTTTTTTCTTATTGTTTCATTACCAAAAGTGTACATGGTCTGTAGTGACATGAGATATGTAATGGTGATGCAATATATTTTTACATTTCTATAAACCATATTATTATTTTACATAATACAGTGCGTGAGTTGTATCGATTACTTTTACTGTTCTTTAATAGTATTTTGTGCCATTTTAGCATTCAAAGCCATTATAGACTTACAATACATTGATACATTTTAAGATTTTTTTTATAATTTAAAATGCTCCATGGAAGAAAGAAAGTCATACTGTTTTAGAGCCACATAGGGTGATTCAATAATCGCAGAATTAAAATTTTTGGATCAACTATTACAAAAAAATATCAGGTCTTCTGCGAGTCATTTAGCACCAGGTTCTCCACAAACGTGCGGTGACTCATCCGGCCAAGCCCCGGCCTCATCTCGAACGGCTCACCTCACCAGGCCCTCGCAGGCCGACTATCCCGGGCCAATTGGAGTCCTGCAGCACTGCGGTATCATTACGTTTAGGGGGGATTCTAACATAGAGGCATTCAGTCATAATCCCATAGATGGTAGCATCGCACCAGTGACTCCTCAACCAAGCACACGCACCAAATGTCTGAACTTGCAGTTCCTCTCGTACTGAGCAGGATTATTATTGCAACAATACATCATCAGTAAGGTAAAACTAACTTGTCTCACGACGCTCTAAACCCAGCGAGAAAGAAAATAGGGTCAATTCCGATTTCATGTTGGCTTTAATTTCACTCGTTGTGTAGCAAAATTCCATCTATTGGGGCTAGGCTTGTTACCTGTCTGGCATTGTCTAGGTCTTGCAGTTCTTTTGTTCCCTCCCACAGTCAAGAACCAGTGCCAACATGACACCCAATAAACAAACGGGCCCCTGCCAAGATCTGGTTTGAAGTTTTCTGTCCCTGATTCCCATCTGCCTCCAATTATATGGAGGTCCCCTCATCCTGCACACCTACGAGCTATAACGAACAGCATGTCTATAGAAAAATCTCCCTGGGTTAGCAAAGCAGCCAGCATTTCCAGCTTTGATACCCAATGAAGGAGGAAGGGTTGAATAGGGAGGCCGAAGGTAATTTTATACACAGGACATTTAGTTTTGTTGCTCGTTAGGTTTCTTTTACAGCTGGATGTTGTTATTGTGCTGAAACGGGGTCAGTGCTGTTTCTTTACCCAATTTTCTAGCATCTAGCAACTTACCGTCAGACCAACAACGTCTGCCAAAATTGTTTACCAATGTTAATGTGGCATTCCATGAACCGGAGCAGCAAGAAAGACTTTCCTCTTGGTTTGTTGAACTTGTACCATCCTTTTGAACTTTCACTGCTAGAACTATCACAGCCTGTTAAGATGTTTTTTAAGATGAAAACCCTATTACCCCTATAGAGTATGCTCTGGGAAGAATTACCTTTTTCCCCTACTGGTTATAAGGTGTTTTAGAATTTGTGTTCATGCTTATCATATTAAACTCAAGGGTTGCATAAATTTCAACCTGGTCTCATAGAATCATGTGACTATACCTAAAAACATTTTCAAGGAGTATTTTTGCTAAATTATTTTTAAGTGGTTCACTGAACCATGGCAGTTTCCTTGTGAAATAAACACCAGATGCACTAAATCAACAGTGACTTCTAACTTTATCACAGATCACAAATAATATGGCAGATCAAATCAGTTCATAAACACTTTTGCTCTGTTTCTCACACAATGTTATCTTATGATATCAAAACACTTTTACTATAGTACATGACTTGTAAGTCGACACATTTTAATGTTTGCATTATATAACCAACAATATTTACATGCTTATTCAATAGCATTGAAGTTACACGGTAGCTCAACTGATAGAATGTTGCACTTGCAATGCAAAGGACCTAGGAATGAGTTTGGAAGACCATGCACCAAGTTGACACCTGAGTCAAAAGTACCATAAAAGCACTACAAATTGGTGTTTTTTTTTTATCTCACATTGGCTTTTATGACACTATTGGTAAGGCTTAAGCTGCGTTCACACTGCCAGCAACACGCAGCGACAAAACAACCTCATCTCATTCATTTTCAATGAGAGCTGGTGATTTCCGGCGACCGTTGGTGACTGGATGTGGGCATGTCCAGCAACGCAACAAAGTTGAGAAATGTTTCACTTTATGCAAATGAAGAACGACTTTCGGGAGCGACAGCCAATACGAGAGAATATGGTAGAGCTCATGGGATCCTAATATTTTAATAATAATAATAATAATTGTAAAGAAACAGTGCTGTTTAGACTCTCCATACACACCACTAACGACCTAACCACCAGCCACTGGCAACATGCAGAAACGAAGTAGCTTGCAGTGTGAATGCAACTTTATTGTGATTGGGACCAAGGCAGTCACCAGAAAAATCACAACGTGGAGAAGGAATGGCATTCCAAAAAGGTGTTTATTCCATTAGAGGTGCAAAATTTTCAAATAAATAACATTTAAAACAATTATAAATCAAGATTACATAAAAAAACTGACTAAAAATTAGACCTGTTTTAGGTAAGAGCAGCACCTTCTCCCCTCCCTAAACAATTGAGGCTGGAGTATATTGCGCTCGAGCAATGATAGCCATGAAAAGTAAAATCCCATGATGGAGACTGACTCACAGGCTCTCCATTACACTTATATTTAAGGCTTATGGTAGGGAGGTTTTTGTTGGTTTAAAACTCGATGGAGCACCCCTTTTAAAAACCTTCTGTTCGAGAAAACATTTAATTTGCTTTTAGCACCTCACAGTGGACATTTCACTTGGGAAATGCCTTCATACATGTAATAAATCACGCAAAGTAATTTTCCAAAAATATCACCACAATCACGTCATTTCATGAGATCATGCTGATAAATTTCCATTGTGAGTAGTATTTATACATTTCCTTTACTGCCATGCAAAGCTTACTTGTGTCAGGGCTTCAATGCATCTCTCAATACAAACATCACTTTCTCTTTGGCTTTGATTCATGCACATGAACAGTGTCGTTGCTTTCATTGTGTTTTGATTTTCGCAGAAATACAGCCAACATGATCATACATCATTCAAAGTGTCCAGTAATCATCGGCTGCACTAGCTTGACACTTCACTCCCCAGAATGCATTGGGGAACATTGACAAGTAACTAGAAAGGGCCTTAAAGGTGAAGTGTGCATTTGTTTCCAATGTTAAAATACATTCTCTTAATCCTTTCTCTTTGATCTTTAGGTATACTTTGATTGTGGAGCCAAGGTGGATGTTGCAGATGTACAGGGCTTTATTCTGTCACCCGGCTTCCCTTATAACTACTCATCTGGCACTCATTGTGTTTGGCAGTTCTTTGTGCCCGTTGGCCACCAGCTGACCATGGAGATGTTTTATTTCGATGTCTTTGAGAGTCACAACAGTCCTACCACTTCAACAGCCAATGTGGATGAGGTACCGAATGATGAAGGACCACTGGTATCAAAAGGCCTTGCTACTAGTCAGAACATGGGAAGTCCAGTCAAAGAACCCCAGTCGACACATAGGGAGCAAGTCAAGCAAGTGGTTGTCCAAGAGCAGTCCACCAATATGGAGATGACCAAATTTTCCAATTCTGCCAAAATGCTCTCAGATTCCCCAGCTGCAATACCCTCAGATTCACAACCTTCTCTCTCATTATCTGGAGCTCAGGCAGTTGACGATAAGGTCAGGAATTCTGTCTCACCCCAGGTATCCAGAGCAGGTAGTGACCCCACAGGTAAAGTGGGTCACTTTGTCACTGAAAGCCCAATTACAGCCACAGAAATGGACGAATCTGTGAGACCTGAGACCCAACAACCTTTGATGGATGCTTGTCCCAATGATGTTCTCTATATATCTGATCTCATCACCTTCTCCTCCCGATTCTGCGGTTCTAGACAACCTTCTAGCAGCCAGTTGGTGTTTGGGGCAGATGATGAGATGGTGGAGGTCATCATGGAGTTGATAACTACTACCCACTGGGGTCGTGGTTTTGCTCTACTCTTCCATTACCAGAATCAAACCCATACGCCGACAACTGGACACCAGAGATCAGTTTTGACCTCAGACGGCAACACTGGCACATTGCTCGGTGCAGTAAGTGGAGTGGTCGTGTTTTCTGTGGCTCTTGCTGGCACCCTCTGTGTGATTTTCAGGTAAGACTAATAATTTCTTCTGCAGGTGGAGATGTTTTTTGGTAAGTGCCATGAATTCCCGGCTAAAAAACATTCTGTCAAATGCTAGCCATGTTGCATCCTCTATTGGAAAGCCCAGAAGAGTTTTCCTGTTATAGCAGTTCATATCAGTTCTTAAACACTTTTCACTCTGTTCCTATCACTATTTTTATTACAGTGCAAGACTTGTGGCCATACATTTTAATGCTTGCAATGCATTACCAACTACATTTATAAGCTTGTTTGCATGCTCAAATTATGCAGTAGTTGTTCAACTGATAGAGCATCACACTTGGGATGCAACGAACCAGGGTGTGAGTTCTAAAGAGCATCCGAGTCTACACTTGAGCCGAAAGTGTTATAGAAGTCCCACAAAATGACATTGCTTCAATTGCATTTTTATATAAAATTTGCTTTTTTATGACACCATCAGTTAGGTTTAGGTTTATTGTTCAGGCTAGGGAGGTTTTGTTTATATAAAGCTAGATAGAGCATTATCCTTAAAAGCTTTTTTCTTTTTCAAAAGATAAAAAAAAGAACATTTCACCTTGGAACTATCGCACTACTTGAATTATTAAGTCATTTAATTACGTGTTGTATTATACCATGTAATATTATTTTGAAAAAATATCACCACGTAACATACATTTGCAAAAATATCACCACAGTCAAAAGGCTGGTAATTTCACATCCTTTACAAATAGTTGTCATAAATGCAATTAGTCTGACATTCGTTGTCTTTAGAATTCAGATGTCTCATTCACAGTACCATGTCTGTGATATCGAAAGTCTCAGTTGAGTTGGTGTTTACTCACCTGAAGGTATTTTTTCCCTATTGTTGTCAGCTTAAACCAAGTCTTTCTTCTCCATTTTCAGAAACACTTTGATGTTAAACGCTATTCATACCTGAGCATGTTCATGATGCCGCACCTGGCATTAAACTAAATGAACAAAATCAAAGTGCAGCCACAGAGGAAAGAAATAGGAAGAAATAAAAGAAGCTGGGTGAAGGGGTAGAACAGAAAAAAGGAGAGAGATCTGTTGCCCAGAAAGTTGTTTTAATTGTTTAAACACAAGCATGACGTATTAAAGTATCAATCTTGTAAGAGTAATTCTTGTTATTCCCATTAGGAGTCGAATAGGTCATTCAAGACTGACACATGGGTTGTTATTAAAAGGTGAAGAACCTCTGTCATGTCTTCCCTGTCAGACTATACTGACTATTAAACGTATATATTTTTTTGATTATACTGTTTTAAATACTAATAGACAAAGGTTTTATTCAGAAACAAGCTTACCAGAAGTTTTGCATAAAGGGTTTATAGATATATGGTAATGGGTGTTAGCATATATATATATAGAGAGAGAGAGAGAGAGAGAGAGAGAGAGAGAGAGAGAGAGAGAGAGAGAGAGAGAGATACCATATATCTATAAACCCTTTATGCTTATCCATAATGGACTGAGTTGTCATTAGAAGTTACCAACTCAACAACAAAATGATGAATTTTTACATAATACCTTTTGGTAGCTTTGTGATTGCAGCCCTTAGCGGTTGCACATCTATATTTCTTTCAAGAATAATAAACAGAAAACTATTATTGCAATGTCCTTTGTGTTTCCTGTGGGATATACATCCAATATGACTGAGGCCCTTTGGATGGTTAGGAACGAGAGGTCATACAATTACATCAGAGAAATCGGACCGATTAAATATCCAAAAGCTGATGTTAGTTGTTCTCTGTTGTTTTCACAGACCCAAACTCCGTGCGAAAGGAGCCAATGTTTCCTCATTAATCAGCTCAGAGGTAAAGCTTCAAAACATGAGACCAATGATGCTCTTCCATTCGTTTCAAAGAGGATCTTCCCTTTATGATGAATGAAGGAGAGTTTATACTGTATCCCAAACTTTTTTGTCTTCCATACTCACACATTCCCATCAATAAGGCTCATGTTTTCTTTCCTTAATAAGTGATTGAAAAAAAAAAAATAATCACAAGATTAATTGTTTTTAATTCATAATTTCTGTTTCATAGGTTTAACAAAGCAATACTGAAATTAATCCAAGTATCCCTGGCTGGAAATCACTGCTGTAGCCCATGCAGAATTTATACTTCTGTTTTTATGTTGTAGGTTCCAGAAGGAGTGCTGAATGCAGCAGTAGATGTAAGTGAACTACAGATGGTTTCTTCTAATCACTTGGAGCAGCAGCCTGGTACAGTGAATGATAACAACAACCATTCCCTCCACCGCAGTCTGTCCCATAAAGGTGCTAAATATCTCTTTATCCCTCTCTGTCTTATCTTTTTCTCTATCCTTGAATCCTCTCTCTCTCCCAGATATTTCATTTTCTCCATTGACATAGACTGTTAAAGATGGTCCCTTACTCACTGTAGGCGAATATACAACATACTTCAAACATAAAACTATCCTGTTTAGAATTAATGGTCTGCCCATGAAAAAGTTTCTTTAATCGAAGCAACAAGAAAAAAAGAAAAGAAAAGATGCTATGGATGATAATAGCGCAGTATAGTACAAAGGGTTAAGATAATCAAATCTTAGTGCTGCTTGTCATTACAACTAAATTATATTTGTGCATAAATGTATAAACATTTGTAATTTACCTTGCTGGATGAATGAATTGCTTAACCTAATTCATTACACATAGGCTATTACATATCAGGCTACATATATTGTTGCATATCGTTTTGCAATAATTTTGTGTTGAACGATCTATTTATTTTAAACAATCACTGCTTTGTTCATCAGGTGTGCATTTTTAATATTGAATGTTTTCACAAATTGCTCTTTTGGTTGAGATGAAAGTTTCCAGGAATGGTGAAGAGCCTGTGTATGGTCCTGCCAATGACTAGCATTAATTGAATATAAAGAGGTTCACCGTTATTGTGAGTGCAAAATCAGGAGACACGTGGAAGCTACGCTTTAGGGACATTCCCAATCAAAGGGAGGACTGTTCTTTACTCCCAAAAGTGAAAACGGTAACAGTAATGCTACAGAACATGCGCGGTACTACACAACGTGTGAGAATGCCCTTAGGTGTCAGGGAGGAAGAGGAGACGAGGATGAGGAGCCAATGCACAGATGATTTTCATGCACAGCAGCAAGTTATTGACATTTTTCCTTCTCTCTCTGATGTATGTATTATAATATTAATTGATCATGAAGTTATCACAGAGTGTGCTTTAAATAAATAATCAAGGGGTGCAGAGTATCAGATAAGCTACTGTATAACTAGATGTATTTATATGCACTTTGTTCGCTCAGTGAAAAACATTGTGCATTGTCGGGGGGTTCTTATCATTCTCAAAATGTGGCCCAATCTGAAATTTCAACATATTTCCCCCCATGTATTTCAGCCTGGCGCCGACTCTACCTCGTCTGAACCTATACATTCAGATTAATTAGTCTCTTTTAGGAACAGATAAATGTTTAATTATTTCAAGAACATTACTACAACATTTCCTCATACATTCCAAAAACATGGAATTATTTAAAACAAATGTAATGATAATTGTCAGTTAAAAGCTTTTTGATGAATCTGGTTTGAATAAAAACTCTAGTAAAAAAATTATTTGTCTCAACACAGACATGAATCATCAGGATGACATTTGTTGCAAAACGTTTTTTTAAAACAGACAAATTGTCTGACATCATCTAGTCTTTGTGACCACAATGGCCTCATCAAACTTTTCAACTCTGTTATGAGGAAACAATTACAAAATATTGACTGTGAATAGTTTGATGTGATGCAATGAGATTTGCTAGTTAGCTGGCAATTTTTGCACTGACATTCAACCCTGTAAAATTAGAAACCTTAATTGTAGTTATGATGTTTGATTTATTAAGACACAACAAAACAGAGTAATACTACTAGAATTCACTCAATGTCATGTTTTTTTTTTAAATTATTTTAAAAAAATTCTGAGAAAATGTAGAATTCTTCCTTGACCCAGGGCTGGACTGGTAATCTGGAATACCGTGAATTTTCCCGGTGGGCCGAAGCATTTTGGGGCCGATCAGGGGCTGATCGGCCATCGGGAGAACCGAGTGGGCCGGTGTGTGAAACGGGCCGAATGGGCCGCTATAAGCTAAAATGAGCCGTCGCGTTATGCAGAACAGACCACAAAACGGTGCCACGATATGCAGAAAAGGACAGCGAACACCCCCCACCCCCCCTACCTTGACCCTCACTTTCTTAACCCCTTTATTCTGTGACATTTCTCCATTTGAAAATTATGGTTTACGTGACATCATACAAGTCATTTTGACCACACTGACCTTGTCAAACATGTCATCAACTTTGAGGAAAACAATGTGATTGTTTTTTTGGTTTTTTTGGCATAAAGTACAAAATATTGTCTGTTAATAATATGATGCAATGATATGATATTTGCTACTTAAAGGATTAGTTCACCCAAAAATGTTAATTCTCATAATTTTCTTGGTTTTCTTTGTCTTTCCTGACTGTTGCACTTTAATGTCATGCTGTAACACGCTGACAAAGTGATTGATGTATGTCATCATAAAAGTCCCTCCCCTCGAAATCCAAACACAAGTGGTCACAGGAGATGCATTTAAGCGAACAGGTGTAAGCAGCAATGCATCTCACCTGACCACATGTGATCGGATCGCATCTTAATATTGGGTTTAAACAGGGTCATAGTGATGGGAAGTCGAAACCATAATGCAATAAGGGAGAGATTTGAGAGACATTGTCTTTAGACATAGCTCCAATGTCTAAAATCCCTCTCTGTTTGACTTGGCCCAATCGTACCCTGCTACAGAACATTAGCATTCCCATTTAACCTGCCAATAAGCACCAGGTTACTAAACTGAGGTTTTTTTTTGACTCCATCTCAAATGTAAACTTCAATGTTATTTTTCAGCTTTTACATCTGCTGAAACTGTTGCATTTACAGTCAATTTACAAAGATGATATATGAAATCCTATATCATTCTGAAGGGTTATCAGTCAATGGAGCATGTGATGTATCAGAGAAAGCTGCTCTAGAGATGTTCTCCATTGGTCGGACAGAAATAGAGCTGGGCACAGATGAAGTGTTTGTGATCGCTTCTGCACCTAATTCAGCCAAACTTCTCTTGTCTTCACACACAGTGAGTATACCATAAAGATGTGTTTTGTAAGAATCCAGTTATATATATAAAATACAAATGTATACTAATATATATATATATATATATATTTGTATTTTTCCAGATTAACAATGTCCCCTATGAAGAATTTTTTGTTTAATATGAATATATGATGTATTAATTGATCCCAAAAATGATGTGATTTTTTATGCCTCATTTAAAATGTATGATATGAAAATGTTAGATAACAAAATATCAAACCGAGTGGCATTTACTGTGTTTTTGTTCTGCCTGTCTACTATGTTAGCATTTATTAATCTTAATAATTAATGTTAGTTTCAACATGTAGTATACAATTTTAAAAGGAAAAGCTATATAGGTTAACATTGTTTAATGCATTATGAACTAACATTTACTAAAAAATTAACAATTGTATTTTGATAAATTAACATTAAACAAGTGTAATAAATGCTGTAAAAACATTGTTTATTGTTAGTTTATGATACCTTATGCATTTACTATATTATGCATTTAGTTTTATTTTGTATTTATTTGTTTTCTGCCCTTTTTGCAATAACTTTTTACAAGTTTTTTAAAACCTAAAATCTTTTTGTGTAATGTTTTGCTTGGAAAGTGTGCTTGTGCTGTCTTTATATAAAATACAGGTGCTGGTCATATAATTAGAATATCATCAAAAAGTGATTTATTTCAGTAATTCCATTCAAAAAGTGAAACTTGTATAATGTATACATTCATTCCACACAGACTGATATATTTCAAATGTTTATTTCATTTAATTGTAATGATTAAAACTGACAACTAATGAAAATCCCAAATTCAGTATCTCCGAAAATTAGAATATTACTTAAAGACCAATACAAAAAAAGGATTTTTAGAAATGTTGGCCAACTGAAAAGTATGAACATGAAAAGTACGAGCATGTACCGCACTCAATACTTAGTTAGGGCTCATTTTGCCTGAATTACTGCAGCAATGCGGCGTGGCATGGAGTCGATCAGTCTGTGGCACTGCTCAGGTGATATGAGAGCCCAGGTTGCTCTGATAGTGGCCTTCAGCTCTTCTGCATTGTTGGGTCTGGCGTATCGCATCTTCCTCTTCACAATACCCCATAGATTTTCTATAGGGTTAAGGTCAGGCGAGTTTGCTGGCCAATTAAGAACAGGGATACCATGGTCCTTAAACCAGGTACTGGTAGCTTTGGCACTGTGTGCAGGTGCCAAGTCCTGTTGGAAAATGAAATCTGCATCTCCATAAAATTGGTCAGCAGCAGGAAGCATGAAGTGCTCTAAAACTTCCTGGTAGATGGCTGCGTTGACCTTGGACCTCAGAAAACACAGTGGACCAACACCAGCAGATGACATGGCACCCCAAACCATCACTGACTGTGGAAACTTTACACTAGACTTCAAGCAACGTGGATTCTGTGCCTCTCCTCTCTTCCTCCAGACTCTGGGACCTTGATTTCCAAAGGAAATGCCAAATTTACTTTCATCAGAGAACATAACTTTGGACCACTCAGCAGCAGTCCAGTCCTTTTTGTCTTTAGCTCAGGCGAGACGCTTCTGACGCTGTGTTTTGTTCAAGAGTGGCTTGACACAAGGAATGCGACAGCTGAAACCCATGTCTTGCATACGTCTGTGCGTGGTGGTTCTTGAAGCACTGACTCCAGCTGCAGTCCACTCTTTGTGAATCTCCCCCACATTTTTGAATGGGTTTTGTTTCACAATCCTCTCCAGGGTGCGGTTATCCCTATTGCTTGTACACTTTTTTCTACCACATCTTTTTCTTCCCTTCGCCTCTCTATTAATGTGCTTTAGCAATGACCTTTTGTGTCTTGCCCTCCTTGTGCAAGATGTCAATGGTCGTCTTTTGGACAGCTGTCAAGTCAGCAGTCTTCCCCATGATTGTGTAGCCTACAGAACTAGACTGAGAGACCATTTAAAGGCCTTTGCATGTGTTTTGAGTTAATTAGCTGATTAGAGTGTGGCACCAGGTGTCTTCAATATTGAACCTTTTCACAATATTCTAATTTTCTGAGATACTGATTTTGGGGTTTTCATTAGTTGTCAGTTATAATCATAAAAATTAAAAGGAATGAACACTTGAAATATATCAGTCTGTGTGGAATGAATGTATACATTATACAAGTTTTACTTTTTGAATGGAATTACTGAAATAAATCAACTTTTTGATGATATTCTAATTATATGACCAGCACCTGTAAATGCCACTTGATTGGATAACCCAGTGAAATTCATACATATGCATTTGGAGCCACTGTATGCCTTTTTATGTTTTTAAAAATGTTGCTTTTGTTTATCACTTTATACTTTGATGGTTATGTAATCTCTGTTTACTTTCGCTCAGTTGTTTCAAGCATTCTTCATGACAGTGAATTGCTCCCAGCATGAATAGCTGGTTCAGTGTTGTACGTTGATGGAGGCCAAGCTTCGTGGTGTGTGGCAATGTTGTGGATGAGGGGCATAGAAGTCGCTCTTCACAAGAGACTGCAAGGACGCAGAGACTCTGGCAGCCTGAAGGGGAGCTGGCCCACTAATAGCTCTGACTAATGAATGCTTTCCGCCTGTAGCCAATTTCCCAGCTCCAGCACTCTGTGTTTCTGTGCGAGAGTATGTGTGTGTGGTCCGTGCTGAATTGGCTCTAAAATGTGGAATAAAAAATGTGCCAAGCTGTGTGTTCATCCAAAGAGATTTTATAGGAATCAGAAACCAGCATCTCTTAGCGAGAGACTGTACGTCCAATTGAGTGCCCGCAAACTCATTTTTTTATTTTTTTCATTGTTTGCCTTTGGCCAAAGCCAGACAATTTGGTATTGTCTTGGCTGAAATATGTTGCAAAGCCAGAACGGCTCAAGATTAAACCCTTCATAATACTTGTCTAGACAAGCAGAGCTTTGAGAGATCAAGTGTGAGAACTGTCAAACTCCAACCAATGAGAAAACCCCTTCTGATACTCACCCACACGCTTTGCACATGCCTGATTAACATCTGACTGATACATTTGGAGGTTTTATTTGTGACCCCCGTATAGATTTCAATTTCTGCCATAGTGTCTGGGACTCTTAAAGAACATTATAAATCCTTTGTAATCCAACTAAAGCAACCCTTTAAGGAACTTTCTTTGTAAATAGCTACTGACTTTAGTAGGGTTCTATTGAACAGAAAGCTCAAATGTCAAGACACAGTCCTACATGCATTACTTAAGAATTTAATATTCACTAATGCAGGTATATTCTCTATCAAGTTTTACTTCAAGAATTTTACTGTCAAGAGTTTGCACCATTATGAATCTTTGGTGCCTGTTCTGGTGAATTCTTAAGTGAGTTTACTGTTGGAAATTTGTAAGCCACTTTCCTGCCAAAATAAAGCAAATAGGAATGTACCGTTTTTGAAAAGGATTTCTAAAATTCTAATCTCATTTCTCAGATATTTGGAAATTTTTACTTCCTGTGAATGTTGATACTGGATGTAACTGGCAAACACATTTTAATTAAGACTTTATTTTAGTGAAAATTACAGATGCAGCAACATGTGAAGAAACATGATTTTAATCAAATCGAAGTGTTGTTAATCAAATACTCTGCCTAAATCTCCATACATAGTTCAACCAGAAATATGCAAGTTAACCATGCAAATGCATATCCTTTTCCAGGTAATTTGATGATTTCCATTTTTTATTTCATTCATTCATTTGGTCCACATTTTTATCCAAATTGATTTACAAATGAGAATAATCTTTAAATAAACCAAGCAGGAATTATTTAATTCAAGGGAGAAAAGGATAGAAGTAGTGCTGCCATACCAATTTTCATACCCAAAGCACAACAGTTAATCTCTAAATTTGTTGTTTCTCATAGCAACGTGAGCGTTTCCTGAGACACAGTGACACGGGTCCCAGCCGCACTGGATCGGCCAATAGTGCGCGACCACGAGCGTGGAGTGTCCGAACATTCCAGGATCTCCTTCCTCAACTTCATAAGAAATGGTGCAGCTGGAACTCCACCAGTCCCTTCACCAAACTGGTGGACCATGTGAGTATTTATACATAAAACTATTTGATCGCAATTATAAGATCACTAGAGAGATTTAACGTATCATGATACCCCCCTTGTTCAGCGCCAATCGTTCACACCTCAGACTGAAAAAATACTCATGGATTAGTATTTAGGCATTAGGCATGAACAAATATAAAAATGTGGGTGGATACGAGAAGAGGTGGGTAGTAATGTGCTACATTTACTTTAGTAACTTTTTGGGAAAAAATACTTTTTGAGTAGGTTTAAAAGTGGGTACTTTTTACTTTTACTCAAGTCAATTTTTAATGATTTTTTTTTTACTTCTTTACAATGGGTGGCATTCCTGTCATTATATTACTGGGTTTAATTTGAATTAATGTGTAATTTATTAAGAGATTATTGAATGGGACTTTTACAATCGGAAGTTCACAGATGCGTGCTGAGCCACTGTCACAGACTGTCATTTACACACTGCTGCAGCATCAAACTCTTCAAAGTGGAAAAAAGGGCATTTACCCCATGCCCTAGCGGGGGTACTGGAAACTATCACAGCTACTTTAGGCAGACTAACTGTAAACTGTAAATCCATGTAAACATCCAATCACTGCCATTCACGAGATTGACAACTGGAGCACGAACAGACAGCAATTCTGCGCATGCACAGCGAGGTGAGCGGGGCGCACACGTGAGATGTGCGGGCACGAGGCAATCATATGGAGAAGAGAGTGGCTGTGTCCGCGATCGCTCACTCATTCACAATTTCCTATATAGTGAATGGGAGTTAGTGCACTGTATCTTACAGTAAGTGAACGAAATTAGTGAATTCGGACGCTGACTATACTTTGAGTGTCAGAGCTCTGGTGCTATCGCAGAAACAATGTCACATATAAAAAAAATTTAATACTTGGGCCTTACTTGTTTTTCTTATTAAATAATATATTAATACAGTGTTTCCCAACCACTGTGCCGCGGCACACTAATGTGCTGTGAAAGATTCAGATGTGCCGTGGAAAATGATCAAATTCCACAAAATAAATAAATGCATGAAAAAAATAATTATGTAAGGGATCCAAACTCCTCACCTTTCGGAGAAATTTTCCATTTAAACCATAATCGGTCGCTTTTGTGATTGTGAAGAGCAATGATTAATGTGCAAAAGTGACTGATATTTATACGCGTTAAGGGTCTTTCACATGACTCGCGTCAGTGCTGCAGAATACATTGAAAATCAAACCATAGATCTGCTTTGTGTTTATAATTCTTAAACTGAAGTCAATAGATTTGTAGCCATGCAAGTTTTAATAAAGGAGTAAGGATGTTATTGAAACTCACTATTTTTAGACTATTATTGTTGTCTTTTTGTATGAAAAATAATGCTCAGACTGAAGGAAGACTATAGATCTGCTTTGTTCTTTTAAACACTATAAAGTCTCTTGGTAGATTTCGGTCATGAACGACTCAAAATGATTCACTGACTCACTTATATCACATAAGATGCTCATTTGTCGCCACCTAGTGACATTTTCAGAAGGGGTCACTGAACTAATCGGTTAATAAAATTTATTACATTTGTGAAACAGATGCAAGCCTCACCAAAATACTCTTTATTTTGCAGCTAATTCTGCACAATTGTAAACTTGAATAAACTTGAATCACTAAAATAGCTGGAATTGGTGCTTTTAGCTTATTCTTTAAAAAAATATATCCCCAGAAAACATTTTCGAGGACCAGTGATTGTCTTACCTTTTTCGCCCCTCATGAGTATGCATCCCTGTAATTTGTTGTGGCATTGCAAGAACAAATCTACAAATTAGAAAAGAAGCAAGTTTGTTGTTTTTTCATTACCCATTTAGCACTCTTACCACCTGTGACCTCACACAGCGTAGCCTAGCTATGCGACTTGATAATTTTTTTTGCACAACTGAATTTCAAACATTACAAGTAAACACACAACTAAGACAGACAGAAAACATGGACAAGTTCTTGAAAAGAAAAAATATTGACGATGGTTAGCCTATGTGCGATAGTGGTGTGCCGTACAATTTTTTTAGTCGTAAATAGTGAGCCCTGGCAGAAAAAAGGTTGGGAAACACTTAAAGAAAAAAATCACACGCAGTAAAGCACAAACGATGTAAGTAAATGGGTTGATATAGAAAACATTAAATACACACTATCATGAAAAAAGTATAGCCACAATACTTTAGCATAATGAATGTTAACATGTATTTAGTGTGAGAAAATTGCTTACCATGTAGACTAAATCCCATTCAATTTATAGGGTACAAAAAAGAGAGCCGACTTGACTTTGAGTTTTTGGTTTGCGTCATTGTCCTCTACTTTTGAAAAAGCCGATGTGTTACCCACACGCAAAGTGATGCAATCAGCACTCCGTCTAACATCTTGCCATCTCACAACTCAAAAAAAAAAATAATGCATTGAAATAAAACAGGCATTGATGTGTTGTTGTGGAGGCGGTCAGTTGCAAATGCCTACCAGTGTGCATCATGATTCACTATTGTCTGGCCTGTGTTTCTCCCCTGTCATCTGTTCCCGGACTACACTTCCCACAATTCCCTGCTCTCATTTCTGCCAGCTGTCCTTCACTGTCCTCACCTGTGTTTCATTTAGTCATTATCCTTTGTGTATTTAAAGCCCTGTTGTTTTATCATTCGTTGTCAGTTGTTAAATGTATTTATGTCTTGTTCCAAGCCCTGTTCTTGGTTTCCTGTGTTTTTGTTTTTTCTTTATGTTCTGAGTTACCTTGTTCATCTTTTGTTTTTGTTTTTTCATTAAAAGCTGCAGTGATGATAGCAGGGAATTATGGGAAGTGTAGTCCGGGAACAGATGACAGGGGAGAAACAGATGACGGGAGGCCAGACAACAGTGAATCGTGACAGTGTGACATTACAATGTGGAGGAAGTAGAGAATGATTCGTTTTGACAGCCTGGTTTCAACAAATGCTCTTATTGCAGTGAGGAAAAAGAGTTCTGAAACGTACAGTATGTTTTTATAGTACAATGACTCTTATTTGTCAAAAACTTTTAGGAAAATTAGATTTCTCATGTCATGACCTCTTTTAAAGGCCACATGAAATAAAAATTTAAGTTGTGAAGATTTTAGTCCATGACTATTAGGTATGATATTTGAGGGCATCTATAAGATGGCCTCTTTTGTCATCATGCTCAGGGTATGGCTATTTAAAAAAAAATTATAATTACGACAAGCCCTTCAATGTCAACTTTTTGTTTCAAAAGGAAATGATTTTATTGCATCTTTCTGTCATAATTTACTCACCATAACATAAATGACTGACTTTCTTTCACGGAATACAAAAAGAGATGTTAGGCAGAATGTTCAGTAGTGAATGATAACGGAACGTTCATTTTTGGGTGAACTATTTAACTACTTTCAAGATCAGTTTGAACCTATTCATTGAGCATATTGTGCTTCAAACTTAGTGTTGTGTTATGGACTATTTTTGTATTTATTTTACTGTGTGACTTTATTCTCTCAGGGACTCCCAAGCACAGCTACATATGCTCACAATTGTGGAAGGGCAAAGGTCCTTTCTGATGCTCCACTTCAGAGTCCTGACCATAACTGCCACACTGACACCTTCATGAGCAATGCCTCATACCCCCTGACTCAACCTGCCGAGAGGCAACGCTGGCTCAACTCCACCAGCAACCTCCGACGCACCCGATTCAACACACCATGCTTTGGCTTGCTCTCTGGAACCTCAGAGTCCTCCAATCCACAAGAGGGCACAGCTGTGAATGAAATTACAACCTCAAACCAGCTCGCCGAGCCCACCAGTGCCCCCTCTGGCCAACAGAAAGCCCAGGGTGCAGAGGATGACCACCACGTCACTATGCCAGTGTTTGCTATTTCAGAAGAGGAAGATTGTCAGCCTCTTGTATTAGCAGAACATCATGAAAAGCCTTTGAAGATCAATAGACAGATGTGTGAATGCCCAAAAATGCCCCTGATATCAAAATGCCATATCTCCGATGTCCAACCAACGGATCACTCATTAGTGAGGGGAGGAGGCCCAAGCCATGGTGCGGCGTTGCCTCTTGAAAAGCAGGGCTCTTTTACTGTCTCATGCTAACAGAGAAATAAAGTCTCCCTTGTTGAGTACCAATTCGCAATTTTAACCAGTGCTGTGCAGTTTGAGTGTGATGGTTATGGGACCAGTTCAGCTGATAGATGATATCAGCAGGACTGAAAACTCGCTGCTGGTTGGCTTTCGCCATATGAGCTGTTCTCAGTGTTTTCTGATGGAAAGACATTGAGCATGTATTTGATTTCACAGGCGTTCATTATGAATGTTGGTATGAATCATGAAAAGTATGTTTTGTTAAAGCACTTCTTATTGTTCTTCCAAGCCATTGGTTTTGTATTCGCACAGTTCATTTGTTTAGTATAAAACATATAATAGTATATTTTGTAACCTGAAATTGTTTTGAAATTACTCACATATGTATATGATCAACATTTAACCATGAACACTTAATGTTTCACTCAATAGTGAGCGATTAAGAAATTGTAGACTGACTGCATTATTTTCATTATAAAAATTCCATATATTGGCTCCATGAACAATACAGCTTGTTCCTAACAGGTCTGGTTGAAAGCTGCTTGGCATCTCTTGCAACTTCAAGTTTTTATTTTTTTCAATTCACCATGGGTCCAATATTCTTTTATACTGTTAAAAAGACAGCGTTTTTACAAAATAATTTTGACGTTCCAACGGTTTGTGACTGAACATTCTATCGATTCTGTCACTTCCACTATGACATCACAACTATTTTTCCACCTATATCACTTCTATGTGCCTTGTGGCAATCATCTATGCTGCTAAATATGCACTGATGCAATAATTTGAAAGTGTATACAATCATGTTTTTATAATGTATTCAATTTCATATATGCTGCAGAATTTCCATTGTATAGTGTGTTTTGTATTTTACATAAATGCAGTAATATTGCCAACAGTGTACTGATTTCAATGTTGGAATATAAAGGGAACTGATCACTGTACAGACATTTAAAAACACAGTAATACTTCATACAAATAAACATTATTGTATAGTGAAAATGTTTGGGTGCTGTATGAATGCAAACTTGAATATTGCAGATTACACTTCGAAAAGACAGTGACGAAAAGATCATTTGATGCAGTCTTTTATTATTAGTGCAGTAAATCAGACAAAGGTTTTAGTCTCTATTGAGCATCAGATTTATTTTTAAGCATTATTAACAAAGGAGGCACAACCAGCTAAATCAACTCTATGGAACTTAACTAGAGGGAAGTACATTAATAGCACTGTTTATCAACTACTCAAAAACTTAGTGAACCTCGAAGCTCAAACTTTATTGAAGTAGAAATAAACCCCTTCTTTTCAGGGGAAAAAAAAGACCTTCCAAACTGTTTTTCTTCCCACCCCAAGTGAGTAAATATTTGCTACGGAGTACAACATTTCCCATTTAGCAAATGCAAAGTAGCCTCCAAAGCTTCTCCTAAAGACTGGACCAGTCTTAAATAAATCCCTGAACACTTCCATTGGGCCTTTGCTGCAAAAATTAAGACTTCATAATATGAGACTCACAGCACGAACGCCACACTAGCCCCACTTTAGAGCTTAAGCCACGTCACTTAACACAAGTGACCTAAAATCAACTTTCAGATCAGAGCATGTATGTGGTTTGTTAGAAAAATTGGCAGTACATCAGCCTACCAAATATGAACAGTATATTTTACAGATTTTAATATGTTGATGGCATCTGGATATTAAAGCAGAGTTTATGGACTTTATTCATGAAACAGGAACAGAACGAAATAAGAATGGATTTATGAATGCTTATAATGTAAATTGTTATGTTCGTGTTTCATAAATAAGATTCATATCTTGACATGTGCCAGTAAAGGAGCATTTAAAGGAATAGATGATCCAAAACTGAAAATTCTCATCATTTACTCACCCTTACCTTTCTTTCATCTGCTGAACTCAATTGGAACAAAATCAAGATTTTTAGAAGAATTTCTCAGTTTTTAGGTCCATACAAGTGAATGGGTGGCAAAATTTTGAAGCTCCAAAATCACATAAATCAGCATTAAATATCTTCCAAAGCGATATGATAGGTGCAGGTACGAAACAGATAGTTAACAGAAGTCCTATTTTATATAAAAATTTTTATAAATTCTCCTCCCTGCTCATTTGATCTCCACTTTAACTTTTTGCGTTCTTTGTTTTAGGTGATTCACATTCTTCATGCATATCACCCCCTACTGGGCAGTGAGAAAACATTCTAGCAAAAATGAACATAAATATTGATCTGTTTCTCACACACACCTATATCACATCACTTCAGAAGATATAGATTTAAACACTGGAGTCGTATGGAGTACATTTATGATGACTATATGTGCTTTTTATAGCAACAAAATGTTGGTACCCATTCAATTGCATTGTATGGACCTACCGAGCTGAGATATTCTTATAAAATCATAATTTGTGTTCTGCAGAAGAATGAAAGCCATATACATCTGGGATGGAATGAGGGTGAGTAAATGATGAGAGAATTTCATTTTTGGATGAACAATCCCTTTAAGCCTTAATTTTAAATAATTCAGGTATAGTACCAATGTTCCCATACAAACTGAAAACACCTTAATGAAAGGCAGAGCTGTCTGTTTAAAGCCACAACTTAACAGACTGAACATTCAGTAATGAAGCGTAGCAAATCCAGTAAATGTGGCCATTTGTCAGGTACCATTAGGTCAGTGTTTGAGGTTTTAGTGCACTGAGCCCTGGTGTCTGCCTTCATTAAAGAGTAGCTGAGGCTGAGTGAGGGTGGAAAAGGATTGGCCTCTTTGGCTGTGGAAATCTAGTCTGAGCAAGGCCGTCCTGTCCTACAGTCAAAACAGGCGTCTGACTGGATCCCGCATACATGTGCAAAGTGTATAAACAAGTAACAGAATTTAAAACATTGATGACTTTTAATTTTATACTCTCCACAGTCCAATGATTTCCACTACGCTTGCAAACTGAATAACATTCAACACACGTGAACCTGATCATTTAATATAAAAATCACAATGACGGTGAAAACTAAAAACATCATATTATGTATAAAATTAGGTCTGAACTATCACAGAAAAAATTCATAAATGAAAGTGCCAACAAATAAAATAACAACAGCGTATCTAAAATCAGCAAGAAGTAAAGCTAACCACTAAAAAATAATCTGCATAATTTATTCAGAATTCAAATCATTGCTGGGAACTAGAGCGCAGATTAGACAGGAAGGAATTCATACAATGCCGATATAAAGATGCAAAAAAAAACAACTCACATTTTTGAAAATATACAAAATTAATCTGGAAAATAACCAATCTGAGCCTCTGAGGAATGCTGTTGTTTGGAGGAAAACAGATCAGAATTCACACATGAAAACAGAAATGTAGCTAAGTTGAGGTATTGAGACAAGTTACAATACATTAATTGTTTTGTTTGTTTAAAAGTAAAAATTAGAGTTTTGCAGCTTTTAGTCCATGTCTAACAGCTTAGAAGCTATTAAGACTTAGTGTACTCTCTAAAAGTTGACAAAATGTAATTTTATTCAAATTTACAGCCTTTCTCTTACAGGATAACGCACCAAAACATTGATGACTCAAGTTGCACTACACAGAATTTTGTCCAATCAAATCCTCTCTAGAATGTGATTGTCACTCCCACCGGTAAACGACAAGCAATTTACAACTCATAGTTCATGTCTGTGGCGTAACTAAAGCCTATTGGTATTTTAAAAAAAGGGACGGCACCTTTGACACGTCTCGCCTACATTCTTGTTCAATTAGCAAATATGTCAAAAAAAGAACCATAGAGGTTAAAGAGTTAAAAATCCTTTGAACTTTAATAATTTGTGTGGCTTGACACCTAGGCCTCAAATGTTTTAAACACTTTTTGTGGTAACTGTTTAATTGATCGCAATGGTTTCTTAAGTACACAATACTCTCATTGATTAAAAAAAAGAATAACTACAACCAATGTGGTTTACAGATAAAAAAAACAACAAAAAAAAACATACAAACAGAAATATAGCTATTAGAGGAGGTTTAGGTCAGAAATACAGCCATAGGCTATTCAGAAAATATTAAAAAATTAAAAACTGCTATTATTTATCCACATGATCATGATTTATCCATATATTATGCCAACAAACCAAACTAAACCTCAGTAATGGAATACTATCATTTATGTTATTAAAACCAGGGGAAAAAAACAATAGTTTGACTTGCTTAAACTGGCCTATCAACACTATATATCAACACTAAGATTTAAAAAAAATTGCGGTATGCATTATTACAAAAATAAGCCAACTGATAAAATGCCATAATCATATCAGGATGTAAAGAAAGCATCTAAGACTTCATTATAAATCATATTTGACTTGATTATCCCCTGCAGTGCAATGCAGCCTTGGATTGCAACATGTTCATATCCCTTCAGAACAGCCCTGCAAATACAAACCTGCCCTTTCCAACTTCAAGTGGCTTAAGAAAAATAAATATTGAAGGGGAAAAAAACTAAAAACATTTCATGATTAAGTCTATAATGTGAAAAATGCAGAGCTCAAGGCAATTTGAAGACAAAGAAAACAGTTGCCAGTGATGCCGAATACTCAATAGCATGTGATAGTTTAGTGCAGTGTCATAAAGATACTGGTTAATATCTAAAACACAAACATCCCTTTTATATAACATGCATCAGTGTTTCAACCTTACATCACCTCAGTAGCATATAAAAGGTCTTGAGCATTTCGTAACTACAATAGTGTTACATATAGAGACACAAAAAATAGAAACACTACATTAAGGTTCTATTTGTTTACATTATGTAATTCAATACAGCATTTGTTCATTGTGGTTGATCTTTAAAAATATACTTATTGTTATTGTTATATTTATTGTTAATGTTTACAGTAACCAAAGTTAACATATTTAACTGTTAAAGGGAAAGTTCCCCCAAAAAATGACAATTCTCTCATCATTTACTCCCCCTAATGTTGTCTCAAACTCAGATGCCTTTCTTTCTGCAGAACCCAAATGAAGATATTTTGAAGGATGCATGATATGTTTGTGGTCATACGATGCAAATCAATGGGGTCCTACATTTTCAAGCTCCATAAAGAACATAAAGGCAGCATAAAGGTAATCCATATGACTCGAGTGATTTAATTCATGTCCTCTGAAGAGTCACAATTGGTTTTGGCTGAGAAACAGACCAAAATGTATGTCTTTATTCACTATTCATTTTGACATCAGAAGTCTCCTTGGCGTGATCGCACGAGAGGCACTTTCACACTTCCTTGCGCTTGGCGCATGTGCAAAGGTCTGTTTTCACCCGAAACCGATCGTATCCCTTCATAAGACATGGACTCAATCACTCGAGTTATAGGGAATGCCTTTGGAGCTTGAAAGTTCTGGATCCCATTGACTTGCATTGTATGGACAAAAACACGTCATATATAAAAGTCATACAAGTTTGAGATGGCATAAAGGTAAGTAAATGTTAAGAGAATTATCATTTTTGGGTGAATTATTCCTTTAATTACAATCATTTTTTCTAAGTATATACTGAAACTAACTTTAGCCAAATTTACTAAATGCTGTAAAATAAGTCTTCATTGTTATTTCATGTTAACTATTGCACTGACAAATGTTAACATATACATTCTTACTGTAAAGTGAAACCCCAAAAATGAATGGAAGCACTTGTTTTTATACAACAGTCAACTCTGAGGCACCAAAGGTTAGTTGATTAAAACATTTCTTAACTGTATACTGTATAATGTTCAAGCTAAAACACAGCCTTTTGAATGAAAAAGGCACATTTTCACAGTGTATCAGCTACTGTGTTGATTGCCTGCTTTGTCTTGCAATCGAACATTGTTCCCTTCATTTTAGTTCTTGAAGCGTGTCTGCTCACATATATGGTTGAATTTCCTGAAAAAAAAAAAAAAAATTTATGGTTGCATAAATCAGCTAAATAATTGAGTATGATAATGATATATTGTCAATTAATTTTGAAAACAATATGACGTGTAAATAGATCTATATTGTTGTACTGCAGACTGACATAATTTAGCTGCCCTCTACTGCTGGATTGAAGTATTGATTGTTCAGAGAAAGAACAAGTCAATGTTTGAGAGGTGTTTTGCAAAGGTATGAAAAAATTGGCACTTGGGTCATTGAGATGCTAAAAATAAGGAATCTTTTAAAAATCTAGTTTAAATGAGCAATATGTACCATTGACATCAAGCGTTTAAAATGGGTACTGCAGTCCAAATTCAAAATATTGGAGAGAGTTGTCTCCCACGCCCCCTCCTCCCCAGACTTGAAGCTCATGCGGGTTGCCAGGTTGAGGACACGCAACAGGAACAAGGAAACTGACAATGGCAAGCGACGAGCCTTATACTGTAAGTTGATCAGCTAATGTATACGTTTGCAATGTTTTATCGTTTGCAAATTATAAACCAGCTCATGTGGATTTTTTTTAGAACTCTGTCAATGTTAGCTATATGTGTTGCTGGGTTACATGGCTGCAGTGCGCTGTGTTTGCCCGCTAACTTGTTTCAAATCTGGCAACCTGGGGTGTCGAAATACTATTGGGAAATGGGCAGTGGGCGAGATCACACAGGCCAAAACACAAACAGAAATTGCAGCCCCGAACGGACATTTAAATGTAGAAGTTTTCGGAGAAGCCAGTATTTCAACTTAGCATGGTTCCTAAATCTCTGATAACATATTATGATAATTTTATGCTTTAGTACAGTAAATATATTACATACTGCTTTAAAACACATGTACCAAGTTCATAAAAAATTTAATATTTGCATCCATTTTGGTTTCAGAAATTGTTGACAAACATTAATAGCATTTTCTACAAAAGAAAAAAAGAAGTGATTTTTGATTAATTTGACACATTAAAAAAATATGTCAAGTGTTACCATCAAGTAAAAGGCAGTAAAATACTCTCCTTGTACCTTGAATACACTTAAAAAAAAAACAAAGTTTAAACATACATTTTCAAGCATGCAAAAGTATTCAGACCCCTGACCAATTATATCCTATTACTGCATTACAAATGGTTCAATGAAATTTCATTCTGTTTGATATTTTATTTTAAAACACTGGAACTCAAAATTATTGTTAGGAGACATTGGTTTTATGTTGGGATATATATATATATATATATATATATATATATATATATATATATATATATATATATAAATTAAATATCTTGCTTGCATATGTATTCAACACCTATGATATGAAAGCTGCCAGGTTACACCGATGAAAGAAATTGCCCTAACTAGGACACAATTACTTTACCACTAGCATCCATCCAATCATTAAAGTTGCAATCACATTTTCTGGATAAAAAATACCCACTGTTGAAGAATCATTGGTAATGCTGTAGCTGAAGGACCAAAGAGCATTCCACAGAAGTTAGAGATAAATTAATAAAAATGTATAGATTAGGGAAAGAGTACAAAATAATATCCAAATGTTTGGATATACCAGTGAGCACAGTTAGATCAATAATCAGGCTGCACCACACCACTCGGGCAATGCCAAGAAATGACTGTCACTCAAAACTCAGTGCTCTAACAAAAAGGAGACTTGTGAGAGGAGCCACAGAGAGGCCAACAATCACTTTGTGTTCGGTGGCTGGGAGTGGAGTAAGTGTACAACAGTCAACCATATCAAGAGCACTGAATATCACTGGCCTGTATGGGAGGGTGGCAAGAAAGAAGCCGTTACTCAAAAAGTACCATCTGAAAGCATGTCTGGAAAGACTGGGCATCTTGTTAGAATTGAAGAATGGATGGAGCAATAAATAGGGAAATACTGCAAGAGAAACTAAAGCTTGGGAGGAAATTCGCCTTTCAGCAGGACAATGATCCCAAACACAAGGCCAAAGCAACATATGAGTAAATGTCCTACAGTGGCCCAAAAAGATAAGTGTCCTACAGTGGCCCAGTCAAAGTCCTGATCTCAATCCTATTGAGAATCTGTGGCACTATTTGAAAATTGCAGTCCACTAGCATCACACAAACAACCAGAACTACCTGGAGCAAATCTGCTGAGAAGAATGGGACAAAATCACTTCATAGCTGTGTGCAAAGCTGGTACATATGTATCCCAAAATACTTAAAGCAGGTATTTCAGCAAAAGGTGGCTTGACCATATATGGGGGTTGAATACTTATGCAAGCAAGATATTTCAGTTTTTTATTTTCCATAAAAATATTTCACAACACAAATCAATGTCACCTTACAATAATTGATTTTGAGTTTCAGTGTTTATACTTTTATAGTCTGAATACATCTGCAAGGTACTGTGTATGTGTGTGTATATATTATATATTTCAAAAGTTCTTATAGTTATTCTGTTTGACCTAAACAAAATGTGCATTTTCAAAAAAAATATACAAATAAAAATATCAGATTTGTTGCGACACATTTTCAAAGATTAACAATATTTTAAAACAAAATTGTTACACTGCTTATTTTTTTTAAGAAATAATAATAAATGATTATTAAGTAGTATTAAGTAGTAATCCAAACTACTTGGAGCATAATTTATTCTTTCAAGAATTTCAGTTTTTAATTAGACTTATTTATTCTTTATTTAAATGTATTATTTATTCATAGAAGAGTTATAAATAAGTAGTTGTTTTTTGTGAATTTTTAAATAACAGATCCAGACAAAACAGTGTCACAGACAAAAGTGATCACACATTTTCCACAAATTTCTTTGGTGTTGCCTTCACAGGCTTTTGCAGAGCCAGACATTACTTGTAATACTATGCAATTGTCCTCTTTCTAGTTACTTATGAATAATCTCAACCCACAAGCAATACAGCCAGTGTAAGCATTAAGACACTTACATAGCGTGGTGTGCTTTCACTTGAGTCCGACAGTTGCGTCCCCAGTAACAGTCTGGTCTGGCGGTCACAGCATCTAAGTATAAAAACAGTAAACTTACAGCAGGAAAGAACAGTCTCTCCGTTTTCTCATCTCCCACCAAGTCTGTAGTTTTATAGATCTGGCTTCCATGTCTACATATAGCAGAGAGACAGTTGACCTAAACATGGCTGTACTTCGTGTCGTGTGTCACTTTAAAATAATGTATGTAAGATTTACCTGGCAATTCTGATGGAGGAATGTCCTCTCTGTATTTGTATGCAAGCTCTCTAAAAAAACGAAGTCCACAACAGTAGCACAGGAAAGAGTTAGCAGTAATTCTGTAATCTGTACAAACAAACACAAGAGAGTTACAAAAGTGCATTTACCTGAGATGCAGTCAATAAAGAGTACAGTTCAATAGAACACGATTCAGCTGATGTCTCAGTTTTAAACAAATGGCAGTTACCTGTTAAATGGTACTGGCCTTGTTGTACTGCCTGAAGTGCTTCCTGTAGCATATGCCTCCATGTAATTCCTCTAGAAGTCAAATAATTCTGCCGCAAAGACAGGGAAGAGCAATGAGTAAAGATTACACAACCAAAGAAGCGTATTACAGTTGAAGTCAGAAGTTTACATTCACCGTAGCCAAATATATTTAAAATCAGTTATTCACAATTCCTGACATTTATTTGTAGAAAACATTCCCTGTCTTAGGTCAGATAGAATCACTACTTTATTATAAGAATGTGACACATCAGAATAGTAGTAGAGACAATATATATATTTCTTTCATCACAATCCCAGTGGGTCAGAAGTTTACATACACTTTGTTAGTATTTGGTAGCATTGCCTTTAAATTGTGTAACTTTGGTCAAGCATTTTGGGTAGCCTTACACAAGCTTCTCACAATAAGTTGCTGAAATCTTTGCCCATTTCTCCGGACAGAACTGGTGTAACTGAGTCAGGTTTGTAGGCCTCCTTGCTCGCACACGCTTTTTAAATTCTGCCCACAAATTAAGATTGAGGTCAGGGTTTTTGTGATGGCCACTCCAATACCTTGACTTTGTTGTCCTTAAGCCATTCCACAACTTTGGAGGTATGCTTGGTGTCCATTTGGAAGACCAATTTGCGACTGAGCTTTCTTTTCCTGGCTGAGGTCTTGAGATGCCTTCAATATGTCCACATCATTTTCCTTCCTCATGTTGCAATTTATTTTGTGAAGTGCACCAGTCCCTCATGCGGCAAAGCACCCCCACAACATGATGCTGCCACCCCCATGCCTCGTGGTTGAGATGGTGTTCTTTGGCTTGAAAACCTCACCCTTTTCCTCCAAACATAACAATGGTCATTATGGCCAAACAGTTCCATTTTTATTTCATCCTTGTTCTCATGTGCACTTGCAAACTGCAGTCTGGCTTTTTTATGGCGTTTGAAATTGCTCCCAAGGATGAACCGAACTTCTGGAGGTCCACAATTGTTTTTCTGAGGTCTTGGCTGATTTATTTTGATTTTCTCATGATGTCAAGCAAAGAGGCACTGAGTTAAGGCCTATCTTCAAAAATACATCCACAGGTACACCTCCAATTCAGTACTCCTCCTATCAGAAGCTAACTGGCTAACTGTCTAAAGGCTTGACATAATGTTCTGGAATTTTCCAAGCTGCTTGAAGGCACAGTTAACTTAGTGTATGTATGTCAACTTTTTCACTCACTGGAATTGTGATATTGTCATTTAAAAGAGAAACAATCTGTCTGTAAACAATTGTTGGAAAAATTTGTAAACGACAAACTATGGTTTGCTAATATTAAATCTGTGGAGTGGTTAAAAAAATAGTTTTAATGAATTCAACCTAAGTCCATGTAAACTTCTGACTTCAACTGTAATTCCAATCCTACAAGACAAAACTTAAATTTGAAACATGGTTGCTCCTTGTTGTTAATTACAATTAAAAACTTCCAGAAGGATATACCAGTGCTTGGAAGGAAGCAAAAAGTAGCTTTAAAGTTTTAGGTTATTTATGTGTTTTTTTTATCTTTGCTTTACAGTTATCACGACACTCTGTATTAGAGGTAGACCATTATATCAGTAGACCATACATATATATATATATATATATATATATATATATATATACATATATATATATATATATATATATATATTACTGATTAATCAGTACCATAGTTGCTTTTTGCAGCTATTGGTTAGTGGCAAAAACTTATGCCAGTAGTTTCATGTTCCACTGTGGCTGGGCTGAAAGGATTCTGCAGTTAGAACAGCTTAGTTCAACAGTATAACAGCAGCCTCTAGAGGCAAAAGACAATCATGTGGGTTTTTGCTGTATCTAAATCTTTCATTATTGACATATACATCCACATTTTTATTCACAAGTCAATGCACATTTTGTTAATTTGATTAGATAATAAAGCAAATAAAAGTGTTTTTTTTTCTTGCAAAGAGAAATGTGATTGTGTCTCCATCATCGTGTCTCCAACTTTATATCTTGTCATTAATAAATAACCTTATTTCTCATTTAACCTCATCTAGTGAATATATAGGTGATTAAATAAGAGTCCCTTATGTGTTTTGGGCTTGTTCATAGTTAAAAGTGGCATGTTTTGCACCATATCTTACATTATTTTGGTTATTCTTGGAATTTTGGTTGATCAATAAACTGCCTCATGGATTTTATTCATTTTCTGACCTTTGTAGCCTCAATGTCTGTGCCCGTGTGTCACAGTAAAACAGACTTAGAGAATGCTTTAACATTATATTAATCAGTTCTAAAAACTATCAGCCTTTTCCACCACCTTAGTTATCGTATCGGCAAAATCCACTATCAGTAGATGTCTACTCTGTAAATGTTGTTTTCTGTCGGCTGGGCTCAAGAATCAACCATAACACGACTAAGTTAAAAATTAAAGTACACCCACTTTTCAGCATATTTACGACGACATTGCTTTCGGTTCGATTGCAAATGCTAAACTTTTTAGCAATGTAAGTCAAAGGGAGATTTTTTTAAAATAATATCCTATTTCTAAGAAAGTATAAAGCATATAATAATAATAAAACTAATAGCACACCTAAAGTTGAAATTATCTACAAAACAAGACAAGGAGCAGCAGATGAAGAAAATGTTTGTGTGTGTGTGTGTATTATTACACACACACACACACACACACACACACACACACATACAGTACTGTGCAAAATTCTTTTGAGCATTATATTTTTTCACATAAATATTTACATAGCTGGGATATGTGAAAAATAAATAATTTCACTGTATATATGCAGAAATGTATGTATAATGTGTGACAATTGGGCAATTAAATAAATTAAATTAAAATTATATATTCTGCTTTTATCATATCAGTGGGAAATATCAGTTTTAGATTTCAAAAAATAGAATTGAATAGAGGAAAAAGGGGCCCAGCAACAGATGGTATGGCCCCACAGATCCTGGATCTCAACATCATTGAGTTAGTCTGGGATTACACGAAGAGACAGAAGCAACTGGCCCCTCGCTAAGGCCCACCTTAAAAATGCTTCTAACCAATCCTGTTTGAGCAACTGTTGCACTGCCGCCAATACTCTGACACACATTTGCTATTTTCCAATGACAGCCTATGGAAGTAATGTGTGTTTGAGTACTTTTAAGTGGGATTTTATTAAAAAAAAATAATAATAATAATAATAATAATTTAAAAAAAAACAATTTAAAACATGATGTTGCTGGGTCAATTGTAATAGTGACACGAGTTACTCAGAGGGGATACATGCAATGTTTTTCTTTCTTTTTAAAGAAATAATCTTCAAATAAATCTGAAGAAGAGCGTGTTATGGAATTAACTGTGTTAGCCCTCATTCCCAAATGAACATAACATCTGCAACGACACCAACATTTGCTCCAAGGTAAATTAGAACTGTGTAAATGAACAGTTCTGTTCACTTATGCTAATGTTATTAATGTGTAATCACAATTAAATCAAGTTTTTCTCTTTTCAAGTGACTGTAACAATCATTTGCCTTTATTCTGATTCACAGTCTACACAGTTTATTTTACAAATAAATTCAGACAAGTATGCATTAAAATGTCAATCTTTACACCAGCCCACATAAAATTATCCATTCCATTTATGAGAATATTATATATATATATATATAACCGACCAGCTTCAACATTTAAAGCACCAGCCTAACATTGTGTAGGTCCCCCTCATGCCGCCAAAACAGTGCCAACCCACATCTCAAAATAGCTTTCTGACATGCTATTCTTCTCACCACAATTGTACAAAGTGGTTGTCTGAGTAAACGTAGACTTTGTCAGTTCAAACCAGTCTGGCCATTTTCTGTTGATCTCTCTCTTCAACAAGGCATTTCCGTCCGCAGAACTGCCGCTCACTGGATGTTTTTTGTTTTTGGCACCATTCTGAGTAAACTGAGACTATTGTGTGTGAAAATCCCAGGAGATCAGAGTTACAGAAATATTCAAACTAGCCCATCTGGCAAAAACAATCATGCGTGGTCCAAATCACTGAGATCAAATTTTTTTCTGACCTGTATCTGCATGATCTTATGCACTGCACTGCTGCCACACGATTGGTTGATTAGATCATCTTTATGGATGATTGTTAGTGCCAGACGGGCTAGTTTGATTATTTCTATAACTGCTGATCTCCTGGGATTTTCACACACAACAGTCACTAGAATATACTCAGAATGCTATTCTGAGATGCAGGTTGGTGCTGTTTTGGTGGCAGGAGGGGGACCTACACAATATTAGGCAGGTGGTTTTAATGTTGTGGCTGATAGTTGTATATACACACCAAGGTAATTATCCTAAATTAAAATGAAGACTAAATGTAAAAAAAATTATAATTATGTAAACTGAAATAAATAAATAACAATTGAAAAACTGAAACTAAACTAAAAATTTAATGGCTCTGAAACTAATTGAAATAAACCAAAATAATTTTTTATATGATTTCGTTTCTGTTTTTGTTGCGGTGTTTTTTAACCTTTAAACCTGCCATTATCGGAACATGAAACCAGACGGCAATAATAGATGGCCTGACCTCGCTGCAGCAGCAACAGTCATTTGATGTAGATTTAATTTGGAACCGGTAAAGAGTTTGGTTTGAACTTCAGCAGTGCTCAACATTAACACTGATCAGGCATAAGTGGATTTTTGAAAGGTCATGTAAAAGAGAAAAGTAGCTTGAATGACAATAACAAAAAATGAAATGGCTACATTTTTGATATAGCCAAGGCCTCATTACAACGTTTTTATTCTTATTCTGCTGTTAAAAACAATACAGGTCACGCCATTTTATATTTCACTAGCGATCTAGGAATAGTTGCGAGCTTTGACTGCACAGGCGGCTTTTTGTGCGCTCACATGTGCTTCGAGAACGCTCGAAATGCGGATACGCGCCTGAACGATCAAACACTTTTAAAATTGCACCAAAATGCCCTTCTTGGTGAGGTATTCATGTAAACTCAAAGAGTGATGTCTAAATTCATGTCAACAGTGGGGAAAAGAAGATTTGTATCAAAGTTTCGGACTTTGGTAGCGTAAGCTAATAGACCTACTGCTGTTGTTGATGATAATCAAAGAACCATAACAAGAAAACCACTCACTGTTCTTGACTGGATACATTTATTAGCTTTAAAAATTATTAATGTATTATACAGTGAATACCAGTAGTAATTAGGCTCTACGTAGCATTTCATTCTGATTGTTTAATATTTGATACTGTTTTTATTGTTTTTTATTATTTCTATTCATTGCTGTATTGTTATTTTATTACTGACTTTTTAGTAGTCTTGAATAATTACTTGAGTACAATTCTTACATAACAAATGAATTAGTGTTATTATCTGTTGTGATAAGATGGTATCAAGAATTGTCAACTTTCACTAATAACTACAGAAATTTTGATATAGAAAATACATGAATATATTGTGTATGGTAGATCTTGCTGCAATAACATGAAAAAGTGTATCTCATTTCATAGAAGCACCCCTGCTGTATATGACACTAAACTAAAACTAGCAAAGAACTAAAACAAAACCAGTGTAAAAATTAATTTGTTTTTATTAATTATTAGAAATATAAACTAAATTTAAAAATATTATCACACACACACACACACACACACACACACACACACACTCAAACACACCTCACCACTCCAATTAACAGATTACTGGAGAACTAAACCCAAAAACAAATCGAGCACATACCTGAAGGACTTCTGACTCATAATGATTGCTATTCAAAACTCCATCCAGACATTTATCAGTAAGGTTGAGTTCTGCAAGGACATACAGAATACCCATAACCATAAAATGAATGATTTTTGCAGCATTTCAGCTAAAGGGAAAGCGTCCTCAGAAACCTACCACAGAAACGTGCTAGGCAACCATGACAACCGATCCGCTGGCAGCCCCAGTACACATGACAGAAAGGCTTCTGGCACACCATACCTGTAGATCAGGTCAAAAGAACAGTAGCTAAAGCTAGTGATCAAAGTGATCATGAGATCATTGATGGACAGGTGTCAGGCCACTCACAGTGTTGAGGGGACATCTGTGGGGGAAGGTGCTCTGCACGTCTGTCTGGCATGGGTTGCAGGCAGCAGGTGCAGATGAGGTGACTGCCCTGAGGAGGACACCTGAACTCCTGAGCTGTAGTATGGATACAGTGGAAAAAAGATGAACATTAGTATAGAGACTTACAATTTCTGATATTGCATATGTGTGCAATTGCTTGAATGTGACAGTTTTTTTTTCGAGGTGGGGGGGAAAGTAATGCATTAATTTAGCTCACAATACTTTATTCATATTTTTCAATGGTGTTTTAGACACGTCAAAATAAAAAAGACTGAGATAAAAGTTGTAATGCTTAAAAGAATAATCGTCTTATAGAATCGCATTGTAGGCCTTTAAAAATAATAATAAAGGTTTCGAGAATAAAGTCGATAATTAAAAAATAAAGCAGTCATATTTTGAAAATATTCAAGCAGGAAGTGTAGCACTTGGTGCAAAAAGCACCAACATTCAGTAAAGATGAATAAGAAACAAGTTAGCGACCCAGATGTCAATTTAATATCGTATCGCCAGGTCCCTGCTGATTCCCACCCCCACATGTGAGTGCACTTTGCATACTCAAGTATGTGTGTAAATTACCTGTGGCAGTTTCAGAGGATGTGGAGAGTTCATCTCCAGGCACTTTAGCTGACGCCTCTGATCGAGCCGGCACACAGATCCACAGGGCAGAACTAAGCTCTGTACGATTGCCTGGACACTGCCGACACATCATGTAGGGCTGACTGTGAACACAAAAAAGTTTATGTGGATGAGCCAAATCACTCTTGTAGCTGTGTAGGTTGCCTTTCATTTATCACTTAACCATCTGTAGAGTCTGCTGGACATTACTTTATGAATCAGGAAATCGTAACTAATGTCTGGTGTATAGAGTGCATTCGGAAAATATTCAGACCCCTTCATTTTGCAAATTAAACTTTACAAATGTATTAAAAAGTAAAAACTGAAATAACACATTGATATTTGAAGTCAATTCCAGCCTCGAGTATTTTTGGGTATGATGCGACAAGCTTTGCATACCTGGATTTGGGGATTTTCTGCCATTCTTCTCTGCAGATCTTCTCAAGCTCTGTCAGGTTGGATGGGGACAATCGATGGACAGCCATTTTCAGGTCTCTCCAGAGATGTTCGATTGGGTTCAAGTCCAGGTTCTGGCTGGGCCACTCAAGAACATTCACAGAGCTGTCCCTAAGCCACTGTTGCGTTGTTTTGGTCATTGTCCTGTTGGAAAGTGAAACTTCAGCCCAGTCTGAGGTCCTGAGCACTCTGGACTAGGTTTTCTTTAAGGATATCTCTGTATTTTATGGTGTTCAGCTTTCCTTCAACTCTGACCAGTCCCCCAGTCACTGCTGCTGGAAAACACCCCCACAGCATGATGCTGCCACCACCATGCTTCACCGTTGGGATGGTATTGGGCAGGTGATGAGCGTTGCCTGGTTTCCTCCAGACATGATGTTTGGAATCGAAGCCAAAAGTTCAATCTTCTTTTCATCAGACCAGAGAATCTTGTTTCTCACAGTCTGAGTCTCCTTTCGATGATTTTTTGCAAATTCATTAAGCCATAAAGCCCAGATCGGTGGAGTTTTGCAGTGATGGTTGTCCTTCTGCAAGTTATTTCCTTCTCCACACATGATCTCTGGAGCTCTACCAGAGTGATCATCGGGTTCTTGGTCACCTCTCATACAAAGGCCCTTCTCCCCGATTGCTCAGTTTGGCCAGGCGGCTAGCTCTAGGAAGAGTCCTTGTTGTTCCAAACTTCTTCAATTTAAGAATTATGGAGAGCACTGTGCTCTTGGGAAACTTCAATGCAGCTGAAATTTTTTGACAGCCTTCCCCAGATCTTTGCCATGACACAATCTTGTCTCTGAGCTCTGCAGCCAGTTCATTCGAACTCATGGCTTGGTTTTTGCTCTGATATGCATTTTCAGCTATGAGACCTTATATAGACAGGTGTGTGCCTTTCCTGAGCTAAATTTCAAGTGTCATAGCAAAGGGTCTGAATATGTCAACGTGATATTTCAGATTTTTCTTTTAAAAAAATTGGCAAAGTTAAACTGATGTGAAAAAAAAAAATACTTTTAAAGCATTTTAGCATTAAACTGCAACATAACAAAATGTGAAAAAAATGAAAAGGGCGGAATACTTTCTGAATGCACTGTACACAAAAATGGCCAGAACTGACTTGGAATGACTAGAATGACACATAAGAATAAAAAGTGCAAAAGAATAAAGAATAAAGGTGCAAAATTACTGACCTCATTTCATATGTGTCACTGTCATTGTCTGAAAGCTCGAACAGATAGTCAGAACTTCCCTCCTCATCCGAGAATGAGCGCTCAACCTTAGGCTGCAGCATGTCTTGTGTGATCTTATTCCGAATATCCATACTGTGCAAGTCCTCTTTGCTGCGACACTTCTCTGTGGCAAAAGAACAAATGAAGACAAATGGGAGAACACTGGAAAACACCAACATAACCTGACAGGCTCATTTCGGACATTATTGTACTTTGAAGGACTGCTGTACATACATTCAGAGGCCAACTCGATTGTTTGGATCTTAAAGGGATAGTTCACTCAAAAATTGTAATTATCTCATTATTTACTCACCCTCACGCCATTCCAGATGTGTATAATTTTTTAAGAGAACTTTTAAGAGAGAAGAGCGCTTAGGAAGTCTGAGAGATTTACAGTAAAAAAAAAAAAAAAGCACTGAAATAGAGTTGAATGGATTACATTTATGCTGCTTTTTAAACTCCAAAGTTTTGGACCATGTTGACTTTCATTGTATGGACCTACAGAGCTGAGATACTCTTCTAAAAATATGAATTTGTGTTCAGCAGAAGAAAGACATTCACAACAGCAATGGTCATGAGGGTGAGTAAATTATGAGAGAATTTTCCTTTTTGGGTTAACTATTCCTTGGAACTATTCAGTTCTTTTGTAACTTTAGTGTAGTTTAGCTGCGTCAGATTTGGTGTGCACAGGTCTTATCAATAAGCCCTTTTTGATGAGTGTTACCTGGGTGTTGATGTAGGTATGCCTCCACAAGGTTGTTGAGGATGTGGTTTTTACGGATCCTCTCCACAGGTAAGCGACAGGTGGGACAGAGAGAGGAGCGCTCCATCCAACCAGAATAACAGGCAGCGCAAAATGTATGCATGCAGGGCTGAAGACTGTACAGAAGCACACAATTTCAAATGAATCAGCCATCACACACCATTTTAAAATCCTTCTTAAAGGATTTGCACAAGTTTTAATTAAGAAAAAAAATGAAAGTGTCTTCAGCCAAAATGTCCATCAGACTTTAGGTAATCATTTATTCTCATATAACTGACCTGACACATTCATGCAGCAGGTCTTGGCAGATGATGCAAGTGAGGGACTCTTCCATCTTGTCTGTTTTGGCTCCCTCAGTTTTCTCTTTCCCCGCTGCTCCTCTGAGATCGGCCTGAGGAACCACTGCAGCAGCACTGTGCACTGAGTCAGTGTAGGCAATTTCAAACTGATCCTGATAACCTGAGAGACAGGAAAAAATGTAGAACACCGTTAGATGCAATAACAAACAATTAACACATTAACTTTTTTGGTTTGACACAGTATTCTTGATTAAGAACGTCGACAACATCATGTAGATGTGTATTTTATTTATTTTATTCAGTTTTATTTTGTTGCAAAATTTGTTTTAAGAAAATGTATGTTTAAAGTGATAGTTCAACCAAAAATGAAAATTCTCTCATCATTTACTCACCCTCATGCCATCCCAGATGTTTATGACTTTCTTCAGCAGAACACACACACAAAAATAAAAGATTTTTCTAAATAATGTCCCAGCTCTGTAGGTCCATACAATGCAAGTGAATGGTGATCAGACCTTTGTAGCCTCAAAAATCACATGAGGAAAATTAGAAGTTATCCACATGACTCCAGTGGTTAAATCCAGTGGTGTGGGTGAGAATCAGAATAATATTTGAGTTCTTTTTTTTTTTATTACTCTAAATCTCCATTTTCACTTGTACATCTGAAACTCATATGTGGTGCCTTTAACATCTGAAAGTGGAACTTAAAGTGGAGATTTAGAGTAAAAAGGGCTTACATATTGTTCTGTTTCACACCTATTATATCACTTCTGAAGATATGGATTTAAACACTGGAGTCATATGGATTACTTTTATGGATCACCATTCACTTGCATTATATGGGCCTACAGAGCTGAGATATGTTTCTAAAAATCTTTGTTTGTGTTCAGCAGAAGAAAGAAAGACATTCACATCTATGATGGCATGAGGGTGAGTAAATAATAAGATTTTTTTTTAAAGAGAACATTTTTGAGTGAACTATCCCTTTAATCTTAAAGTTGCTCCAAATGATTTTAGCCAATCTGGAACGGCACCTTAAATATACGAGTGAATCTTGCAAAGCCTTTTATGTGCTTCTTTTATTCATTTCACCAAAAGTGTCACAGTCATTATGCACCTCTCTCAGTTTTTCTTCTTTTCCTCTCTGTTTCCATCTCCATCAGCATCTGCTGCCCTCCGTCAGTCCAGTAAGATCTCTTCAGGCAGGGGTGATTTATGACTGCCTCCCTTGGGTTGCCTGCTGTGGTATTGTGGGAATAGCCTGATGACTCAACATGCTTTTCATTTTCATAACCTGAGAAGATAGGTACAGTCATTACATATTCCCCTTTCCACTAGCAGTGAAAAAACAAAAAAAACTTTTTGCTTGCACACCAAAATGAACTGACGATTTCTTTTCTTTTTTATTTATTGCTGCTTTTAGTAGTGGTGCATTGATGTGAAGATGAAAATTAGATACATCAATTACTGAATTTAAAAAAATTGATTCCAATGTCTCGCTACATACTGTAATACTCGATGTGTGGGCAGAGGCCGTCTCAGATTACATATGAGCTCTCACAACAGAAGCAGAACTCACGAGTCCTACCTACCCCTTACCCACCCCCTAAATGCATTGAATGTTTGGTTAAGATTTTGAATGTTGTCACTGCAGTGTGTTCTTGTGTTCCACACAATGCATCAAACATTTAAATTTTATGCATCATTATTTGTGTGAGCCAGTAAATGTACAACTTGGTGTATTTTTAATTACAGGCTAGCACAGCCTATATTCCCAAATAATGCAAATTGTCCCCCATTTACATTTTTGTCTTCAGCATATTTTGTCAAATAATTATGAATCGTTCTAAAATAATTAAATCAAATCATGACCAAATTATTATATATATTTTACTATAACTATATAGTAACTATATTTTAAGCCTATTATTTAGATATATTAACAGGCCTACTTAATCCACTGATAAAAGTGGCATTCATTTGTTAAGTCATTATTTGCTAATAATGAATTAGAGCTAAGAAGAAATAGATGCAATGGTTGTCAGTGGTACATGTCACTTCATTGTGCTTCAAGGGATAGTTCACCCAAAATTATCTCGTCATTTACTCACCCTCATGCTATCCCAGATGTGTATGACTTTCTTTCTTCAGTAGAACAAATGTTTTATTTTATTTGTAATATCCCAACTCTGTTGGTCCATACAACGCAAGTGAATGTGATCAGACCTTTGTAGCTTCAAAAATTACCCATCCATATCACTCCACTGTTTAAATCCATATCTTCAGAAGCAATCTAATGTTTCACATCTGAAACTGAAAGTTAAAGTGGAGATTTAGAGTAAAAAATTACTTAATTATTGATTTGAGTGATATTGAGTTTCTCACCCACACCTATCATATCATTGCCGAAGATATGGATTTAAACACTGGAGTCATATGGATTACACTTAATTTTTATGTCTGCTATATGTCATTTTTGGAGCTACAAAGATCTGGTCACCATTCACTTGCATTGTGAGGACCAACAGAGCTGATACAGTCTTCTAAATATCTTCCGTGTTTGTTTTGCAGAAGATAGAAAGTCACACACATCTGGGATGACATGAGGGTGAGTACATGTTGAGAGATTTCTCATTTTTGGACTAACTATTTCTTTCAATACTTGCACACTCAGTTTTCCTGTAGCGTACCAAGAGCCTCGAAACTGGTTTCACCGATGATATGGACATTTAGACGGTAGAGTAAAAAAGGCTGAAAACACTGAAAATCTGGAGTTTCAAATCCTATTTAAAATAAAATATTTTTAGGATTTTTATTAAATTATTAAAGACACTTTGGAAGTGCTCTGTGTCAAAGGCAAAGTCTGCTGAAATAGGTCCAGCTTCCTTCCCTGTTTCACTGATAGTGTCAGGATTGTACATTTAAAAAAACTCATAACAGATGAGAAGACTCACGCATAACCCGAGAAAGCAGCATAAAAGCCCACTGCATCCACATTTCTATACTTACAAAGCAACTTGCAAGAAAGTGCACATACAGTGTGGACGGCCATTACCAGAGCGGGTGGATAAGAACATGTTGAAGAACTGGAAGGAAGAGGTGGAGGTAGATGGCTGAGGTTCCTCATGCCCAGTCTGAGAAAGAGGCTTCACAATAACAGGCTCCACTGGTGCTGGTTCACTCTCTGTTTCGGTCAGATCAGATTCTTCTTCTCTCCCCACATCTGTGGAAACCACAAAGAGAAACCTGGATCTTAAAAGAAAAAGTTCATCCAAAAATACCAATTCTGTCATAATTTACCCATTTTGTTCCAAACCCACATGACCCATAATTATACAGTATGTTACAAATCATGTGGAAGCTTAGTGAAAGTTTAACATCTGCATGGAATATTATATTCAAGGTTTGTTTACCCTCGACGTCCTGTGAGGCAATTTTCTGTGGCCTGATGGCCTGATAAACATAAGCAATGTCTGTAAAACAGAGAATACTTGTGGCTAGTGCAAATACTTCATACAAATCCAAAACAGATGACTCCAAGATGTGAAAGTTGTGTGATTTTTGGAAACAAATGTAATACAAAAACTGCAAATGTATAACAAATGTGAAAAAAACAGTGAGAAATAAAAGCAAACGTACTCTGTTCTGGCTCATTCTTCCTGTACACAAAGTAAATTACATCACCATTCTGCAGAAAGTGTGTCTGTTTCTTCACTAGTTTGGACATGTTGATCACTGTTCCATTGGTGCTGATGTAAACACAAACACAGATCATCACCAAACAGGAAGTTAACAAAGTACGAGTTGTTTACAATCCTTTTGTGTGCATAAAATGCTATTTAAAATGCCAACAGAGACTGTGAGTGTTTGCTGCCATGAATGGATGACTGGAATGACTGTATAGATCAGAAGGGTTTAATTAACACCCGGAGCCGTATGGATTACTATTTTGATGGATGGATGCGCTCTTTTGGGCTTCAAAATCTAAGGTACCATTCACTCCTATTATAAAGGTTGGAAGAGCTAGGATATTTTTTAATATAACTCTGATTATGTTTGGCTGAAAGAAGAAATTCATAAACACCTAGGATGGCTTGAGGGTGAGTAAATTATGAGATCATTTAAATTTTTGGGTGAACTAACCCTTTAAATTGTAAATAATATATCTCATGAGGGAATTAGATAACACTCACTGAGCACTTTATTAGGAACACATGTACACCTTATTCATGCTATCATCTAATTAGCCAATCATGTGGCAGGAATGCATAAAATCATGCAGATATGGGCCAAATTTTAAAATCCAGTGATTGGAAGTCATCAATCATTGCTTGAATGCCACAGTCTATTTGAGTAGTGTTGCTGACCATGTGCATCCCTTCATCTCAATCTGGTTTCATGAACATGACAATGAGTTCACTGTTCTTCAGTGGCCTTCCAAGTCACCGGATCTGAATCCAATAGAACAACTTTGGGATGTGTTAGAACGGGAGATTTGCTGTATGATTGTGCAGAAACTGCATGATGCAATCATGTCAACATGGACCAGAATCACAATGGAATGTTTTCAACATCTCGTTGAATCCATGCCATGAAGAATTGAGGCTGTTTTGAGAGCAAAGTTGGGCCCTACTCAGTTTTAATATAGTGTTCCTATTAGGTGCTCAGTAGGGTTGGGAATCTTTAGGAAGTATGACCTCCAGGAAACTTCTGGCATCTTACTAGATAGTGTTTTAAAACAATTAATGTCTCATGCCAAAAAGGTGACCATACCTCATGTCCTCCAGGTACACCTTTCCTGAGTTCTGATCTTGAGTAATTTTGCAGTGATCCCCGGAGACCAGTTTATTAGCGGGGAATGAGAGGTCACAGCCTACAAGCAAAAGATAAAGATTAAAACATCAAACTTGACCCTATTTACTTTCTTAAAGCACATTCTAGGTCTTACTGGGAATTACTTGGTGCACATCACTGCAAAAAAAAATAAAATAAATACAAAATTCCAGATTTGTATTTTTACTCCAAATGAAATAACACACTCTACCTCAAAAATTACTTTTCTATTCAGCTGACCTTACCAATACCTCTTGCTATTTCACCACTTTTCACGATTCAATATATTCCTGTTCAATAAAATCAAGTCCCACCCTACATTGTTTTCTCATCAAATATCATATTTCACTCGTAAATATATCCCATTATAGAAGTAAAATGACATTTCGTGTTGACTTTAATAATCCATGTTCCTCATTTCATCAACCATTGTATTCACAGCCCTTTTTCTTCCTGTCCCCTTCTCTCTCACATTAAGCATGCAAGGCACAATGTCATACAGTGCAGTGTAATGCAATAATGTGAATGAAAGATCACACTATTAAAGTAATGAAGCTTATCAGTTTAGCTAATAACCAACATTGAATGTCACTGTAAAGCACACAGAACAAAGCAGACACATGGATTAATATTAATGAATTTAAACAGGGAAACAGACAGTCTTCTAAACTAGACAGACACAGACAGAGTCAAAAGGAACACAACCTTGCCCCCACACCACCACAACACAAAAAACTACTTAATATTCCAAGAGCATGTCTTCAATAGACGCCTTTTATATTATTTGGGAGGGAGTACGATTGCAGAACTAAAGAGAGTATTGTGAAAAGCATGAATATGTGTAGACACTGTGTAATATGTGTATTACCTTTATATAAAAAACTCTAAACAATATATAATGAATAAAGATCAGGTGAGTTTTTTTAAATCTACAAAACAATAAATGGAAATAAAAATAAATGGAGAAATAAAAATAAATGAATAACCCTTTTAAAATAAAAGATTTCCCATTCTCTCTCATACATAGACACACTAGACGGAGCAATTAATATTATCAAACACTCATCATATCGACGACGTCACATTGTACCTTTTCTTCTCCCCACTGTGCATTCCCTATTTATGAGCAATATTTCAGAGCCTGGAGATGCATCTACTTTCACCAGTTTTCCCCAGGCTTGTCCGCTGCCTTGATTCGTCGTCATCTCTTCTGTATTTCACCTGCTAGACAGTGGATGATGTCACCTGGAGATGCGCGAAACAAATAATACAAACTATGTCATAAACACACATAAATGCAATGGTATTTTCTCACAATGCTTCTCCAATACAAAACACTCAGTTTCCTGATTCTATCTGCTTTTAGTAAGAAAAGTGGCATGGAACAGAATTAGAACTATATTTCACATATGGTGTGAATTACTTATCATTAAACACAGCATGTTAAAAAAAATTGCTGTATTTGAAAATTCCTGCGAGCTATTCTATTAAAGTTCTGCTCAAGTGACAGCATTTGTGGCATAATGTTGATAACATTTACATTTATGCATTTGGCAGATGCTTTTATCCAAAGCGACTTACAGAGCCCTTATTACAGGGACAATCCCCCCCGGAGCAACCTGGAGTTAAGAGCCTTGCTCAAGGACACAATGGTGGTGGCTGTGGGGATCGAACCAGCAACCTTCTGATTACCAGCCAAGCTTTAGCCCACCATGCCACCACCACTCCAATAACAATAAACTATATTTTGACTTCTGCCTTGTTTATATATAAATGCTAGTTGCAGGTTACAGTAAGGCTTACAATGGAAGTGAATGTGGTCAGTCCATAAACATCACAATACATACAGTTTCAAAAGTTTAAACATAATATGTGTCAACATGATTCTAGTGTAATAAAATTGCTTGCTAAACTTATCCGTGTAAAGTTATACCACTACCAACTTTGTTGCATCATGATGACATAACTCTGTAAACTTTGTAATCTGGTAAATCCCTGATTTTGTCACACTAAAATAATGTTAACAAGGATATTTAGATAAGTAACACACACACACACACACACACACACACACAGTACTGTGCAAATGTTATAGGCACTTGTGAAAAGTGTTTCATTGTGAATATGTCTTAAAAAATAATGCCGTTATTAGTTTTCATTTTTCAATTAACATCATACAAATTCCAGTAAACTTAAAACAGCACCAATTCTCCTAGGTACATCTGGACACAGCTTTTCTTGAATGTTGTCATTTAGGATTTTCCAAGCTTCTTGGAGAATTCGTCACAGTTCTTCTATCTATTTAGGCTGTCTCAATTGCTTCGGTCTCTTTATGTAATCCCAGACTGATGTTCAGTGGGGGACATAACATCTGTTGCAGGGCTCCCTGTTCTTCTATTCTAATATGTTATATATGCAAAAGTAAATTTCCTATTGACACCCTAAAACTGAAGATATAAATAACCATCTTAACAAAAATGCTTTTGTGAAACACCTTATGTGACTAAGACTTTTGCACAGTACTGTGTGTGTGTGTGTGTGTGTGTGTATGTATGTATGTATGTATATATATATATATATATATATATATATATATATATATATATATATATATGTGTGTATATATATATATATATATATATATATATATATATATATATATACACACACACACACACACACACACACACACACACACACAGTACTGTGCAAAAGTCTTAGACACATAAGGTGTTTCACAAAAGCATTTTTCTTAAGGTTGTTTATCTCTGTCTCTTTATATATATATATATTGGTCAACATTAGGTCAAAAACGCTGTCAGAGTTTCGAACATTCCTTTAAAAGTAAGAACTCCGTGTGCTAAGCAGCTAACTGAAGCTTCAGGCGAGCTCTATGTAAAGCGGATGCACACTAGGGTAAACGCATTGTTGCGAACTCAACTGAAGGTTTCTTGAGTTCTTTATATGACAGTTCTATTGCTTTCTAATTCACGGCGCAATGTTTACGTGAAATTCTGCTAATGCTTACTTACGACTCGCTAGCTCGCGATCACATTGTTTACCCGCGTCAAAAACAACAGACATAATCTCTAAATTAGATGATGATTATGTTATTTTAAAGGTACTAACCAAACCGAAGCCCGAGTCCATCCGCAGCATTACCGCATGATGACTTTAATCCGCTGTGTGCTTTCGATTTTTATCTCCCTGAGCACTTACTGGGCAGTAGCGGCATTTTCAGGCATCAGCTGATGGAGGAGAGGGGGAGAGTGAGTGGAGGAGAACAGGCTGTGGGAATCGAGGCTAGCAGGGGGTCACCATGCCTCTGTCTGGCCCATGTGAAAGCCTTTAAACAAAAACCTGTCTGGAAGGCTGTCTAGACAGTAGATGCTCAGACATTCTATAGCTAGGGACTAACTGAGAAGTTGGGAGAGTTCTTGGATGGATTTTGAGACTAAATAAATATTGCAAATATAATTAGAAATCAGAAAATGTATTTATTTATTTTTTAGAATGATAGATAGATAGATAGATAGATAGATAGATAGATAGATAGATAGATAGATAGATAGATAGAAGACATTATTGAATTGATTGTTTCACAGCCTCTCATTTGCAGAGGCTGATTCATGTATGAATAAATATCCTGGACTTTGGATGAATCTGTATTTGGATTGTTGACCAATAACATTGTCTTTTTCATGTTTGATTCAACACCAACAATTCATTTTTGTTAATTTTTTTAATTAATGCATTAAAGAAAGGGTATATTCCAGGTGCTAAAATGTACTCAAATATACTAAATTAAATGGTGACAAATTATTTTTAATCAACTTTCAGCTTTTTTATTTAACTACAGTAGAGCTGTGGTTTACATGTGACCTAGTCTTTTAAAAGAATGTTCCAGTTAAGGTCAATCGACAGCATTTGTGGCATAATTTTGAGTACCACAAAAACTATTTTCGACTCGTCCCTTCTATTCTTTAAAAAAAATAAAAATAAAAATGGAGGTTACAGTGATACACTACACTGAAAGGGAATAGGACCAATTTCTGGAGAGTTTAAAGGCAAAAATGTGAAACTTATGATTTTATTAAAGCTCTCTGCAGTTAAAACTGATGTATTATTTGATCTGTAAAGTTGTTTTAATCATAATTTTTACAGTCATTTTAGGGTTTTAGGGTTTGTTGACATGACATTGTGTGGGCAACGTAGTTGTAAAATTGTCTATAGCTTTGCACAGAAAAGTTTAGTAAGTGATTTTATCACACTAAAATCATGTTTACATGGTAAAACCCACATATCGTTTATGTCTTATATCTATACGTTTGAAAAAGTATTTTAACTTTAAAAAATTGGCCCCAATAATGGCCCCCATTCACTTCCATTGTAAGTGCCTCACTGTAACCCAGACATTTGCTTTTTTTTTTTTTTTTTTTTAAGAAAAGGTAAATTAATTTAGTAATCAATATTATGCCACAAAAGCTGTTGATTGAGCTTAACTTGTTTTGAACCAGGAATATTTATACAAAATACCATAAAAAGCTAAATGTTATTTAAAATCATTTTAAAATAAGTATAGCATGTCACACTGCCGGACAGTGTTGTCATTGCTTGAAATGTCATGTCAACATTTATGCCACAATGTCATAACCAGTATTTATGTGTATACTTGCATCAAATAATAACTTAAGGCACTGTGATTATAATAGATTGGTGTATAAAACTATATAAAATTCTATAGGGATATATTCAGTGAATTTGTTTCCACCGTAGTTTATGTGCATGATTTCTTATTGAATAAAAGAATATATCCGCCTCCAGAGAGCGTATTCGTATTTATTGCGCATTTTGGAGATTTTATGTGGATCTTGGCATTTCCACCCATCATTTTTTATGCAATATCCCAAAATTTGCACAAAAATATGTGGTTGGAAACCCAGCTACTGACATTACTGGGATTGTGTATACAAGGTGTGAGACTGTGGTCATTTGCTTTGACAGCAGTTCTGTAGCCTGTTTTCACTTTGCATCTCTCTAGATTGAATAGAGTGTCTCTGAGAGATCTAAAGGTATCTGTGCAGTCGGGCTCTGATAAGGAGTCGGGCAGTTTTATGTCAGAGCCTGTCTGTTCACATTCATTCTTTGCCATCTCATGAAGCCCTGCACTTTACACTGTGGGAATCTGGGATGTGTAACCTGGCAGGTTAATGTAAATAAAAGTCAGTTCCCTTGATTTTAAAAGATTGTGTCAATACTCTGCCCCAGTCTGCAATCTTCACACTAATATTAGGTAGTTGACATTTCAAGCATTGACTGCAGTGTTTTTTAAAGAATATTTTCGAACTGTTGTTTAATTATTATACATGCAGTTTTACTGTCAAAACAAAGTTTTTAAAAGTACAAATCTAAAAAAAAATATACAAAAAATACATGTTACTTGTAATTTGTTAACTACTCTTCTTTTATAACACTCCGATGCAGTTGTAGTTCTACGTATAATCCACCAGGAGTAGCTGTTGGTCTATGGCAGAATAATTATCTTGCCTCACATTTGTTTTAGGACACAATCCAGCATGATTTACGGTATATTTTTGCATGTTTACTTACTTTTTAGTTGTTATTTATCAGGATGAAAAATTCCATGACATTTTTGAAGAAACCCATTACCACATTATTCACAGGCCCATACGTTCACATTATTAAACAGAATTTGCATTTTCTGTATATTCAAGAAATAATAATATTATTATTAATAATAATAATAATAATAAAAATTATATAGTGCCTTTCCAGAGCTCAAGGACGCTTTACAATAGTAACACAATAATACATATACAATGAACATTCACAAAAACAGTTCAGATTGTACAGTCATTGAGAGTGAATACATAACACATTAAGACAAATAACACTGAGAAAACAAAAAAGTTTTAAGTTGAGATTTAAACTCAGAGATTGAAGATATGCTGCGAAGAGTCAGTAGGAATTAATTCCATATATTGGGTGCTACTACGCTGAATGATCTGCCACCCTCAGTAGAAAGGCGAGATCTATGGACAGAAAGGAGTCTGGGCCCAGAAGACCCGAGCGAGCTGATCGGGTTGTAGGGGGGAAGCAGTTCACTAAGATAGCGGGGTGCCAGACCACCAAAGTGATTTAAATGTAAGCAGAATTATTTTATATTTGAGGCAAAACTAAACTGGTTACCGGTGATGTTCAAACAGGAATGGAGTAACATGAGCTGAGCGACTGGTATGTGTAATAATTCTAGAAGCAGAATTTTGACTATATTGCCACATACCAATAGATTTAGCAGGTAAACCAATGAAGAGGGCATTGCAATAGTCAAGACGTGAGGATATAAATCCATGAACCAATGTTTCGGAGTCTTTGAGAAAGGGACGAAGGCAAGCAAGGTGAAAGAGGACAATTTTACTAATGAGTTATGAGCTTCAAAGTGAGGGATCAAAGATGATACCTAATTTTTTGACAGTACCGGGTGGTTTAATGATTAAGTGATTACATTTTTTTCATAAGTGTTGGTGTTCCAATAATAATAATATATAGATATATTGTTTTTTTTTCATTTATTCATGTTCAATTTTAGGAAGTTGGAGTTAAGGCATTTTTTATTTAATTTACACATGCTGATAGTGGACCGTTCTGGAGAGTCAGAGCAGATCTACAATCTGTACATATTTGAATGTCATCGGCATAACAGTGGTAATTGAAACAGTGGCCGCGAATGAGTTGACCCAAAGGCAGTATATATATATATATATATATAATGATAGTAGATGTCCAAGAACTGATCCCTGAGGAACACCTAATTTCAGGGAGACAGTAGGCAACTGATAATCCTGCATTGAAATGTAAAACGATCTATCCGTGAGGTATGAAGAAAGCCAGGAGAGAGCAATGCCAGTGACACCAGCATCCAAGAGGTGGGAGAGAAGTAATTCATGGCAGACAGTATCAAAAGAAGAACTAAGTTCAAGTAATAGAAGAATGGAGAGAAAACCAGAGTCACCAGAGAGTAGTAAGTCATTGAAAACCCTTACAAGGGCGGTTTCAGTACTGTGAAGTGGGCGATAGTCTATGCAGCTAAGAGGCAACTTTCAAGACATGTCTTCAACATGTTTGTGATATAAGGGTGTTTTGTAAAAGCAGAACACTTATATTATTACGGAAAATTCACCTGTATCTCTACAGGGACAAGTTTCCTCATTGCCATCTGCATTGCTCATACACAGCAGGGCTAGACTCTGCTTCTCGGCAGAACTCTCCGAGCTGAAAGGCCCTGCTAAAAAGAACAGATTCATTTTAAGCAGAGGTAATTTGCTCTAACTGCAAAAAAGCGATAGACTTACATTGTGTAAAAAGTAACAAAAACATCTTCTTTGCACTTAGTTCAAATAGTGTTAGATGCCATTTGCACCCCTAATTAACATATAGTATATATGGGCATAACTGGAGTGTCTATATTGTGTTTATTTAGAGTCCCACAGACACTCTACTACTCCAACCCCTACCACTAACCCTAACCTTCCCTTACAAAATTAACCATGGTTTAACTACAGTAACCATATCACCAAGGTATTTGGTGTAAAATCACAGTAACCACAAAACATGGTTAGGCTACTATATAACATCATATTACTGAAGTAACACCATGGTTATTGAATTAAAACTGTGGCTTCCGCCAAAAACTACAATATTACTGTAGTAAAATATGGTTCATTTTACCTGGATCAAACCTTTCTCTCAACTCCCTGACCTCCACTGTGACCAAATCACTGTGAGGAAATCAACCTTTTTTATAATTTCTGTGTATTATTTTAAGTAGCATTAAAGGAAATATTAAATAGTGACAGGAAACAGGATGGGGGAAAAAGTGAGACAAAAGGCAGAATTGAACCTGGGTCATCAGCACGAGAAAATCACATCTACAATTGTTGGACCCCACACCACAGCAGCGACACTAGGAGAGCAGTTTATCCACCAGACTATTGGAGTGCAAATAGTCTCTCTGTTCATTTAATTAATGATGGTTGGTGCTAGTGATGCACCTGGTTGGCCTGCTTGGTCTTTTTGGTTGACCCAGGGGTTTTTTACTGTTTATATGAGTGAAGTAGCAGGCATTTGCTGGTTCAGCAAGTCAGCTAGCGTAGTCTTGCTGGTTTAAAGGTTTTAAAACAAGCCACTCTTTTATCTGGTGGGGACATGCAAACACTAGCATCCTTTGCTGGGCACCAGCATCCAAAACACATCATATGCTGGTCTTTACAGCTGGGAGTGTACATCTTTGAACATTTCTGCCAAGGTCACTCATTTGTCAGTGTGTCCACATGATCACAGACTAACAAATCCCCCATGCTTCTGACAATCTCACCACTGCCCTGTAAATTAAAGACAGAGAACTGAGACAGCGCAACGCGTCACCATTCAAAGCTTCCCTGCTTTTCTTTCCAGTGCTTATTAGACCTGGTGAAGGGAGATTACAAGCAAATAAAATTACTTTAAATGTAATAATGGATTTCATAATAGCCTCTGATATGTAATTATGCCCCTCTTAAACTTTTCATTAAAAAACCATTTGGCGACAACAAAGGACATTATGCCAGGGTGCACACCAATTGTGATGGTGCACAGCTTGTAGGTATTAGGCATATTTCTCTCCGAAAGAAATTAATGAGGAACCCAAATGAAGGCACAGAAGGACTAGAAATGGATACCAGGTGAAAGAGCAGCATTAATTAATGTGAGATTTTGAGTACAAGCAGGAGACGACAACAAAAGGGCACAGAGCGGTGGAATTTTTATACATGATGGGGATTTTATCTCTCACAAACAGCCTCAGAGTGAACGGAGTTATGAGACGTGACAGCATTTGTCACAATGCAATCCATATTTGCTTATTATGGCCATTCCACATACTGTAAATCACTTGTTCTCAACTGGTTCTCAACACCACTCACGAAATGAGGGTGCATCAGTCGACCTCCATCCCCTGAGGATTACCTGCCTGTCAATCATCACGCTGGTCAGGACCCAGCTCTCCATATATCCATCACCCAAAATACACAGTCTGAGGCAAAATTAATATTGAGTGTCCACTATGTCATACATACAGCTCTGAACCCTCAACCAAAATTCTTGGATCTTAACACATCCCCAAAACACGTCCCGTCTTCTAATTGGCATCTCCAGCAGGTGGGTGATTTTCCAAAATCAGTAATCACTTTTTCCAAAGTGTCTGCAGCTTTAGGGGCAGTCTTATGCTACTCCCAATAATAGTACAGAGCAGGTGGCGCAGCTGTAAATACCTAAAGAACTTAGATCTGGGTGTCCTGAAATTTTGAACCATATTTTCAAAAGATCTCAACACTCCACTATCATATAGGACACCAAGCGTACTAACTTGCCTCACAATCCACTCTGACAAGCAGTAAGGGGACTTATTAATACATAGTTTTAGGTTCAGCCATATGCTCGAGGCAACATTTAAATAAATGTCTGAAATGAACACTCTGGACACTTTTGTCCATACCGCGTGCAGTTAGTTTAATAGAAAGGCTTTGCAATGGCAAAATAGGGGCAAAAACGTACTATTCAATACAAAACCAGGGAGGGGCTCTCTCAGGTGGAAGCGACCAATGAGCCAAACGTCTGAGACCGAATGCATAATAATAAAACTAAATCTTGTGTAGGCCTAGCCTGCCATTGTCAATCGGCCTATGCAACTTATTGAAATGTAATCTGGCTCTTACCATTCCAAAAGAAGGACTTTGGTATATTATCAAATTGCTTGAAATAAGAGAGGGGGACATCTACAGGGAGAGACTGAAGCAGGTAGTTGAATTTTGAAATACAATAAATTTTAATAACCTTAACCTTCCCGATTATAGATAAATGTAATGAAGCCCAACTGCCCACATCACTTTATATTAAGGGGTCAAAATAAACTCTAACTAAATCACACAAATTTGCTAGGAATAAGATGCCCAAATACTTAATGCCCTGTTTGGGCCACTGGAAGGCGTCAGTTTAGGGAGATCTAATGTTTCCACAAATTTCTAATATCTTCATCAATTGAAGAAGACATGGAAATATAAAGATCAAGATAGAATTCTTTAAAAGCATTATTAATATCAATGGCCGTGGTACAAATTGGAAATGGTAGAAAAAGACTCTCTCTGCTTTATGTATCTAGCAAAAAGATTCCCTGCTTTGTCCCCCCGACTCAAAGTATGACTGTCTTGCCCTGAATAGCCAAAACGCCACCTTTTCTCGACAAAATAGTATTATATCTGTATTTCAATTGGGTCAATTCTCTGGGGCCATCAGACGACATTAGGTGTTTCAGCTCTGCCTTGGCACTTTTAATATTCCCTTCCAACTCCATGAGTTCTCGTGCTTTGGACATTTTGATGAATGAGGCATACTCTATGATTCGACCTCAAAGAATAGCCTTAAGTTACCCCCAAGCCATGCCCACAGAGGACACTGAAGATCAGTTAGTCTCCATATAAACACTAATTTCAGCCTTTAACATTTGTTGGAATTCAAGATTTTGCAAAAGGGATACATTAAATTGCCAACAATATGAGTTCTTCATATGTGACATCACCTCTAAACTCACCAGGGTGTGATCTGAGACTAAAATGTTTCCAATTGAGCAATCCACAACAGATGAAATGAGGGGCTTAGAAATAAAAAATACTGGGCTGATGGACTGATGAAAACAAATGTATAGTCCCTACCAGATGGGTTCAAAAGTCTCCAAATATCTGTAAGACCAAGATTTTTACACATCCTGTGAAGCGTCAGTGTTGCTCTTAGGGGCTTGCACACTTTTGCTTCACTATGGTCAAGGATTGAGTCCATCAAAAGATTAAAGTCTCCTCCCAATATTATATCATGAGGGGTGCCAGCGAAAACAATAATGACTCATCCTAATTTATCTTTACTCCATTTGAGACATTTGAATTGTAAATGCTTACTTCAATGCAATGACTCCCCTGCTCTTACTTGAGCCAGTGCCAAAGAAAACATATCCACCCAATATCTTCCCAAATTTTTCAGTTTCTTGCAGGGAAATATGTGTTTCTTGAAGAAACAATATATCATATTTCTTATGTTTAATAAGAGAAATAACTTTCCTTCTTTTTATGGGGTGCCCCAACCCATTCACATTCCATGTGGAGAGAGATAATCCACTCATATTAACATTTGACATTTTGACATATTTGAAAAAAATAAGTTGTATGTTAAAAACAAGATTATAAAGATCACTTTCCAACATTAGTGCAGCAATCAATGTGTGGGTTTAATACACATGTTTTTCTATTTCTGTGTTTTTTGTTGCCGCCAACCAGTGTCCATCCCTCTAAACTCAAAAAGTCCATAGATGCCTATGAGTGTCCCCACGACAACATTGACATCGAATGGCTCAAGTCCGGTGCTTCTATACACATTTAGTGAGACAGAATTACACAACACAAGAATTACACAAGAAAATAATCTATTAAACAAACTCCAGCAAATAGGTGGAATGAGCACAAAGAATGTGTAGATTCATCCACATAACTGTCCCAAAGGTGTGTTCCTGCACAAAACAAGCTCCAGCTGCTAGCAGAACCAGCACAAAAAATAAATAAATAAATGTAGAGATTCCTCTGGCAGTCAAACTAAAGTTCAGTGAGCCGACCCATTAGGCTGTTACATGAGTGTAACAAATGCCCTAATCACTCTAAAGATTTGCAAGAAATACTCCACAAAACAAACTCCATCCAATAGGAGGCATAAGCACAAAGAATGTGCAGATTCATCCACAAACTGTCCCGATGGAGTGTTATTCCACAAAACAAACTCCAGTTGCTAGGCAGAACCAACACAAAAAGAAACACAAAAGGCACTCAATTTCCTCAGACAGTCAAGTGAATGTTCAATGAGTCAAGCCCACTCGGCTGTTACATGAGTGGAACAAATGCCCTAATCATTCCAATGTTTGCAAGAAATATTCCACAAAACAAACTCCATAAAATAGGAGGCATAAGCACAAAGAATGCGCAGATTCATCCACAAACTGTCCTGAAGGAGTGTTATTCCACAAAACAAACTCCAGCTGCTAGGCGGAATCAACACAAAAAGAAACACAAAAGGTGCCCAGCCTCCTCTGACAGTCAAGTGAATGTTCAGTGAGTCAGGCCCTCTCAGCTGCACAGAGAGCATCACACAATAACTTACTCAGTCCATTGACTTTATTAAGGACATTGCTTGCTGTAGGCATGTGCATATTTTGCAGCCATCCTTAGTATCTGTTCTCAATTTGGCCGGGAACATCAGCACAAAAGGGACCTTCTGTTGATGTAAAGTTTCTTGCATACCTTGAATCAATTACGTTTCTCTCTTGTCGAATTCGCAAAGTCTGGGAAAAAGAAAATGCCTTGGTTCTTCCAAGAAAGCCTTCCTTTACTCCTCGCCTCATGTAAAAGAAGATCTTTATTGGATGATCTCAGAAATTTGGCCAGAATTGATCTCCCTCTGCGAATCTCCGAGCTGGAACTCTGTGAGCTCACTCAATTTCCATCTTAAGGCCTGTTATGTCGAGCAGACTCAGGAAGAGCTTGTCTAGGAATTTCAGCATATCTCTGCCTTCTTCATCCTCAGGAATTCCAACAATTCAGACGTTGTTTTGCTGGTTACGATTCTCAAGGTCTTCCCACTTTTCCCAAGCGCGATCCAAGTCCGTTAGCAGAAAATTTCCTCTCCGATTACTCCAGATAATCGATCTGTTCCTCAACATCCGCAAGTCTTGTAACCAACTCACTGAATTTCATCTCCATGGCAGTGATCGATCGACATATTACAGCAAGATCCTGCAAGTCAGCAACGACCTTCGTCAGCATTGCCGACATGTTCGACAGTTGACGCTGAATCTCTTTCACATCACTGGCCAAATTGAGTCCCAATGTGGTGGTCTGATGCTCAGGGGCTTCAGCTTGAGCATGCAAGTGTCTTTAAATGTCACCAGAACCCAAGGATTTTGAATTCTTTGACATATTGTCTTCATTGTACAGTTATGGAACAGGGTGCATCAAATCTCACCAGTTTATGACACAAAAAGTATTCAAACTAGCAAAGTGTGCTGTCTTTATAGAACAGTTATGGAACAGGGTGTATTGAATCTCACCAGTTTATGACACAAAAAGTGTTCATTGTTAGTTCATGTTAATTATTTTGTTAACTAACATTAAGGAAGACAAACTTGATTTATAGTGTAATCTTTTGATTTATTTATTTATTGCATTTTGACAAATGGAGAGTAAAAACTATTCCACTACAAGTTTGTGGGATCACAAGTTTAATTCTAATGGCATCCCCTATGGAACCAGCTTATAACGCCATTACACAGGTGAAACTCTGTTCTATGAAAATTCAAATATTGGAATAATAAACATGCTGGTCAATGCACTTTGCTGACTAGCCAGGCATTTATGCTGTACAAAAGCTTCTGTTGGTGTTATCCCTGTGAGCAGTGCAGAACCTGCCTTTAAGCTATGACATTAGTGAACAGGGGAAGATAAGATCTGAGCATTGTTATGTGTTCATGTGCTGATAACAGATAAGTGATAATTCTTTTTTTCAAAGCAGGCAGCCAGACCGTATAGGCCAGACCAGAGCTTGTCTAGTGTCCTTTCAACAGTTGAGGAATGCAGAGCTGTTGAGCCGAAGCCAGGCATCTGCAATCATTTAGCTAAGGGTGTGCATACAGAAAGTCCTTCCACCTCCCACTCTAGCAATCATACAGCAATGAATACTGAACAGAGCCAGCTTAAAAAGCATAGGGTCAAGCGCAGGCCAGTTGTCAGATGTTTGTTGTTAGTCCTACAGTATGCCAGAAGTGAAAGCACACAGATTAAGAGATTTGTAATTTTTTCATGCAGAATGAAAAGCAAAAATGTATATTATAGGCCACGACAATGCCCCATATGACCAAATATCTGAAGAGTAGGAAAAAAAAATAGATTTTTATATTTTCTGAAGAAACTGGGAGTGAATCAAAACCTGCTTGTCAAGGAATAGACCTTATTCACACGGCATTTTTAGCGGCATTTTTTATTTTTAATGGCAATGAGGCTTTAAGAGATAGACTTGCAGTCTCTTCACTGGGCTGCGCTGCAGTTTAAAGTGTTTTTGGATCTTTCTGCAGACAAAAGATTTATAAAGTATTTGTCCAAGAACATTCAGTATACAACGAACTCCAGACAACATGAGTTGTGGAAAATCAGATGTTATCTAGGAGCTTCATACAGCTGTATACCATTCATGCCATTGAACAGATGGCAAGTATATCCCTCAAAGCCTCGTTGTAATTCCCATTAAAATTAAAAGTTTCAAGGGATACAAAATTGATTAAAATTTTGGAATCTGGCTGCTCAATTGAACTGGAATGTGAGATCCCTCAGAGCTATATTCTAGTTTGGACTTAATGGCCCTGTGAGGAATTTGGTCCCTTTAGACTGTGATCATCTGTCTTTTCAGGATTTTATCGATAACATCATAAGGGCTGAATTTCTACTCTCTACTCCAGTGGTCCCTTCCTTGGTGGTCCCAACCATGATGCTCCAAGCTCTGGTGGTTCCGGAGAACCCCTCAATGGAGGCCCTCTTCTCCTAGATCCGGTGGTTCCGGAGACTCCCTCGGCGGAGGCCCTTTCACTTCCCACCTGTTCTCCTGAGAACCCTTCGATGGATCCACACTCAGAGTCTTCCATGGCTCCGCCTGCTCCTCCTCTAGTGGCACCACCCCCTGAAATTTCTGCTGCTCTACCTCTTGAGCCTCCTGCGGCACCGCCCCTTTAATTTTCTTCTGCTCTGCCTTATAAGCCTCCTGCGGCACCGCCCCCTGAACATTCTGTGGCTCAGGCTCTTGAACCTCCTGCGACACTGCCCCTGAACTTCCAGCTGCTCTGACTCTTGAGCCTTCTGCGGCACCGCCCCCTGAACTTCCTGCTGCTCAGCATCTTGAGCCTATGCCTTCTGAGTCTCTGCCCCCTGAGCCTTGCCTCCTGTCTCCTGAGCCTCCATCCCTGGCAGCTCTGCCGTTGGAGTCTCTACTTTTAGCGGCTCCGCCTCCTGTGGCTCTGTCCCCTGACCCTCTGCCAGACTCACTTGAAGGAGGCCCTTTCACTTCCCACTCCTTCACCTGAGACTCCTTCCACAGCTCCACCCTCAAGTCATCCATATTTACAAATCAAATGCTCATACATTCAAATCTAATGGTTTCCATGAAGGACATCACAGGTTTTGTGTTGCTTAGGTGCAAACATTTGAATTCATTTGTGATGGAAATGACAAAGGTGGAAAGATGGTAGATAAACAAATTGCAAGGAATAGAAAGAAACATTTAAGATAGAAAGTGTTAAAGAAACAGAAATTAAATAATTGAAATAAGAATGTTGTCTTTTAATCCAGCAAAAACTTTTAATCATGTGTAATAACAAAATTCATTGAAAGTCACACCAGACCTAAAACAACCTTCTCCATGTGACCATGGCACTCCTATATTCCGTGGCCAAGCAGACAGTCATATATCTTTGAGAGTCAAAGTGGGTGTACATTTATGGATTTCACATATTGCTTGATGGAATAAATCAGGGTTTCACTGTTTGATGCAAGAAATCTCGCCTTCCCCTGGAAACTCTTCAAAAATATTCAGGCTATACAGATGTACAGTGTAGACAAGTTGGGAAAAAAGGTATACGATTACTTCTGGTGCTAAAAAAATATAAATATTTAAGTACTTTTTAACTATAAACCATCGCTTCCATTAGGGTTTACGAGGGGGTGGAATCCAAGCAGTCTCTTGTGTGACATATTCACGTTGCCATGATACCGACATAATCTCACACTCTCCACTCAGTTAAGACATGCAGGATAAGCACACAAATGCACTATAGTGAGTATAAATACAGATACAAATACAGATCTAAACCAAAACCAACAAAGCTTCTGTACAGCATTCCTCCTTCTTACTTGTAAACAAAGCTGATCTTCCAGCTGTGACTAATGTGTGTCAATTCTCGCGTGTTTCAAATGCAAATGCTCGTCCTTCGGATGAGACCTTAAACCGAGGTCCTGACTCTCTGTGGTCTTTAAAAATCCTAGAGCACTTCTCGTAAAGAGTAGGGGTGTTACCTTGCTGTCCTGGCTAAATTCCCCCACTGGCTCATCACAATCGTGGCCTCCTAATAATCCCCATCCACTAATTAGCTCTATAACTCTACTCTCTCCTCTCCACCAATAGCTGGTGTGTGGTGAGCGTACTGACGCACTATGGCTGCCGTCACATCATCCAGATGGATGCTGCACACTGGTGGTGGTTTAGGAGATTCCCCTGTCCACTGTGTAAAGAACTTTGAGTGTAGGGTCAAAAAAGCACTATATAAATGTAACTTTCATTCGTTCACTCATTCATTACGTCACACGCATGTACCATTCTGACCGGAAGCATGATTTAGAGATAAAAAATAACTTAAATATTTATTTTTTGGACACCAAAAGTGATCGTGTCACTTTAGAAGACATTACTTTAAGAGCTGGTGTCATATGGATGGCGTTTATGCTGACTGTCTGTGATTTGTGGAGCTTAAAAAATTGGATCACCATTCACTGGCATTTTAAGGAACTACTGAGCTATGTTATTTTTCTTCAAATGTGATCTGGTGAAGAAAGAAAGTCAGACTCACATGGGATAACATGAGGGTGAGTAAATAATGAGAGAATTGTTATTTTTAGGTGACGTATCCCTTTAAATGACAATTTTGTTTTATTTGACGGCGCTTCTGTGCAAGAAGCTGAAAAATAGCGAGACGCAGTGCAAAGGTCAAAGATGTCTGTCTAGCATGTTCACATAGAACAACAATTGGAAACCATCGCTGATGGTCACAAAAATGCATTCGGTGTGAAAGGCCCGTTCTTTATTGAGAAGGGCATCCTTCTCCGCCACTCTCTATTGCCAACACAGACTGCAGGTTGTATGAATATCATGCCAGATCCTTTCCACTATAACTCCCATCTCTGCTAGCTGCATAAATTCTCATTGGCTTTTACGGTTTGTAAACAAAATTATGCCTGTGTGAGGAGTCAGGCAGTGAGGTTTCACTTAGACATGAAAAAAATTATTTAAAAAATAAAAGTGGAAAATTTATTTTGGCTGCTGTTGGTCTTTTGGAATTTTCTATTTCTCTATTAGTAATATAGTAGTAACCATGAATGTAGTTACCATGGTTAATATTGTGGTCACTATCTTTTTACTACAAATACCATGGACAATTTTAATTTACTAAAGAAACCATTTTAAACTATGGTATTTGTAGTGAAACCATAGTAACTAGAAAATGTATTTTGTTTTATTAACGTAGTTGTCATTTTCCTTTATTTTTACAGTTGTTTCACTATGAACACCATGGTTAAAATATGGGTATGTAGTACAACCATGGTAACTTTTGTGATTATGGTTCACTTCAAATACCATTGTTTAATAAAATACCAAATACCAACTATTTAATATAGTAAAACCATGGTAATTTTTTTTAGTTACTATAGTTTTACTACAAATATCATTCAACTATGTTTACTGTAGTAAAACTATGGTTAATTTATTGCGAGGGAAAGCAAAACAATTTCAGAAAGAAAAAAAAAAAAGCATCATTCAAACACAATCGTTTTTAGTTAATGATACCATTGTAGAAATTCACTCATCACAGTAAGTATTAATTGAATCCCTGAATGAAAGTGTCCAATAACAGGGTGGTTACTAAGATTAAGCAAGTAGTATTCGGCTGGTCATGTGATATTAACATGGCAGCCCCATGAGGGGGCACATGGAATTAAACAGCAGACTGGAGTCTTCATCTCATGTGAGTGGTCATATTTTTATATATACGTTTCAAAATTACAATTTCATTTCAAGCAAAAATTGCTGAGTGAACCTTTAAACCTATACAAGTGACATAATCCATCAGTACATAGTTTACATGAATTATATTTTACTATATCTTATTTTTGTGCTTCAATTTCTCTGGTCTCTCTATCAGGTCCAAGTCTTGAAAGTGCTAAATAGCCGATTGGATGGAGACACCAGACGGCGAGGGAGGCACAGATGCTCTGTGTCTATAGAATAGCCCTCTCAATTACAGCATGGCCAAATTGAAACGGATCCCAATTTAACTCTCTTTCCAATAAACCTCACAGCAGATTTGCCAGCCTCTCTCTTTCTACAGCAATGGACCTCTCTGATGCAGCATGTCCAGATAGGCTGCCAGACACAGCAGGGAGAGCATCGATTCTCAATAACATCGCTAATGACTGCACACTGCCTGATGCATGCTGCCATTACTGGAGGTGAGGGCCGGGACTGAGGGCAGGCCCAAGTGTGGCATGGCAGATGGAGCTGGTTAGGAATAGTTATAAGGATGAATTGTTTGTCAGTTTGAGAAGAAATATTGAGAGAATGAGAAAATGAAATAGACCGACTTCCCTGCTGAAAAGACCAGGTCATACCACTTTGAATTTCCATGCTGGTCTAGGCTGTTTTATGCTGATAAACGCTGGTTTGGTGCAAAAAATGCTTCTCAACCTGCATGGTCTTTCTGTTAAAGCTGGGTGAATAAGTATGTCTAGTTAAGGTAGTTAAAGGGATACTGCACCCCCAAAAATACAAAATAAATAAATAAATAAACTCACATTCATATTGTTCCACAGCCATATTTATTACTTTTTATGTTAGGTAGATTGTCAGCCCCAGTCCCCATTCACTTCATACAACAGTGAATGGTGACTGAGGCTAACTAAGCCTTTAGTGTTGCACTGAACTGAGAAAGTCATAGTGGTTTGAATTAAATGAGGGTGAGTAAATTATGAAATAATTTTCATTTTTGGGAGATCTATCTTGGGTATCCTTAAAAAAAGCCTGTTAAAGATACCAGCACATCAGCATCCAGAACACAACATACTCTTTTCAGCAGGGTTGGTCAAAACTAGAAGGCCACAGTTTGTGTTCTAAGACAGCTTATTTGCAGGATGCAGACAACCTTTTAGTCTCTTTCTGTTTTCTCCTCTCTTCCTTTCTTGATCCATCCCTCTCACTCCCATTAATGAGTGCAGACCACGGGTCAATACAGCACTAGCCCCACAGTCAATACCAGTTACCTGCAACACAAACACTCAAAAGCTGCAGTTGCAGAAAATCAATGTCATGTTGCAGTCTTCTCCAATCACCACTCTTGGCCTACTTCCTAAAATTCAGCTGACATTAATGGTCAATCATGAGAACTTAACATTTGTATAGTGACTGTAAGTCAATTTAAATTTGTACATGACTTAGACTGTTATGTTTTTTTTTGTTCATAAAATACCTTAGAATGCTGAGAATCTTATTACCTAAATATCTGTCCAGATGAATGTCTGGGTCATATTTCACCCCAAAATAATAATAAAAAAATAAAAAACACACACACTGTATATTCTATAAATTGTACAGTACTTATGTAAAGTACAATTTTAAGTATACATCATGCCAGTATTTGTCATACTTCACAGAATGTGTAAAAATTTTAAGGGGGTTGGAAATGATATTGGAAAATATCAATGCAATAATGTTTAAAGGCCCTACAATTGGCTTCATGTTCATTATGTTAAATCCAACTTTTTTCTTGTGATTTTGAGGTGAAATCACCCATTTTTGTGAACAAAGTATTCCACGCTTGCAAAAACATAAGAAGGCTGAATACAATAGTGAAATACAAGGCAGATGTGCAGATATAAGGTCCAACCTTTATTCCATACATTTTTAAACCATGAATGTTCATTTAAATTTTTTTTTACGCCTAAAGCTCTACTTGTTTTGTATACAAGAGTCTAAGAAAAACAACTGCACAACACCACAAGGTTGACAGAAAGAGTCTATTGCCACCCAACCATTACAATATGTCTCTCAGATGTCCATCTTCTGTGGATGGATAAGCTGCTAAAGCAGTTCCTTTATGACCCGGAAGTTTATAGTTGTTTGTTTTATTGGCTCTTCGTTGAAAAAATTAATAATCCAGGTTCTCTTTTTAGAACTCATTAAAATTTTCCATTTTGATAACTGTCCAATCAGAATTCTCTTTACCCTCTTTGCATAGATTGCATCGCCATGACCCTGCCCCTATTTGATTCTTCTCCTCTGACTGGACAGCTGCATCACAATGGTTTTCAACCATGAAGTGGTTACATTTTATTTCAATGTTTTTTTTTAGAAACATTTAAAAAGCCTAACAAATTTACAATGTAATTTTATTCCAAGTATTATCAACAAGATATTTACAATATCTTTAAACTTAACATAAAACAAACAAGAATATTGTAATACATACAGTATTTGTCTGCATATTCCAAAAGAAAATCGAGCAAACAAAAAAACTCCAAAATGTAACTTTGTACATGGTAAGCACTGCGTATCTCCAGGTATCACAGAGCAAATCAACTGTCAAACAGTGAGTTCATAACAATTCAGATATGTAGACATCCATATCCAGCAGCTCACTAGGATAAATGCAAGGCAGGGAACCAATGAAACTTAATGCAAATACATAAAAATGTCTGTACATGAAAAAGACTAGGAAATGTACAAACTAATTTCAGAATTGAAAACTGAAAAGGCATTGGTTTAATATATTAATATCAAATTTCTGGTTGGTAGTTAATGATTACATTTTTATTTTGGAGCTATGAAGAGGTGAAACAATCAACGCTTTACTTTTACTCCAAAAAATAAAAAATAATGGTGATATGCTTGTTCAAAAGTACAAATCTTTGTACAAATTACACATATCTCTTTATCATTGTGTGAAAATAAGTGCATGTTGCCGGTGTCAAACTCAAAACGTTTTCCTTCATAATGTGTTACCGCGCCTCTACTTCTTTGGGGTTGCGTGACGGAGAGTACTCCCGAGGGTCTTGTGTGTTGATTGGCGTAGTCCGTCTTGGCGATGCTGCTCTGGCAGCGCCAGAGGGTACCAGTGGTGGAGGGGCACTTAGTGCTGCCGTTGGGGGTGTTCGATTAAGAAGTCCATTATGTCCTGTTGAAGGGCTTAGCCTCGGGTATGGCATCCCACCAAGGTGCGACATAAATGGGGGCATGTGAGGTAAGTGTCCTTCAATGGGTGATTGGTGAAGTTGATGAAGCCTCGCCCGATCCAGTTCCTCCCGTAAATGCAAGCGCTCCCTTTCCTCTGCTAGTTGCCGTTGTCGCTCCTGTTCACGTCGAACTTCCAGAAGGTGTTCGTGGTGCGAGTAGTCATGAGGCTCTCGATCCCTGTAGGGCCGTTCTGGATCATAGACACCAGGGAATCGGTGTCCAGGTTCAGAACGAAGCTGGAAGTCCATGCGCCGTTGCAAGTCGAGATTCCGGTATGCCTCTCGTAAAGGATCCCAGGAGAATGCTGGGTGGGGAATGCGGTCACGTCCCGCTGCGAGAGGGCTGACACCCATAAAGGGTGCCATGCGGGTGCGTTCTAGTATGTTTAGGCTACCCATTTGGTGCATGGCACTCATAGAGAGGGGGAGTGAATGTGGCATGGGGACTCCGTGTAGTGAGGCAGGTGCAGGAGGGTCATTACAGCGAGGAGAAGGTGGAAGTGGCTGATGGGGCAGTTGAGGGTGGTGATGAGCAATGGGTGTGGTTTGATGAGATGGGGGAGGGATTTGAGGCTTGGGGGCTGCTTCAGATCCAACCACCACCACGTCCTGCTCTTCCTTGCGTTCCTCTTTGATCTTCATATCGTTCTTTACTTTGTGTTGCAGATCTCCTGAGCTGGTTTCCTTCCGATCCCTTTCAGTGTCTTTAATCGGTAGCGGTGTTGGAAAACCCATTTTGATTCCGCCATTAAGGGCATTTTTTGAGTATGGAGAGGGCGATCGCTGAATGGGCTTGCAGGAGTCATCTGAGGATCTTCTGTCTGTGATCTCTTTGCCTGGAGAACGACTTTCCTTCACCTTTATGTCTCCCAACATTGCAGCCTCTCGCTGGCGGTCCAACAGTTCTTTTTCTGGTTCTCTGTTGCGATCAGCACTACTACTGCGGTGTCTGCCTGAGTCGGTGGAGTTCTGACTGTTTGAGCGGATCAGACTGCTGATCTGGTAGCTAACTGGAGCAGAAGCTGGAGAGGAGCGGTTTGAATGACGATTACGGTCAACAGAATCTCTGCAAAAGGAAAGACAGAAAGAGGGCAAAATGTGTTTAAAAAAATACATTTATATAACTAGAAAAGTGTGACAAGAAAAACTTTGAATGTTGCCTTAAAGCCTTGCCTGAAATGTTATAAAAAAGTTTTAATTGTCCGTTACAGGAAAATAGTAACTTTGATATAGCAAACGAAGTCAGAACACTCTGAAGGTCTGTGCCAGACCAGGGGAAATTCTTTTTTTAAATTGTTACTGCAATCACAATCACAAAGACAAAACTCAAATCAGAACAGATTATGACTGTGCCTAATTTGGTGGACATAGCATGAGCCTCTAGGACATCATACATTTTGGTCTCTGGTTAGGGAGACGTTAATGTTTAAACGTTTGTTTAATAATATATTGACTTGACAAAGCCAGACCCTTATTAGCAGACAAAAAAGGGTCGAATGGAGTCCACTGGTCTGGGTAATCTCAGTTTGTAACACCTACCTGTCCTTATCTTTCTCTTCTTTTCCAACAGAAGAGTCTCTTTTCTCTCTATCTCGTTCTTTATCTTTCTCTCGTTCCCGGTCTCTGTCCCTGTCATGGCTGTTTGCAGAGCTGCTTCTTTCTGCATCCATAGATTTAGGCCACTGTGGAGGGGTAGGGAAGGAGGGTGGAGTCCGGTGCAGCCGATGCCAGGTATCGTGATGGGGACTACTAAGACCAGGCAGCCCTGGACCCTCTTTGGGTCCAAACACACTGTTGGCCCCTGAAATAAGAAGAAACAAACCATCCATTTAACAGGTTATTCCAACAGAAAGAAGGTAAAAAGTTGCTTTTGTCTCCTGTTGAGGTTCTGCTCATTCAAACTGAAAGGTTAATTGTGTATAGTAGTTTCTCCAACTGATGTCAAATGGGGTACCAGGGGGCTTACTCACTACTCTCCTGCTTTTCAAGACTTCTCAGGAGAGAACAAATCAATGACCCAGTGGGGTCAAGCGCAATGAATAGCAAAGCGTTCCATTGAGATTCTATTTCAATACAATCAATTTCACTCAAAAGAGTCCCATTCAGCCAATGAAGGAAGAAGCGAAAAGAAATGAGATATGGCAAAAAAACAGAAAGAATAAGAGTGGACCCTCCACCCTAGTTTGTGAGCACTGGGAAACTAATTAATGCAAGAACAATGCTAAACCAGTTAGGCTGCAAGCTTTGATTTGGGGTGTGAATTTGTCAAAAGCTGCCGGTGTACGATTAAACCAGTCTGCTGTAATGTCTGCCTCCCTAAACTCTTATTTGGCATTTGCTGCAACGCTAAGTGCCTTTCTTTCATTACCTCCTCTATTTTTTATTCCCTCTGCTTTCTCTGTGGTCCAGAGCTAAGCTGTGCTGCTCTGAGTCAAGCTAGAGGCCGGGGGCCAGGGCTTACCAAGGGTTGGGTTGCCTAATCCACCGAAGGCACTGCTTGAAAGGTTGCTGAGGCCGCCAAAGGTACTGGAGCGACTGAAAGGATCTGCAAAATGCCAAACAGGGATTAGCGACGCAGGGCTGGAGGTGCCCGACCATTCCAACTGGCTTTTCTCTTACAAGCCAGCTTTGTTTTTGCGTCACTGTTACTGCTGCTATTCTGACTTCCTAAGGGTTGTTTATTTTTCTCAGTAGGACTGTTGAAAGTATTCACTGGCTGCACATTCAGCAGCAAGAGGTGCTGGCCTGAAGAGCAATACCTGATTGGAGTGTGATTGTTTGGGCACAAATGTGCAAAATTTGAGATGTCCGATATGCAAAACGGTTAAATAAAAGCTGGTAAATTTCAGCTCATGTGTCATGTGTCCCATTTCCTCTAGATGTTACTCTTATCCTCCCATGTATTTATCAGTAAAATATCAAGCTAATTATTAAAACTTACCATGCTGGGAAGGCCAAATCATTCCTAAAGTTGCATTTAGATATATTTAATTAAATACAACCTCACATCCACAAAAGTATAAACACAATTCAGTGCTATCTTTGTGGAACCAGAATTTAAATTCCTCAACTCCAGGTTTGGATTTATGACTAATCCTCAATGTGTTTCGTTAGTTTCTCTCCATTTCCTCTGGGCCCCAGGTGTTTATGAACTCAAATTGGATTGACTTGAAAGCTCACTGTGTGAAATCACCATTCAGCTCAGAAACCACATAACATCACTGATAGACACGGCTTCAATTATTTTTGGAATGAAGCACAGGAACACTGAGGTAGGGAACACCGGTAGAATACTGGTCAGAATTTTCTATGACATACAATGGGAGAAAAAAACATTTTGGCCAATTGAATTGATACTTCTCTTGGAAGTAATTAACAACGCAGTATTGTGAACAATATACACAATATTGTTTCCAAATCTGTTAATAATAAATATAATATTTTGGAATACAATACATTTTGGAAATCTGGGCTTGAAAAACACTGTATTTACTCAATATTAAGTTTTTTCAGAAGAGATTATAATAAGCGACCCTTGGGAAGACACTTCTGAGCCGCTGATAACAAGACTACAGCACACCAAGACCATAATCAGATGCCATTTTTCATTTGATGTTAACAAAAAGAGAGTCCATTTAATATGTCATTCTATCTTTATGTTCTAGATCAAATACAATAATTTCCAACCAAAGTTTTCTGGAGTTGTTTTGTACACAGGAAATTTGTGGAAAGATGTACTATATTCTCAATGTTTCACTGAATGGACAATTGACACCTACAGTATGTATGCAGCACTACAACATATGGAACAGACTGTACTTCTGTCCAACAAAACCTTGTTTTGTTAACATCAAAGTAAATATGGCTTGCTCTGACTAACGTCTATACATCAGAAGAACATATACCATTTAAACATACGGACATACGGAGGAAGTATTTAAAATGGTAGGTTACTTACACTTACCTGCCAAATGGCTGGGAGGCAGGAAGCCAGTGTGATGAGGAGACGGTCCATATGGTGAAGCTGCCGGATGGCCCGATCCTATGGAGTATGAAAGAAAATGATCATAATCAGCCTGAATTTCAGACAAAGTTTATCAAACAGTGAACAGATACACCAAAACAGCTGCATTTCATTAAAAACGAATCACTACAGACTTTGACATGTCGATAAGAGAGATCTTGCTTGGGAAAGGAGTGGAGTCAATTGTAAGCAACAGAGTCAATTTTGCTCAACATTGCTCTGTTTATTTGAGCAGACAAAAAACAACAACTTCTGGCTCAACCAATGAAGTGGGTTTGCGTCAGGACTAGATGGTGCAGGGCAGAAGGTGTGGTAGGTGTTGTAGGTGTTTTTGGAAAACATGTTTGGAAATACTCACCATTTCAGCATGTTGTTTGGTGCTGCCAGTGGAGCAGAAATCAAACAATGCGCCTTTATAAAAGCCACAGCAGCAATTTAATAAGCTAATACTGTGTATTGAGCCTCTAAGATGATGCAAAGATGTCTCAGAATGAGTGTTCAGGTTGTATTTGAAAGGGTCAACCATCTATTTAGGCTGAACTATATATCATTTGTTTGTGTGTATCGGTAACGAAGAAACCAAATTACAAGCTCCTTCATGACACAATGCAGCATAATTACGTTCTAAAGGGCAGACACTCTCATGTTGCCCTTCAACCGAGAGTTACCAGTCAATTGTATCGGGTAAACGCATTTATATTCACACTCGGGGCTCCAGTGTTGGCTGAGACAACATTCAAAATAACCACATGCAAATCAGTGAGCAAGGAGCTTGAGAAAAAGACATACAAATCAATTTTTATTATACTAAAGCCATTCCAATTGAGAGAATGCAGTATAATGTAACAAGATCAACTATAAACAATCTGTCAAGGCAGTATCCGAGTTGGATTATAAATATACTGTAGTATGTATGTGGAATGAAAACGAAACTTTAAAAAATAGGATGTGTATGCGGTTGTATGCAGTTATTCACCATAATCAGCAATGTGCATTTCCATAATAGCAATCAACACTAAGCTGGCTTTTTCCAAGAATGGTTGGGCAACTGCAACTTTTTCTCTAAAAACAGTCATCATCATCATCTTCAACATAAAAATACATTTTGCAACCCATTTCACTTCCTTAATCTGACATATTTCAGAGTAAAACATGTTATTTACTTGACTTTATGCATTAAGAAATAATTTTATCTTGAAAAGTGGTCTCTAAATGATAAGATGATTTGAGGGGAGAAGTTGAAAAATAATAGGGCTTGGTGAAATCAGCCAGAATGTAAAGTTGCTTCTGAGGCGAAGCAAGTTATACCATTATATTAAAAGTTAAAAAAAAAAATATATATATTTTTTTTAAATAATGTGCACCAATAATTCATTCACATTACAACCAGGAATTTGTGTGAAGTAAATAGGGTAACATTTTTAAACTCATGTTGACTTTGAGAATTTCCTGCAAACAATTATTCTGCATTTAAAAATAATTTCATTACACAAACCTGTTGATGAAAAGAGTGGTCTGGCAAGATCATGAGGGTAAGGGAACCCAGGGAACACACCAGGGGCTGGTGGACGGCTAAAGAGATCTAGTTTTCCATTCATGTCCAGTTTATGAGGGTCTAAGTGCATCTGCTGTTGTGGGACAAACATAATTTTTAGATTATATTTAATGCAAATATCTGGCATGCATAAATGTGTTAATATATTCCAAAACAAAAAATGGTGCCCCCCTCAAATAAAACCCCCAACAAAAATAAAAACAAAAAACATCCAGTGAGTGGCAGTTCTGTGGACGGAAATGCCTTGTTGATGAGAGAAGTCAACGGTGAATGGCCATACTGGTTCGAGCTGACAGAAAGGCTACGGAAACTCAGATGGGCTAAGACGGCAGAAGACCACGCTGAGCACTTTATTAGGACCATAGTGTTCCTAATAAAGTGGTCGGCGAGTGTGTGTGTGTGTGTGTATATATATATATATATATATATATACTGTATATAACATATTTTTCTCTGTACTATTACAAGTTGAGGCTGGCTTATATATTCTTGTACTTCCCTCTAGCTATATATCATATAAAAGAAAACGAAAAAGGGGAAGGCTTTTGTTAATCTTTTCATGGGTTCTATGAAAACTTACTTTCATCTTCTGCTGATGATGGTAGATCTGCCAGGCAATCTGAACATGTACTGCACACCATTTACCTGGCTTCTGACATAAACACAGAGGAAGTGTCAAAGCATTAGCAAAAATATGGTGGCATTTATGGGGAAAATGTAGGGATTTGGAATGGAATGAAAGGGTGATTCTTACTCTTACTGATGTCCTAAAAGGATCTGTTATCTGTGAGGAAACAGAGAAAAATAAGTCTTAATGGCTGATCTCTAAAGGGGCATTAAAACTGGCAGCGATTGGTAGTGACAAAGCAAGCTATGTCATTTGTTTTAAATTATATTTGGTGATTTTTATGCAACATGAGTGCCATTAACCCATTTTATTTCAGTAATCTCAAATATTTTTTAGTGAAACAGGATACTCGACTAGAAATGAAATCTTTGACTAGAGGGAGTTTATGTGACAACCTGAAATCACCAATTTTCAATGAGATTTGGCAAATTTCATCAAATTATTTAAACTAGGGGGACTTTAAGTAAGGAATTGACTGGATCCTGGGTGTTATATACCAGAATGAAGCTGACCTCTAAAGGGGTATTCACACTGACAACTATCCGCAGCAACAAAGCAACCTGAAGCAATTTATTTTTAATCAAATGTGGCGGTGTCCAGCAACATGAAACAATGTTTGCAATTTATTTTAGTTTAGTAATCTCACATCTTTCTAAAGGAAACAGGATATTCAACTAGAAAAGGATTTTCAAATAGAGGGACTTCAAATGATAAAGCGACCTGAAGTCTTTTGTTTTCAATTAAGGTTGGAAATTTCCAGGAACATGTGACATAAACCAACACTCATTTTATTTATGTAATCCTGCATATTTCTGAGAGAACAAGATATTTAACTAGAGGAATTGTATGTGTAAAATAAACTTTAAATAATTTGTTTCTGGGAAGTTAATTCTAGAGGGACTTTATGTAGGGAATTGGATTGGATCGGTTAATGAAAAGTGTCTGCTATAAACAAGAATGAAGGTGATCTCTAAAGGGGCACTCAAAATGACAGCAGTCTACAGCAACCTGAAGACAATCATTTTTAATGATAGTTGGTGAGTTAAGGCAACAGAAGCGATCGTTTGTGATGCAACAAAGCTGGGCAGAGCTCAACTTTCTGAGAATGAACACTAACACAATTTGTGATTATCAATGGGAGTGCACTCAGTGATCAGCTGCCTCATTACAGTTATACAACACTATATACTGCAGTCGAGTTGGAGTGCTGGCCTACTAGAAACCAATGGAACAGAGACGGTGACCTCCAGTGAGGTAATTGCTGTCAGTGAGAACAGGGTTTGAAGTGGATCTCCTCAATGGGTGGCTTACCCTTGGGTCCTTTTGTAAGAGAGTGTGGGGGACAGTTCCCGGTCGTGCTGCAACATCAATAGGGTTTGAGGCCTGAAGAAAGAAATTCAGACTGAGGACTAATGGAACAAATTATACACTGAGGATTGACCTTTGCTTCATTAGCATTTTGAGATATACTACGTAATGATCACAATTCAACCTCATGCATTATGTATGAAAACGGGAGCAAATGTTCTTGGACATCCATACATTCTGAACACAAGTCAAGTCAATTTTATTTGTATAGCGCTTTTCACAACACACATCATTTCAAAGCAGCTTTACAGAAGATCAGGAATTAACAGACTATAAAACTATAATGTCGATGAATCATCATTATGTAATTAGATAAAATATGATTGTTAATTGTGTTTAAAAATAAGTAATTAAATGATAATTGTATTAATAACCACAGTAAGCAAGCTGAAAGTGACTGTGGCAAGGAACACAAAACTCCATAAGATGTTGATTAATGGAGAAAATAAACTTGGGAGAAACCAGACTCACTGTGGGGGCCAGTTCCCCTCTGGCTAACATCATGAATATAATGACAATATTACTTATGTATAGTTAAAGTCATGGTTTAAAATTATTAAGCTAAGTAACACAGTGTAACAGCCTATTTAGTTCCATGGTGTGATTACTAAAATATGTCTGGCACCAGCTAACCTCCCCTATATTTAGGCCAGAAAACACTACTTCATTTTAGGGTTGTGTACTCTGAACTTGTCCAAATATCAAATTTACTCCTTAAATATTAACTATGGCTTCTGTATTTTTCCATGTATTCTTTCATTAATTCATGTGTCCAATTATGGGTTTTGCTGAAGTTACAAAACTTCACTTTATCCCAAGTTTGTTGGATGCCACAGTCATTTATCCTCATAAACGTAATTTTTGCTAGATATTTGAGACTTGCTCCAGCTTTGACTTATAGCTAACACGATAGTGAGAGTTATTTGAGAAGAGCCGGGGGAAAAAAAAACATTACACACCAACAGAGTGGAGGCTATGACACACACATGTTAAAAAAAATTATATAAAAGCCACCATACAATGCACATGATTCAAATTTTTAAAAAACATTTAACATAAAATAGAATGCAATTTTTATTTGTTCACTTTTAATAGACTGTGCATGGTAAAACATTTATTCTGTACCAGAGACTCTTACTTCCTTATTTTTGGGCTTTCAGCCACTTGGATAGCAGCTACTGTAGATCCGAATCTGCCTCTCCTCAATAAGTACTTAAGCTTAAAATATATAGAGAATATTCTCTAAAAACTAGAAACTGTAACCAAACTTTTAATGAAGAGATTTAACTTGCAGCTTAATTTGACAAGTTTAATTCTCTGAAATAGGACTTAAGGACAAATTTACAGACTGATCTGGCCAACAGTTAATTTGTAGAAGGTTCTACCATGTGTTTTATCTTAAGGCTCATATCTATGTCATCACACTGCCAACCTGAAATTGGTTGTGAGCCATATATTCCACTACATCTTCCTTGTTCTGCTCAATTCAAAGTAGCTTAGTCTACATTTCCACATCAGCATAGTATTAAATGAATAGTGTGAGCTGAGGCCTAACCTTTGGCTGGAAGGCACCTTGCAGCGAACTGAAGGGCCCTGAATGTGGAAGCAATGGAGGCATGCCCGGCATTGTTGGCGGGTAGGAGGGAATTAACTGCAGAGAAAATTGGAATGAAGTAATGAAGAGAACATTTTTACAAAATCTCTCTACTTCAATCATCTCTTTAATCTATAATAATTTTACAACATTGCTTTGAAGATGACATCAAACCAAGCATGCTTAAAAACATGCAAAAGATTTAAAAATATGTCTCGAAGTCCAATAATGTTTACATAGTGATCCCTTTCATCTACAGTCAAAGCAAACAGGTTATGCAGTCAAAACAAGTTGACTCTTACATTTGAATGTCTCAGGAAAGGATTGTCCAGCTTTGGAGCATATTTGTCGAACTAGACAAGGAAAGAGAGAGAAAATAAAAAGAGCGAAGAAGAGAGAGAAAGAGCTCAAATTAAAAACAAATCAACAAAATCAAAAGCATCTGCAACCAAAAGCATGAGCTTCACTGCAGTGTGCTTACATTGTCAAATAAAAAGCAGATGAAGCTCAAATAAATTACACCCTCTTAATAAAACAATTACACAGTAAAGCAGCCATTCACATGAAAGAAAACCACTGCAGCCACAACTGGCACAGGCATCAGAGAGCAAACCCAGAGTGTGGGAATACGTTCACAAAAGACTCAAACCAGATTGCTAAACAAATGAAAGGCACCCTTCATTTCCAATTACATTCACATAACCACTCATTATGTGATAGTGTCATTTCTTTAAAGTTAAGAATATATATATATATATATATATATATATATATATATATATATATATATATATATATATATATATATATATATATATATATATATATATATAAACGTTATTACTGTTTCAAGTTTTATAACTAGCCAAGTTGTAAGATTTGAGAGTACAATTAGTGGCCTAATTATAGTATAAGCAGCTAAAAATGTGGCAGTGAGCTGACATGATTCATGCTTATAAAGATTCATATAAATGTAATGAAAATCATACTTTTAATCTTTTACATTTTCATAACTTTTTAATAATTTTTCAAAAATCTATTTAATAAAACAATTTAAGAATACTTTTATCAATTATTTTATAATAATATCTAATATTCTAAAATGAAAACAGTTTTCATATTTTTAATAACTTGAAAAATAATATAACATTATAACACTTTACGTAATTTTTTTTTCAAATATTGCATACATAAACTGTCACAATTTCACTGCCTCACGTTTTAAGACATCAGATATAGCTTCACATTAGGGCTGGGCGATATGGCAAAAATTGTTAGCACGATAATCTTTTTCATACTGTTCGATATCAATATTTATCACGATATACATTTACATATTGCACTTTCTTTTTTTTTTATTTCAAAGTTGACGGAAGAAGAAAAAATTAATTCTAAACAGTCAAAATAGTCTCTACAAAACTACACAGGGGGTCCAGAGACGGACAAAGCAGTGGGGTCTGCGGGATCTTTTACCAAAATATTCAAATATTTTATAGTTTATCAATTGAAAATGAACGTTAAAAGATCATCTGTTTATTCTGAAGCATAGTGACAGCAGTCCAGTATTTGTTGGAATATTTTTACATTAAAATGAAATATTTTTTATATTTCTTTAGATTCAGATACCCAAGTATGGGGCATAGAAGCCCTTGTGACTGTAGAATGATGCTGAATGTGGGTTCAGGGGTGTCCCGAGAGAAAGTTTAGAAAACGTTTTTTTTTTTAAAATGTAAAAAACGTTGTATATTTTCATTAAAGTGAGAGGCTAGTCTACCAACTTGTAATTTTAGTCTTTTTCGTTATCCATTCCAGACATCTAATTAATTTTCACAAAATTAGAACAGAAATCGATTTGTTTATTATTAAAGGCTCGTAACATGCTGATTAATAAAGATACATTTAGAAGGGAAAAGTTTTGGTCTAAAAGGTGCGTTGAAACCACGTTAACTCATGCGGCACTTCATGTCTACACACATGCAGGGAAAAGAGGCAACGCGTGTGGAGCGGGACAGGGCAGAAATGATGCATGTTTGGTGCTAGAGAACAATATTCAAGATTACAGCGCAGAAAGATCAGAGCTGTTGTCCACATCACTGTTGTTCTGTCGCGTTCTTCACTAGAGACGATGAGAGGGCGCGACCATTGTCATGAAGTCTTGCGGTGCAGATGGAAACAATCCGGTGTCCGACATAACCTAATTGTTAGCAAGGCAGCTAGCATTAGCAAGTTCATCCAGTCTGACACTACGTTACCACTGGCGCATTGAGTGAAGCTGAGAGTGTATTCAATTCATTCCTATGAAAGCCGAGCGTCATGCTCGCAAGGTGGATTGTAGGATTGGCAGCGGTGCAGAGCAAGCTCTCTCCTAGCGCTGTGAGCGACTTTGAGCAGATTTCATCCGCCCCAGTGGAAACACAGCCTGAGAAAGCCGAACTGCTTGTGTTTTAGAGACACGCAGTAAATATCGAAAATTCCTCAAAAGCTTATCATGGATTTTCTTTATCGCGATAAATATCGATATTGTTTTATCGCCCAGCCCTACTACACATATAGATGGAATTAACACGTTTAATCATGGTTGACTTCTAAACTGCAGTAAATAAAGTATATTCTTTTCAAAGTATAAATCATACTCTGTAAGACAAATCACATTAAGCTCAAGTTTTCTATTAATAAACGGAACGACTTTTGAATTAATGGGAAGATCTCGGTTTTGCTAGTAAAATAAAGAGATTAATTTAAAATTAACAATATATGTTGAGCTTCCCAGGCCCCCATGTGTACGTTTCTTTGAAACACAGCAGTGCTAAAACTACAGCCCACATGGAACAAACTTTTTATTACAACAGATCAGCATGCATAAGCTGCTTTTATCTTGAAACGTATGAATGTGTGGTGATAATTAGCCTAAATCAAACACATGAGTTTGCCCTGGCTGAGAAAATCCCTGATCTGGTTTGCCTGCTCGTTGCACTTCTGGGTCTCTTATTAGGGATGCACGCCTGTTTTATGGTTAACACTTGATGAGTAAATCCAGCAAAAGTTTATGGTTGCACATAAAAAACAGTGCTTTAAAATTCACTGCCCCAGTCTATGCTTTATAACAAACAGCTCAATATTACATCTGTAAACAATAAAATCTTTATATTGTTTTTCAAGAAATGGTAGGAAAAGAAAGAAAAAAGAAAGAGACATTATATGATGTGTGTAAGTCAACATGAAACAGCATTTACTATTGCTGTTATTATTGTAACGGTGACTCCAGGCAGTAAACCACAACACTTTCCTGTTTCCAATGCAAAGACTCTTAAGGCTGAAACATACTCAATGCAAGTGTGTGAATGCAGATGCTTCTAACTACACAAGCTCGATTTCAAGCATAGTTGCATTCTCAACGTTGCCACAAGGGGACATTAGAGTGAACTTTTTGCTTCTACAGTGATTTTTCTTTTTTTAACTAAACTACTGTCATGGCAGAGCAACAGTTTGAAGAGATTAAAGTTAATATTAATAGCAACTTACCTGAAAAATAACTCAGCCTGTTTAATGGCACAGACTTTTGAATGTCCCCTTGAGTACTGAGGCTTGTAATGCCATAATAACTCAAGATCGCACATTGTCTACCGGACCGCACGTTGGCAATGCAGTGGCTAAGTGCTCGTGTCTGTTTATGCGTACTTGCGTGAAGTATGTTTCTGTCCTTAAATCATAACCTATGCATGCCAAAAATTCTTTAGCAGTAAACCATCATATCTACATCTTTCTTAATAGAAAAACATCCATTTAAAATCACATGGTGTTGAAAGGAATTGAAGGCAAATAAGAGAACATAGAACATTCAAGGAAGGTGTGGTGGAGTGTATATCATTGAATACCAGAGATAACACATTTTCATCATGTATGCTATTTGAAAGCTTCAGAATCTGATGAAACAAATCTATAACCCACAAAAGACTACAAGCAGCAACTTAAAGCATACAGCATGTTTTGCACTAATACGTAAGCTGATAGTAATATCTCGAGTTTCAAAAATGCTAAACAGCCTCAAACTTTTCATCTCCTGCTCTGACATAATGCGATACAGCTTTTGAATTGGTTCATGGTGAATGGTAGATATGATAAGACACTCTCATTCCAGTCTGAATATGTTACAGAGAATGCAATGCATTTCATATGTCTAGCTAACTTTGAGGAGCTGAATTTATCTGATTATAGGCTGCCAAAGTTGGCCTCTAATAGCTGCTTTGCACACGGAAGCAATTACGCTTTATCAAAACAACCCGTTGATGTCATGACTTTCATCTGCAGTACGATTATTATGTTTTGACCACAAGCTTTAAATGTGTCACACAGAATGAGTTCTGTCTGTATCTCAGTCACGCCACAGGGCCTGTCTGCCTCCTGTTTTTTCTCAAACAGCCCCCAGCACTCAGAAAAATCATCATGTAGCTCATATGAAAGAGCTACAATATTTGTGGTTGTCATGGGACAATAGTTTTACAATAGTATTGTTAGGATGACTGGTATCAGTTATGTCTCTGAAATGGTGTTGTAAAACTGTTGTAATCCCTTGGCCTCCATTTAAGATTTGGACTGGTTGAAGCTTTGGGCCTTGTAGGTAGTATGCAATAAACACTACTACATAGACTATATGGCCAAAACTATGTGGACACCCAAACACTTCACAACCATGGGTATTAATAGGGAGTTGGTCTTCCCGAACAGTTTCTGCAAAGGCTTTATTCTGTTTTTGGCCATGTAGTGTACAATTTGGCGAATTTAAACAGACCAATCTGTATAAGGTCATTTAGGATTGGGGTTGTTGATAGGCTGGGATGTTTTAAGGGGGAATGAGGAGGTAGAAAATCTATCTGTTTTTACTTATCCTCACATTTCTGGCTGGGGTACACACCATGGGAGGTGCGGTGGGCTGCCCAATGATGGCTGCAGGGGGCAGACTGGCAGGGAAGGGCGTGAAGGTGTGCTGATGCGTGTGTTGGTGCATATGCTGATGTTGGTGAAACTCGGCCCGGAGGAGCGACACAGGGGCCAATGGCGACCCTGTTGCCCCTGGCGCCGTCCCCCGACCCCGCTCTGAGCTCTGAACCAGGAAGCGGTTGTTCAACTCCTGCCGCAGAAGATCATGCTCTGCAAGAAAGGAGAGTGAAGGGGGAAGGAAGGGGAAAGGGGGCGGGACATAGGAGGGAAAGAAAAAAGGCACAGGCGGCCAGTGAGTTCTCACAATAGCGGTAAGAGGAGAAAGAGGGCAGTCACCTGGCTTTCTCTGTTTCTCCAATTCAAGGTGTGAGGGTTTTCTACGTGAGGACTCATTGGTGGAGGTAAGAGAGTTGCCTGTGACAATGTGCCAATCAGAATCCCCGAATGAGGCTGGCAATACATGATTGGTTGGTTGAAAGATATCAACAGGCTGGTATCTAAAGACAAGAGAGAACCAAGAGTCACCTCAGCAGAAAACACACACACACACTTGACCTGACATACACTAACTCTGATACTTCCTTGTGATTTAAGACTCTTCTACAAGTTTGACACATTACAATTTGAATGTGCATTGAAGAAACTTTACTCGTACGTGCTTGATGCTTTTAAAAGACATCAATCTATCAAGTTATGCTTTCAATTCAGAATGTAAACTTAATTAATTATGATGAACAAAGACATCAAGCTAAATACAAAAATAAAGCAGGATGACTTTGCTACTTAAGAGATAACCTCACACTGGAGGCAGCTATTTCATTTTTCAATTAATTTGTATTTATTTATTATTTACTCAGATTAGCATGTAGCACTAAAGTGCCTGGAATTGGCATTTTAAAGCCAAGTTATCTTGGCAATTATCAACAAAAATACACTTACCGTAAAAGGAAATGCAGAGATGAATAGGGCAGGTATAATTATCATCTCAAATTTTGAAATTAGCATAAACTGTATCAAATTTGGCATTTAAAGTGATAATATTGTGCTTTAAATAAAATACATTTTAAAACTAAAAAAAGCCAATGCACAGTAACTTATGTAGAAGTGTCCTTCTGAGAAACAGGCTGAAGATTTTAGAAATGAACAGTGTAGCTGACATCAATCTTTATTACATAACAACAAGGGCCAACTGGATATAAGACAAAGTTTTCAGCTGCTGACCTCTGCTGCATGCCCCATCTCGCCTCAATCTTGAGAAATCTTGAAAAGAATGCAATTTAAGAGCAGGGCTATTGTTACTAAATACTTGTACAGAAAGCTGTCTTTTGTATGGGTCACTTGCCAAAAAGAGACATAAAGTAACTTACAGTAAAGTAACTGAGATTACCAATCAGGTACTAACACTACAGTGTGCTTTTTTTTAAGACTATTAACTGGGGTCAATTTGCATTGATGCATTTGATGCACAATATATGACCTTGTTCAAACCAGGTGCAACTTGACAAGTTTTAAATTCAGCCAATCGAACATATTTAATGTTTAATAAAAAGTTCTGTGGAGCTGGATTTTGAACCAATGCAATTTGACTGCTGGGGCGGGGCTTGCCAGTGCAACACCACAGAAACCGTAACTAACAAAATGACTGACAAAATGCTCTGTCACTCACTGCTTTAGCGCATCACACCTGGTAAAAACATGGTGTATGCGTTTACCATGTTTATAATTTAGTGCTAGTTAGTGCTCTGTGTGTATTACTTGACTTTGATATACAAATACAAGCTCCTAAACGGACAGTTCATCCAAAAATGAAAATTCTGTCATCATTTCCTCACACTCATGTGGTTCCAAACACATTTGAATTTCTTTCTTCTGATGAACACAAAAGGAGATGTTAGGCAAAATGACAGCATCAGTCCACCATAGAATAGAAAAAAGATGCAATGAAAGTAAATGGTGACTGTGGCTGTCATTCTGCTTCGGATTTCCTTCTGTGTTCCACAGCAGAAAGAAAGTCATACGGGTTTGAAACAACATAAGTCTGAGTAAATACTGAGAGAATTTTCATTTTAGGTGAACTACTCCTTGGGCTGACTAAAAAGTGGAGGTTTTAAATAAAGCTCAAATTAACAGTTCACCAAAATATTCTCAACCATATAAGGATTAAATTCCAGTGGAGAGGTTCTTACCTGGGTAGGGTGGTCCGGCAGGATGTCCTGGCACCACCAGGCTGTTAGTCGGTAGGGTGGGTGGAGGAGGCAGTGTGGCAGGGGTGGCAAACATGGCCGAATGGCTGGAGAGGTGAGAGGGTGAGTGAAGGGAGTAGTGGGAGGTTGAAAGTCCTGGTATGGAGAGAGGCAGAGGAGGAGCAGGAGTCGGGAGGCCGCTGAGATGATGAGGGGAGTAACGCAGGTGGTGTTTGGGTGGAAGAGTAGATAAGTTGCAGTTGCTGAGATAAGGAAGGAAATATGAGAAACAATATTAATATTAAAGAAAGCAGCAGTTAAAGAAAGCAGTTCTGAAAATGCAGTGATATATGCTCAACATTAGCAAACAGATTAGCATAGCTCTGTTCCAAAAACCTAATAAGCTGCATGGCTGTCTGCTGCAGCATCCAAACTGAAATAAGTGTCTCAGGCAGCAACTTCGCACAAATAGAGCTCCGTGTGGGAGAGTCAACTCACAATACATTTTTAAATAGTCTGACATTAGCATGTTGCTAAGCTAATGATATGATACTCGTTTATAATTAATAACCTGATGTCGTGAAGACTGCTGTATGGAGAAGGATGATGATGACTGATTATTGGCCGGCTGTGGTGCGGCGGGGGCGGGACTCTGTGCTCCGGTGGATGTGATTGGTTCCTCAGGAGGGGAGGGGTCGGAATAGGGGGCAAAGATTCCTTCTTGATACTGAGAGGGTTTGGGGATATAGGGTGTGGCCTGGGCAGAGGGGCTGCTGCCGCAGCAGGGGCAGGAGACCCTGTAGGGGGCGATGCAGGAGTCGGACTTGAGATCGGCAGGACAAACGAAATGTCGTTGCTCTGTTCCTGGCTACGCTGAAGTCCAGACACTTTGGTCGATGTGCAAGTTTTGGACCCGAGATTCTCATTCGTTGTCGTAACTGGATCTAAACAAACACACAAAAAACAGTATTGAGGCACAAAGAGCACAATAGTAACATTGGGATATTGTAAATATATTTAAAGATGATGTCACAGTCGGCAGACTTCTAAGATTTGAGACTGCTGTTGGACTATGCATAGTTTACAATGCCGGTCTGTCATCAGCGTTTCCCCTTCAGTGATTCAGTGCTTCAATCACTTTGTTACATATTACAATATTTAATTCTAATTTCTAATACAGTTTCAACAGTTTCAGTGAGCAGGCTTACATGCACAGCAATACTGCTAACTCATAAAAATCAGCTTAATAATAATAAAAAAACTAAAGAAACCCGCGTTAACATAAAATTTGAAATCATGGGATTATTTGCTGCTTTTGACATCAAAACAAAAAAGACACACTCACAACACTTGCACATATTGAGTAAACCAGTAAGAACAGTGGCAAAGGTGTTTGCATGCAACATGAATTCGGGGTAATTGGAAAAACCTACGTGTACAATCAGTTTTTGGTTAAACCGTTTATTACTTAGCCTGATAAATGAACACAGTTTATTGCATTTACATGACTTTACATGTTGTTGGCTTAGTAATAATCAATGTAAGAACGTGCATGTAAACAAGCTTATTTGGCTCGGCTGGTTTAACAAAAGTGTATTAAATTGACACTATATGTATACTTTCAGAAACCAAGAGAACCAGGTTTGCATTTTTCCAATATAATTGTACAAATAAATGATGACCTCATTGATTAAATATATAAAGCATTTAAAAGACCATACATTAGACAACCACACTGCTGTACAATTTACAGACCCCCACCCCCTTTGCCCAGGTGCATGTTCCTCAAATAAATCATCTCAAATCCACATGCAGTTTTGCACAGGTGTAGACTTGGAACCTATAGTGCGAGATCAGTTTGCTAATCCATCTATTAGTTTGCAGCAGGGTGAATGGCAACCAGCTGTGCTGCCTACGCTGTGAAGCACTGGCATATGCCAGGGCACCATGCACTTCCACATCTGTCCGTCTCCATCTTCCTCTCTCTTATCTGCCCTTTATTGTTTTATCACAGGTTTCTTTTCTTTCTGCATTTCTTTCTCTCTCCATGGGTTTTATGAAGTGTTTAACCAGGTCATTTTCATGCTTGACTATAATCAGATGATCCAATTTTCTGCAAGCAATCCAGTCAGAATGAATAAATCAGAGCTAATTAAAGTTAAATGCCGTTCCCATTCATAGATTTACAGAGCACACAGTCTGCCATGAAATAATTATGTTTCAATTGTGCTTTGAAAAGGGATCATGCACCCTTTATAGTGGCCTTTCAGATTCCCCCCTCATTCTCTCTCCCTTACCCTTTTGCAAGAGTCTTTGTACTGAGGAACTTCTGTTTTTGGCAGAATTAAGTGCAAGAGCCGCTTTTAGCCACCACGTTTTACAGACTAGTCATTCAGCATTGATAGAAGAGTATGCATGACAATCCTATGATGTAACCACAACTTCAGTATTGGGGGGGCAAATTATATAATAAGGGGGCTGTAGATATCTGCATACTAGTGTAAATCCAGGATAACACTGGCACCTTTATCCAAACCAAACAAATGGGTCACTCAGTACACCCTGGATTTGAACTCGGGACTTTGTGCTGAGTGACACCAGCCAGGTCTCCAAAGCAACCTAATTGGCCCCCTTGTGTTCTCGATTAGTGGTTCTCGCTCTCAATGGGGTGCGTGGTAAGTTGTGCGTGGATCGCGGACAGTAGCATAAGCCTCCACGTGAGGAGTCTCCACGGTGTCATGCATAATGAGTAAAGTGATAAGATGCGCAGATTGACAGTCTCAGAAGTGGAGGAACTGCGACACCATGAGGACCTACTAAGTAGTGGGAATTAAGCATTCCAAATTAGGAGAATAAGGGATAAAAAAAAAAAGAAAAGCCAATTGCCTTACTGGTAAAAACATTGCCTGTTTATTTATTTATCTATTTTCTCTGTAATGTGCATGCACATTAGCTGGACCAACCTGTTTAGTTTTTTTTTATTAACTTTAACACTGAAAGACTTTGATATTTTTTCATCCAATAAACAGAGAATGGAATGAAGAGCAACCATCCAACCACTGAATTATCATTATTATGCATAGCATACTTTACAAGCCAGAGCACTAGAATGAAACACAGAAAAGAGATAGAGAGGTAGAGACAGGAAGAGTTGTTTAAGACAATGGGTATTTTCCAAAACTTAGTGAGCTGCCTCACTGTCTCCTCCCTATATATGCAGTTGTCTTCTATGGCAGTATCCTAACTGAAATTTTGCCCCCATAAGAGAGTGATTTGGAACGTTGAACATAGGCAGCAGCACAGCACATCTTTCAATAGTGCTCCTCACGCACTAGACTCACAACTGATCTCAGTACAGGTGATGTAAGAGAAATTACACAATCCTCTAATGAGCATAAAAACTCAAACACAATTTAGGTAAAATAGTCGGTTTTGTATCATTTTAAACTGTTATCGATAATCTATATATATCAATTTCTCTCGCTTTGTCTGCCATCTTGAATTTTTTTTCTACCCTGGAGAGGGATACATACGATGATACCTTAAAATTTGGCCAAAACAAGATATCTTAGGAGGCAGCATAATGAAGATACCTATCTTCTGGAAAAGCCTTCACGTTGGGAGCATGCCTATGATGTCTTAAAATTAAGCCTCCAGAGGACGCTCACTAGGTTTTGGAACAGATCCAATATCTTCCCCAGACCACTAATCAGCGCATTTAATGCAGCCCACATTCCTAACAGCTTACTGCAACCTCAGACAAAACCTCTGAAAGCCTACAGCACAAACACTCTCTCCCTGGCCATTAAAACCTCAGACCAACTCTTTTAATGGAATATATGCAGTGCATTAACATTCCACTTAATCATTAATGGACACCAATAATTGAGGCATTACTACACAAGCCTGAGTTCTTGACATATTTCTCCCTTGGTATTCACTTGCCAAATAAGACGCACCTTCAAATTGAGCTCAAGTTTAGAAATACAACATGTTAAAAAGAAGGAATAAAATTCCTTCATTGTTTACTTACCCTGGTGTCTTTCCGATCCAAACCTGAATTATTTTATTTCTTTCGTGGAACACAAGATGAGAAATTTTAGTGTAAAAAAAAAAATAAAAAATTCATCTTTTTCATGAGTTGAAATTCATCTTTTGTATTCCACAGCACAAAGATGTCATACCGATTTTGATGACATAAGGATGAGTAAATAATATTACTTAGAAATAAATCTGTCAAGTTGTCCTTTTATGATCTGATCTGAGATCAGTACTGCAGGTGTTCTTGGAACAGTAGTGGTTAGGATTTGTTGGGTGGGGGATACATTCAACATTAGAGAACTTCTATCAAATATCTTGGAAAGGTCTAAACAGATGCACTCAAAGATAACCTTGTCTGCTACCTTTCCCGACAAAGCACGGAGAAGGAAAAACGCTGCCTGTTGGTGACGTTGCCTTGGAAACCAGTCTCCGAGGCACGTTCATGTGGTGAAAGCAGACAGTGGTAGTCAGATTCCTCAACTAGCGGGCTGTGGCACCTTAGGCACAATGGGCACACTGTGCTATCTCTTAATGATGATTCTAATGGGCCACAATGGCAGCCAGCAGGCAGGACAAGACATACAAGCTTGGCTTCTTTCTCATTAAAAACGCCCTGCAAATGTCCCAGCATCTGGATGCCTGCTGTATGTAAAAAAAAAAAAAAAAAGGTACTTTTCCACAGTCCAAAAAGCGTCCGTAATCATTCTGCAGAAAATTACACAATGTCATTTGAAACGAGCGGATGGCCAGGTAGTGTGATGATGTCATGCTGTTGGCAGGGATACAAGAGGATTTGGCAGAGGCTGTGCATGGTCTTGGTATGGGCAAGGTTGTAACATGAGAATTTGCTGTCAATTTGTGGTCACTGTAACTGCTAATATGTCAACCTCACTGCATTCATGCAGGAATAGTGATGGGGAAAGATGGATTTTTTTTTTCTTTCTTTTTTTTTTTTTAAAGCTGCCACATTAAAAGATGTATGGCTTTAAATTTTCTTAAAAACGTCCAATATTGTGGCTGTTGGCCCTGAAATTCTGTCATAGGAATCTTTTAATGAGAATGCAATGCCAAATAAACATGTAACTCCTTTAACTTTTGTTTTTGACAACTGACAGGCCTCATGGCAAAAATATTTCTCTGAGACATATAAATAGCAGACCTCATTATCCACCACCAAGGTCAACGATAATACTGCTATGCCTGTTAACAACACAACCATACAACTCACCAAATTCAGATAGGCGTATCTTGCTATGCGGCTGCCATGGGGAGTCGCATGGTTTTTAGCAAGCTTTTATGCAGTTGCTTGAGTGTTCTAGGTAGTTGTTATTAGAGGTTGACTGATATGTTATTAATTGGTTTTGATAGTTGCTTATCGGCAAAAATTAATGATGATAGTTAACATGGGTCGGCATTGAAGGGTTCTAGAGAATGAGCGCAGCCACTGGAGGTGAACTATGAATAATCTCTGACAATCACTTTGTGAGTATTTGCTGTGTCTAAATATGTCTTAATTGACAATATTCCTTATTTATCCATATTTTTATCCTCTATTGCATATTTTGTTATTTTGATCAAACAATCATCAGGTGTTCTCAATTGGGCAATTTATAACAAGCAATCGCTGGTGATCTGCTTTTAATGAATGATGATCTACTGTTGATGAATTACTGCTCATATATGACATTGTTTGCTTTATAGTGTTTGTATAGTAATGTGTTGTAAATTTTGTAAGAGCACATATTTAGTGAATGCTAAAAATTCCATGTTGTCCACCGAGGAGTCCCACATAATACACAGAATCTCCATTTTTACCTGGCTTACATTGGGAATTTGATTGCACAAACTGCATCTAGGATTTGATTAATTTTGGACTCTTCTTTGGAAGATACTAGTAGATACATTTTATAACTGTTTTATCAGCTGCCAGGTGAAAACCACAAGTCTGCTTGCTTAGAAAAGTAATAGGACTAGTGGATGAATGGACCAAGAGTGGATTTTGCTGATACCAATAACTAAAGCGGTGAAAAGGGTCAATAACGTTTTAATCTGCCATTTTTTTAATTAGCAGCACGTTTCCAACGTCACTTTTTCTTTGCATGCCCTTGCTTCGATTTAAAACACTTGATTTATCTAATCAAAATAACAAAATATCCATTGAAGTGGGGTTTAAAATATGGATGAATATTGTCAGTGATGCGAGATTTGGATACAGCACATCCTCACAAGGTGTCACCTCTAGATGCCACTGTTATACTATAAAACCAAGTAGTTTTTACTGTAGAATTGATCGTTTTAATAAATAAAAAAATAAAAAATTAAACTATCGGCAATATTCAATAGTTCCAAAAAGCAACTATCAGAACTGATTAATTGGTAAAACTCATATCTCGATCTAACTCTAAGAAGCACACCTCTTGCTCGACAAGCCACTTGATTTGAGGTATTCATGTCCGTAGCACACACGGTGAGTGATGAGTTACAATAATCCTTGCCTTAGCAAGCACCGCTAATAACAATATGCAATAATTCCAATAATTTTACAAGTGCTTCTTCTGAAATGAATTGTTCCTGCTATACAGTGCTCGCTCAATCATGAGCCTTGAACAGAGTGTATTTTTCCATCTGTAACAAAGCAGACGTAACAAAACAGACCCTTAACACTGAGTGAAATCACAGCAGTGCTATTAGACGCACAGACAAGAGAGCCCTCAGGAACACCCACAGATTTGTAGAGGTCGAAGGTCACATTCAGAGGGGGCAGGTACACTCCCTCTGGACGTGTTGGCATCGCTGTACACCAGATGACAGTTCAGCATACTATTGATCTATTCTCTCCCCATGCTGTATCTCTCATGGTACAATCCCTTAAGGGATTGCCTACTTCAGCAGGAACCACCGCTGATGTAGTCGGGGGGCTGCGCTCTAATGATGGAGGGTTCAAGCAGAAGCAGTGTGACCCCAGCATCGCCCCACAGCTGTCCCACTCAGATATCCTTGACCTTTGACCTCATTTCAGGCTCAGACAGCCGTCATGGAACATCTGGAGAGCTGCCATACTCTACCCATATTAAACACACATACTAACACATTAGAACGATGAAAGTGTAGACAGATGCTCTGGCTACCAGAAGAAACTATTTCCAGCGTTCTGAGACGTCTCATTAGAAGAATATACTGTTTGATCCTCTTGTTGTTAGCATTGTGTTTTCCTCGTATGCGAACTGAAATGAATATCAGTTCATGGATTGTGTGTGTAGGCTATAAGAGAGAAAGAGAAAATGCCAGTATTTCATTGAGACTTGAGATTAAATAAACGGCTTAAGTATTGTAGATCTTGTAGTATTAATTTTCACATGCAGTTACACATTGTCGGTTAAAAACAAGAAAGTGGCTGGTAAAAACATTGAGTGGCTGGTAGATTTTGAAATCCACAGTGGCCGGTGGACAAAAAAGTTAATTTCCATCCCTGGCGCACACTATGGTTAACCGAGTATTAACCGTTAAGGGCCTCGGTTAACGGTTAATGAAAAACTTGAAAACGTGCAGCCCTAATTTGAACATACTAAGATTTAAGTCAAACTAGCCTAATCGTAATCTCATGTACTAAAATGTATATTAGGCTACGGTGAATTGGGATGCAGCCCATGTCTAGTTCCAAACCACTAAGTTGCTGCCCCTTTCAACAACGATATTCTTAACCGTCTCCTGTTGCTCATGCAAATGGGAGATTATGGATTTACGTCTTCGTCTGCTTTGTTTTTTATGTTTAAAAAAAACAGCTCATATGCAAATGAGGTTTTAAGATAAGGCAGCAGAGGATGCAAATTCTCCCAAATGACCAGGGGCCATAGCTACTTACTGCATACACAAACACAGTGAACTGCCTTCTGCTGAGAGAACTCACGCCTAACACTACACATTCTAAACTCATTTACTAGGCAAACTCAGTGGTGTAAACTTTAGCTATTACACAAAATGAACAAAGTAATAAAAGCATAATACATAACTAACAAACCAACATCATCCTCAGGCTGATAAAATCAATAAACAGAATAAGATGCAGGAGTTAATCTTCTGAACAGGTGCTGTGACATGTTTTCCCAGATCAGCTGCATCCAGACAGGAGATTCTCTCCTCTTTACCAGTCAAATCCACCGGGATCTACATTTCATTGTGCCAACAACAAACAGTGAATGCCAAAACATCTAAATCCCAACTAGGCGGCTTCCTCTAGCTGATGAAAAATATGCTTGCTTCAGAGATGTTGAATATAAACCTGAATATCATTGCTGCCAGGCTGTAATAAATTATAAATAATTATGAAAATCTGGGGATATTGGTATCGGCCATAATCAACTTTTTTTAAATAACAATTACAATATTATTAATATAAACATAAAAAGTAATAAATATAATCTATATATTAATATATATATATATATATATGATATACTTTATAATATTTATATATAATAAATATTAAGTACAAAATATATTTAAAAATCTAAATTACATTTAATATATTTCATATATTTCATAAACATTGTTTAACCATAATCTTTTGATACATTTAAATGAAGGTAAAAATAAAATATGTAGATTTATGTAAATATGTAGATTATATATAACTAATACATCAATAGAATAGTTTCTTCTGGTCATGTTTTAATAGTACTAAAGTTATTTTTTACTGTACTAAAATGTTTCACTGCCTGATTTCAATTTAAGCAAGTGATTTCACTTATTGTTTTTATTATTATTATTTAAAAACAGGCTAAATGGTATTGATTTATCATTTCAGACATCATATCAGTTATTGGGTATAACAAAAACAATTATAGGCTATTAGGATTGGCCAACAAGTTAATATCTATTTATCCCTGATTCAGTTTGTTTAACAATGCAGCACTGTGTGGTATTATGTGTAGTTACAAATGTACAATATTGTGTTATTATCTACCCTGCAGTCACACTCAGTTTAGTTTTAGCTCTAAAGCCGTCCCTACTGAGATCACAGACATGCAAAAAAAGCCTGTGTGTACATCGGTCCTCTATTTCTATCTCCGTTCAGGATAGGACGAGGTGGCACCAGAGATCCCTGGGTGTTAAGCTGCAACATGTTGGCTGATGAAGCCCACACAGAAAATCTGTGAGCACCTACTGTTCATTTCAGAGATCTGGAAGCGTTCCGTGGCCTCCATGAACCACTGCTTTCCCATGCTGGGAACAGACTCACACTGTGCCCATATGGCTCATGCGGCATATGCCATCCTGTTCCATGCCATGCGTGATTACTGACGGACAGAGTGAAGACTGGGGGGAAAATGTGTCTGGGCTGGATGACTGGGCTTATATCACAAACTAATACTTCAGAATTTACTACATTTACTTCAGAGGCAAAGCTGTGTGAAAATTATTCATAGGATACATGTTGATTTTTTTTTTCATTTATACTTAAAACAAGAAAAGGAACATTTGCAAATGGGTTAAAATATATCATCAAAAATATGATCTGAAAACAAATCTTATTATCTTATACAATTTTGTTTCTCAAGTAAACTTACCTTGTGTAAAGGATTTTTTAATTTTTTTGCAGTGTACAGTAATTGGATCTGACTTTCAAAGTTGTGAAATAAGAAAAACGATAAAAATATAGATATCAGGAAATATACTAGACTATTTGACCTTATTGGTAATGGTATGCAGTACATCTGAAGTGTTCATTTTTTTATGATGATGATGATGATGATAAAAATATAAGCTCTTCGATAATCTATCTTTGCCTCTGATGTGGGGTGGGCATTTTCCAAACGTCCCAGATTGTTTGTGTGGTGCCACGTTGTGCCCAAACGGCTCATCATTTCATTAATTAGCTTGAGCTGCACGGTTGGCAAACGCAGCAGGCACGGCGGCAGCTGTCTGGATTGATTAGAGAAGAGGACCCAGCGCTGCAATTATCTAGATGACTGCAGACAATAGCTGTCTGCTCTAATAAAGATTCGTCTTACAACTCAGCAGGGTGTTGGAATCAGCAGAGACTCAGTCATACGAAGGCCAATACAACAGACAATTCTTGACTCTTTACCCTTTAACATTTGGAGTCAAAAGCCAAGTCCAAACTCGATATGAAAACCACCCGTTAGTGGCCACACAATCGTTTTTTAGCTTAAGAGTTCAGACCATATCCTTTGATTTTTGTTATAAACTTCTATGAGGGTTTGGAATAGTGATAGATCAATATTTGGCCAGACATTAAATCAGCTGATACTTGGCCATTTTGAAACTATTGACATTAGCATCAGGTACCCGATTGGACAATTAACAGAAGTGGTAAATTCGGTTGTCAAATATTTATTTGATTTTTTTTAATGAATATTAAGTAAAATAAGTGTTCATTTAGGTTAATTAAATGAATCATCACTTTGTATTAGATATACAGTACAAGACATTTATTTAGATGCCGGTATCTGCATTGAAAACCTATATACGTAATCCACTAGTTTAGATCACATAATCTTTTATGGAGGTAATTGACAGCTTACAGCCTACTATAACAAACATTACCATAGATAATGAATAGATGGTAATGAAATGTGTTTATTGGTTTTTGGACACAGTACCATGGTAGAATACTATGTTTTGTGGAATGGTATTACCATGTTTTTGGTACCAAGGTACCGCAGTTATACCATCTAATACCACCACTGAAAAATTGGTACCACCACAGTACCTTTTTGTAAGGGTAGGGCTGAATGACTTGGACAAAAAAAATCTAATTGCGACAAATTAAAAAAAAAAAAATTGCAAGTGCGATTTGAATTGCGATGTGATAAACATAAAACAAAAAAAATGTGTGATTCCTTTAATTAAAATGAAACCACGATTTTCCCATGCTTTACTGCTGACCAGAAATACTGTTCTAGATAGGGTGTTCACACTTGAGTCCTCTAAAAAGAACCAAACTAAATAAATAAATAAAACAGTGAAAAGCATCACGATCACATTGCTTTGTATCTGCTTTGTAAAAACAAAACAAAAAAAAAGGTCAGTTCACTTTTTATTATTATTTTTTTGAAACCCAGTCAATTTGAATATTATATAATTGCAATAATAATGATGTTAAGAAATTATTATAGAAAATAGTATTGTATTAGTATAATTATCATTATTACTACCATAACTTACTATTATTTTTCAATAGTAATTTATTTCTTTATTTCTTACTATTCATTCTGGTTAAGTCTGGTTAAGGTTTTTTCGGTGGAAGCTTTTATTTTGAAAACTGAAGGGATGGAAGTTTCTGTTGTTTGTAGTTGAGTTGACAACAGCATTTTAAATGTAGTGAAATTATTTAAATCTGCATTGCTGTCAACAAAAACCCACTCTTATGGGTTATAAGCATATTATATATTCAATATGTAAAATATACTGAATGTGTATAGTAACTTGTCACGGCCAAACACAGAGTTATTTGAAATTACGCAAATGTGCAATTGAAGTAAATCTGGGGTGCTTTAAATAATGCGCTCAGCGCACTTTAGCCCACCGAACACAGGGCACATCTGCCACTCAGGGCACCAGTTTGTGTTTTTGGAGCACAAAACCACTCTGAAGCACTACACACTATGAACAAAACGGCCATGCACAAAGGCACATCACAGCACGCAGCACGTTGAAACTATATATTTATTGAAAGAAATTGCAGCCCTTACTTTTTTTTTTTTTAAAAAAAAAAAAAAAAAAAAAAAAAAAAAAAAAAAAAAAAAATCGTAATTTAAATATTATTTTAATTAATACTTCAGCTCTAGGTACAAGGTAACATGATAACTGCCAAAGAACTGCCGACTTTAACTAGAAAAACAGCTTTCGTTATAGAACATTCTGGAACGGCAACCTATTCTCTCTGCGGTTCTATGGCTCTGGTTCCCTTCCAGTAGATTCTCAGCCTCGCTTCACAGGGCAGCACCAGGCTCAGCATGGGCAATAATTCCACCTCAGCATGCCAGCTTTATTTAGCTGCATAATACCCTTACAAACCCAACAATACCTCTTTGTTACCCTGCAGGAGAGCATCCTCTATTAGCACTGCCAGCTGCTTTTCCCCTGATTTACAGGCTGCAGAGAAAAGCTGGAGGTGAAACAGGAGGCGTTAAAGGGAAGGAATGAATAGATAGAAAAAAAAAAAAACAGGCAAACAACACGGGCAAAAGACATTTGGGTTAGTGAGTTTTTTGTTTGTTTTTTTGCCAAGGGAGAATATAAATAAAAGTCCTCTCTAACAAAGCAATCAGGCATGAACCTGTATGACACTTAATGGATATAATATCATCTTTCAGCAAGTAACTGATTACTTTTCAGTGGAAGGGGGAACGGATGAATGGAAATCATTCAATGGCCAAGTAGCACAACACAGGTTTGAAAAAGCTGTTGTGCTTTCTTGCCCTGACTCTATGTACCTGGAACTGGATTTTCTATCACGGTAAATTCGCAGGAACAATCGTATTGTGACAGGCCTTCTTCTAGCCGTCACACCTGACTTGTTGTTTTGACGTTGTGGCCATAGTGGCATGGTGGTGTAATGGCATATTGTAAATATTTTCATTTGTATGTTCCTTCAAGTGCTTTTCACTCAACTGCTTTCAGGAGAAAAATGCATGTTGGACGGAAACTGTTTTGCTTGGTTTAGCGTGCATACACATCTCATGTGAAGGTGCACATGTGGAGGTTCACATTTTCTGGGGTTTTTTTTGCCAAATGTCTTATGATGTTTTTCTACCCTTGTGACTTCATAATGAAATAATTCAGCCATCTCGGGGCAAAAGGATATCTCAACATCTTCATGCTAAATTACGCTGCATAATCTTCTATAAGCACAGTTGATTGCATCTTTCCTAGCATGACTATGGAAAATAGATACAACTTGAATGAAGAAAGAACATGACTGAAATGGGGTCAAGTGACAGTCAAAGAAAGGATTCTTTGCTATGTATTCATCTATGCATTCATCGCTTTAAAAAAACAACAACAACCTTCTTATCAAGGTCTTTTTTGATCAAGTTCTCATTGTATAGCCTGTTTACCTCTATTCTTAAATGTTATGTTTCTATATAAAAGCATTCCTTCTTCCCACCGCAATCCTTCACAGATGCTTGGAGAGCATTACGTCCCATTAAAGAGCACACAAGGGCATGTATTATTCTGCTGTTTCTAAGAAAGCTTTCAGGAATTGTAACGCCTGAACGCCACAATGGTTCAACCAGAAATTGCATCGCAGCTGGAAAGATCTTTCCCACAGAACCATAGAAAGAAATAGGAAACATTATCAATAACTCTTTTTATTTTACTTAACCTGTTGATAAGCACCCCGTTTATGAGCACAAACCATGAAAATTATATACCTGAACTTAAATGGTTGTATTGACTGAACCCTTTGGAGTATGGACACAGTTGTAGTTTCTTTTGAAAGAAGACACTTTGGGCTTTATTTCCCAAAGTTTCTGAATTCATATATGTTGTTATTCTTTTAAAGTTAGAGAGGCAGAAGTTTATATTAATGGAAATATTTTGTGCTGAACATGCATTTATACTCTAAAAAAAAATTATAATAAATGTACCAAGACAAACCAGAAATACGATGTTCTCAATGCCACAAGTCTAAAGAAGTTATGTTTCAAATTTGAAGATGATCTAACAAAAAATTTGGTTTCCGCAAGCTTTTTTCTCTGTAAAATCGCTGGAAGCGTAGAGTAAATTTAAGGCGCTGCCTTTCAAGACGTCACAAAATCTGACTGCACTACTTGGCTATTATGAATAAAACTATGCTCCATTTTTAAAAATAGACTTTGGATACAGGCTTGTTTTGTTTATGAGACTCTAATATATAAGATAATATACAGTTTTACACCATGAATGCTGCTCAGACTGCATAGTTTGTTGAAGAATGATGAGGAAGGGTAAATCTTTCAGGCGAGATCTCATTTAAACAATGGAGACTATATCAATATTTCTCAGATTTATCACTTTTATGGACAAAAAGTGCTATTGGATGTTTTTCAGTGAACGCTTATGGACAATTGACCCAAGTGTGGCAAACTGGAATCATCTGGCGATCGCGTTTTCATAACAAAGGTACGAAGTCCCATTTTGATATTGCATGTTTTCATTTGTACTTCTGGCACAAATAACTAACTTGCTGTTTCTGGAGCATTGCTATCATGAAACAGAGATCAGATATCAATGTTGAACCATTAGACCTTTGAAAAGATGTATAATTTGTTAACATTAATTACATTTATAGATTATATATTAAATGTAAGCAGAGTGACGTCACTACTGCGTGCGGGAGCATTGCGTATCAACAGGTTAAGGGGGGAAATAACCCCTAAAAAAACATGGATTGTCTCTACTCAGTCTTACCATTCAAACTATATACTTCAAAGGCTTATTTTACAGGTAGCTGAAGATAAAAATGAGGTGGGGGATAGTGATTCTGTCCAAAAAGCTTCCATATTACAGAATTAACTGACCAGTCTAAAGCACAGTTGTTTGGGAGGAAGGGGCCCTTTCCAAAATACATCACTTTTACATGACACTGCTTTAAGAGGCGACATCTGAGTGTTTACAATAGCCAAGCGTGTCCTTTCATGTAGGCAAGGGCTAAATTACAGCTTTGAGACTGCCTTGTTCAACTCGGCTGAGACTCCTCAGGTTGGTTTGACACCGGGATAAAGACATGGGATAAGGTTGCAGGGAAATATCAGGTTAGCAAACCCACACACTACTTTGAAACTTCTACACTACACAATGGGGGGAGAGGAACAGAAGCTGTCGGGGTTGAAGAGCGATGGTTCAAAACAGAAATTTGACTGAGCAAAACGTTTACATAACGTAACTGTGTAATTACGTTTACGTAAACATTAATGTTTCATAGGCTAAATGATCGAGACCTAAGTACACAACAGTACGACAGATTCAGTAAACTGTACTTGTATCTCTCACAGCCTAATTTTTTATTCCCAGCAAATTCAATATGGCTGTTCAGACTAAGGCCTATGGTATTTAAATGTTTGAGCTCAGACTTCAATCTATCTGTGTAGACTATAAGCAGTTCAGTAGTGCAGGAAGTAATAAAAGGCAGTCTAAAGGGGCAAAAGTTTTGGAAGCTTGCCAGTAAATCTAATGGAGACAGGCCTTTGTCTTGACCTCCAGCTCTGCTCAGGGGGACCCGCTCAAACATGCATGTCTCCTCTAATTTCCTGTTACAGCTCTTTCGCACACACAGAGGCACACACAATAAAAATACATACTGCCTTAATACATTCGAAGAGTTTCACATTGTTTGATTAAATTTGATTAAAGGCTGTGTTCAGATTGGACCACAGATAATGGCCAGACATGGAACATGCCATTTCAGATGGACTTGCAGTTAATTAATGGTGCTCGGAAAGGCGAGCTTCAATATCATATATTGAAGATCGCTAACCCCAAGTGCTAATTTTTGGTGCATAACTTACCTCACACTGTTTGAGCTATGGATATGAATGATGCCTCAAATCATGGATTGAAGGAGGTATCTGAGCCATTTGTATACACCAGATTATTATAGAGACTTGGGCACTTTTAACTCAAGAACAATTTACGAAAGGTAACTAAAGGGGGTTTACTTAATGTTTAATTTGAACACATTAGGTGTAGCTTTACAAAACAATTTTGGGGCATTTTTGCCATGGCAATCCTAAAAGCAACCTCAAGGAGGGGTACATTTTTGTCTCCAATAACAAGTGTGTAAGTGCAAATAGGCCAGCTAAATCCTCACAATAGAGGAGCATTTTAAAGCCGGTTTGAAAGAGAGACCCAGGTGTTTAATTCTTGCTGAAGAACCTCTGGGCCATACAAATGTGCTCACTGCTTCTGATTTAAATTCAGGGTGTTAGTGAAGTTAAATCCATATCCTCGGGTAGATCTAGCTAGCCATGTATATGTCCACCAAAATCTGGGTCTTCTGTAATCTGTGACATGCTTCCAATTTACTGCCAATCACACTTCAAGAGAAACCTCCAATATCTTAATCCAACCCCATCTAAAAATCTACAGGGATCCATACCTGACCTGAATATTTTTATCTCTTGGATATCTTGGATTAATGAAGGAATAAAGTAATTGTGTCTGATCCAAAAAGAGACATGAATTGTTTGAAATTAGGGCTGGTCAATATGGCTAAAAAAAATTGTATTTTGATATCTTTCAGCCCATTGATAATATTCAATATACATCTAAAAAATAATGTATTTTCTTTGAAATGGCTTACAAATAAACCATCATTTCAACCAAACAGCCATTACACTCAATTTAGAAGAATAGATTCAAAATGTTTAATGGATGAAGCAAAATGTAGTTAAAAATATATTTTTTTAAATGAACACAAGGAAAATATATGTCATTATTTTCATTTGTATGCACCAATGTGCAACAATACATAATAAAAAGTATTATTTACCTACAGATACTTTAACTTTTTTCTTTTCTTTTTTTGTGAATGAGCATGGTATGCAGTTTGCTCTTATAGTGTAATATTGAATAATTCTTATTTTGAGCATTACATCTGTTCAAATCAAATCCCTTTATTGTCACTCAACCATATACAGAAGTGCAACAGTGGGTGAAAGTCTTCGGTACAGTTCTAAGCATCATAGCAGTTGTTTTATACAATAACAATATATTTATGTTGTATACTTGATCTTCATTTTGAGCCTTTATTTTGGCAGAAAAAACAAGAGTGAAGTGTGTTTTCAGGCAAATAGTTCTCTTAACACAGAAAGAGCGCGTTTTATAAAAAGCAAACTTTTACCACTTGATTTTCTGAATATTAATGTGAAATTATAAAAAATGTGAAGCCTTTATGTGGAGTTTATATATGTGCATTACTCTAATGCCATCAGTATTGGTTTCTATGTAAGCTACGGGTGAGTGCAAATGTTTTTTCTGTTATTTTTAAATCTTTTTTGTTTTCCATTTTTTTGAATGCATATTGTTCATTTAGGGATGGGGCATGAGAACTCGAGGATTCGGGTACTCGGACGTGGCAGCAATGATCGATCATGAAAACGATGATCGATAGTGATCACGCATGATGTGGCTTTTCATTTAATTCGAAATCCAGTGACAATTACCTGACAAATAAACACAAACGTGTCAAAGAGGGAGCTTATTTTTAATTTTGAGATTGATTACGTTGTGACTTTGAGGGGTAAATTGATTATCAGAGACTTCTCATGGCAAACAAACTGAAATGACGCTGCAATGCTATCGTTACAATAATCAAAATAAAGAGTGAGTAACCGTGTTTTTAATACCTGTCTCTGTAAAACGTTTGCTAAATACATTTTATTAACATTTAAATGTAAGAACTTTGACTCGTTATTAATATTATTTAATAAAAGTGAATGATTGTCACGGACTAAACCACCCTGCCCTGCATGACGTAACGCACACCTACATCTAGACGAAATGAAGATTTCCGCTCGTGTTTCCAAGTTAGATATCCGATATAATGTGTCATTCTGTTGCACTTTCATCAGCTGAAAGGTGGAAATTCAGACTCTCCGACTTGAATGGAACGCTTCATGAATCAAAGCAACAACAATACAGAGCAATGCGGCTTTCCTCACAAAAGCGAACATTTGGACATGCGCGCACACGCACACACACGAGCGCTCGTACAGCAGGGGAGTGATTCAAACAGCTAGACTGAGCGCAGTTATGCAGAATCTTCAAAAATGAACTTCAACTTAATATGCATATTAAAACGCAATGGTAATGGCATCTCCTGTTATTTGAAAATATACTGTTCAGACAATCACTAAAAAAAATCTGGTGCACACTTACTAAGATTACTACGGTAAGCTGAAGGAAGAACAGACAGACAAGCCTTGTGCACATTCTTTCAGAGTTGGGCAGCGAATCTTCACATAATGACAAAATATGATTACATATGCAATCTTTTATACATTTCGTAACATACTATTTTATAAGAGCTTATACTAATAAATAGACGATACACTGGAACAACAAGATGCAATGCAGTAGACATATACGTTTGTCAGATGTTATTATATATACACAGTTATGAACATGTCATTGTGAGTACTCAAGTAATTAGTCCGAGCACTCGAGTAGACAAAATGACCAAAATGCCCATTCCAATTTTTTTTTATGGGTTAGAGTGCTCGACTACAAAATTACTCGAAAATACCCATCCCTACTCAAAATATTTCACAAGTCAGTGGCACACAAAAGCAAGGCCAGGGCTGTACCTGCTTGTCTTTTCCAAACCGATTTCAATCACAGCCCTCCATGGCACTTTACATGTAGGAGAGGCAGCCAGGTCTACCTGTAAATGGCTCTTCATATTTGAGATGCACTCCTGGGACCCTCTTATCCGGACTCCCCCAGCGAGGTTACACATCAGCGGGTTCAGCGTCACACTCTTCCGCTGCTCTCCAGCGTGGTGCTAAAATAACAGCCACTCTTGGTCTGAATGGGGCCATTGGAGAGGAAGGCTGTTAAGAGGCCTATCCTGTGCTCGGCGCAAAGGGGAACAGATGCCTGTTTGATTAATAGAGGACCACACAGACTGGGATTTTAAAAAAATTCTTTCCTTCTTTTTCAGTGATAAGAGGCTCATGTGGAGCTGTATTTGCAAATGTCTTAGCATAGCTCAAAACGATTAATGACCGGCAGAATGTAAAATACGAGATCCCGGCACAATCTCTCGCTGAAGAGCGTCCCTCAGCGGTTTTCTACCATGTGTTGATTTCAGGGATAATTAGCTTAACCTCACAAACGATCTCAGAGCTGCAGGAATTCAGTGTGATGAATGCAGATGGAATAACAAGTGTCTACGGAGTTACTTAAATGCACAGAAGCCTGTATTTGTACTTGGTGTGGCAGCAAGACTTATGGACCGGTCAAACAGTATGCATTCCTTCAACAGTCTGTGCTGTTTTTAATTGTTTTTCTATGAAAACATGTGCCAAATAGATGTCTTTGACCATTGCAACATATATCACTGTTTTTTTTTTTGGTCTCTCACCATTTTTAGACACCTTTTAAAGTGAAGAGAACATGACAGCTGCATTCTATTCTGTCTCAGTGTTTCTGAATACAAGAATGTGTCCTGTCTTAATGCCTCTAGATATTTTGAACACTGAGGAATTGATTAAGAGCCAAAAAGCTATTTAAAGGCATGCACAATATGCATAATACATCATAGAATGCCATACCACAACTAGTTTTGAGTACACTAAAATCCTTTGAACTCAAACATGCATGGGAGTGCTATCAAATCGTTCCTGGTCATGTAATTGTAAATTTAACCTCCATCCTGTGCTCGGCCACAGAATTACAGTCTTCTGAACTGCTTCCCAAAATGTCAAATCCATTACAAGCATGTTTGCAATATCCATCTAGTCTAGCAATTCGTCTCTGCCAGTGACTGAACGTTATCCAAGCTTCATGTTTTGCCACAAGCAACAACCATCTGGCTTTCTGAGCAAGCATAACAACGTTTTCTACAAATAGCATTGACTTCAAACACAGGGCACAATTAAACAAAACGGCAAAAATCACATCCTGACATCTTCAAACAGGCAATAAAGGGCCATGCGTACATATTTGATATTCACTGCCTACACAAGCCACTTGCTCTCTCGCAAAAAATAACAAATAAAAAGAAAATATTGCAGCTACACTGCAGCTTGACTGATGGTTATCCCAATCCTAGGGGGAATGATCACACTGGGGATAGTTAAACGAGCTCCAGCAATCAACTCTTGAAACAAACCAGTTATTAGCTGGCCCACGAGTGCTAAAATTACCCAACAAACATGAATGCAGGCTCCTGAGAAGGCCTGATCTCAACTTTACATGCAGCTATCCTCGCTGTAGGGCTCCTAGATCATCTCAAGAGCATAGCTCCATCACTTTCTGGTCCCAGGGTGGCCCTGACACAGGATGGTTTAAACAGGCTTAGATCTGTAGCCCTAGGTAAGCTTACTGTGAGGTGGAAGTCGGTAACACTAAGCTTAGCCAACTATAGTAGAATGCCTTCACAGTGAACGCAGGGATTAGGGAAGAGCAAAACTTCATATTTTCAACATTGACTAGGCAATGGGTTGTCTGAATGACTAGCCAGTCTTAAAGAAACCCTGTATAATTAGTCTGATTAAGGGTCATGTCCAACTGATCTCAAATCAGACACGTTTTTAGGGGCCGTTCACACAGCATACATTCTTGTGGCCAAAAACAGTGGGACGGAGCACAACAGAATGGAACAGAGTGAAAAGGTATTGACTGGACAAGATGTCTTAAGGAGCAATGGTCATGGCACAAGACGCTGAAAACAGATTAGACAAAATGACCAAAATCGTTTGAGCCTCCAAATTGATCCCTTTTAAAGCAATGTAGATAAACAAGTCAATCATCCTGACCAATCAAAATAAGATTTTTTTTTGGTTTAACATTTATTTTATTCTATGATTTAAGTAAAAATAGGCCATACGTTCTACTGATTACTGCTATACTAGTAAAATACTTTGGATGCTGTTAATTTAATTTAATTTAATTTAATTGCCCAATTGTCACATATTATACATACATTTCTGCATATATACAGTGAAATTATTTATTTTTCACATATCCCAGCTATGCTGGGGTCAGAGTGCAGGGTCAGCCATGATTCGGCGCCCCTGGAGCAGATAGGGTCAAGGGCCTTGCTCAAGGGCCACACAGTGGTGTCTTGGCGGTGCTGGGGCTTGAACCCACAACCTTCTGGTCAGTAATCCAGAGCCTTAACCGCTGAGCCCCCACTGCCCTAGTGTTTTGTGAAGCCCTCTTCTAAGTGAATTGCATGCATTGGTATTTGAATGATTAAGTTTTGTCAACTACGGGTCAACCCCTGTCCCACTTACCTCTGCAAATTAAAACTACAGCAATATCAATGCCCAGTCCCCTCCCCAAACACAGTCATCTTAAATGCACAACAACTGATAAACCATTTCAGCAAATGGCCAGATGTCAACAAACCAAAACTTGAATTAATTGAAAACGAAACAAACATGTTGAGATGTTCATAAAACAACTCCCGTCAGATAAGCAATTAGTTAGCAACAGCCAAGGTAGTATGGAACATCCCAGGTGCCTCTCCACATAAATAGAACAGGACAAGGAAATCATAATTTAAAACATCATAAATATTGAAAGGAAATTAAAATAATTTATGGAATAGCTTAGTCGACAGGGTATGTTTTTCTGTTTGCGCAGAGCAAAACGACAGAGCATACGGAGGGTGGAGGGGAAGAAGTAGATAGCTTCAGTAATTGCTTTTTCTACCCCTGAAGCAGCTTCCTGGCTTTTATCAAAAAGGCAATCTCTATCAGTAATGGCTCAATTAATAATTAAACACATGTTTTATCTACTCCGCGCTCCTGCTATTTATTTTCATCTTACTGACAGGAAGAACTACACAAACAGGGTTAGTGCCATCAATGAAAGGAAAACACAAACGCATGCATACATGCACCAGCCAGTCAATAAAACAAATGGCCAAATGCTTTGAGATGGCGTGGATAAATAATAAAGAGATATGAGTGCCATGCTTCCATTTGAGCTAAAGTTGCAGTTCGGTTTCAGAGCCCAAGTGGGACCTAACAACATTATCAAATTCTCACACTCCAGACGTTAGATGGCATATCTAAAATATTCACATTGAATACAAAAAGCTTCAGAATGTGTGTATTTGTTGGAAAGAAATCAATTTTTTTTCTATGCAGTAATATCAACAATGTCTCAGATTATGATCAAATTTGCCAAAATCTGAAATCAAAAGTCACATAAGAGATTTCAATATGAACTCATACATGAGATAAAGTTGATACATAAATTAAACTTGAGCTATGAAGAAGTAACCTCTGAGGAATAACATTTTGGTCTGGGTCGAGAGTGTGAAAGAGTGTACGTGGAAAAACAAGCATGAACAATCACTTAAACAAAGGACAACGGCATTCTACGCTTATCAAATGACATGCAGGGCTAAAAGACTAGCAACAGCACGATACGTGCTCGTACAAAAGAGCAGTGGATAGCGAGAACATTTACACACAACAGCTGGCTGAGCTTTTTAAACAAACGCAGATCCTTTTCCATCCGTACAGGCTACAGAAACCTCTGCAATGAATGGTGGGTTTAATATTAGCTGCTAATCTGGAAATATACGGCTCTCTGATCCATATGCTCTCGAGGTCACCCGTCCAACCCGACACTGACTCCTCTTTCTCCATGCATCCACAATCCAACAGCTGCAAAGCTGATTAGCTGGTCAAGAGGTCAACCTCTATTCATTATTTAATGGGCAAGAGACCACAAACACTGCACCGCTAAGGTTAGCAATGCATCAGCATTAACCTCAGTGGATGAGAAGACCCGCATACAAACACGGTGTCATTCTCCATTGCTTCCCCCAAATCCCTAGACCCCTGCTGGCCTCCACTCATTTTTCCCTCCCTCTCTCTTTGCCTGTGCGGGAGGGGCAAGGAGCAAATGCATTTTATATTCTGCAGGGTTGAAGAGGGAGGGCGTGTGCGGAGGAGGCTCCTCCGCTGAGGTGGAGCAGGGAGCAGACATTTATTGACATGCAGCAAATAGCGGGTAGGAACAAAGGCCACTCAACGGCTATTGAATTGTGGGCCTGCAGACAGAGTGCTTGATTAGCAATTCGACACGGAGACCCTGAGCCGTGTAGCATATAATGAGTGCTTAGAGAACGACCCAGCGGCTCCCTGGGGAGAGCAAGAAGAAGAGGTGGGACAGGGGGAGTAGAATCAATCCACAGAGGAACTGATTTTGCCAAATGCGATCAAGAAAAATAGAACAATATGTGTGATGGCCAGACATAACCCTTATTAGGAATATCTTGGCAAAAATGAAAATTCTGTCATATAATTATGAGCACATGAGTGCTTATAACATTCTTTTTCTTAGGCAGGCGCACAGGCTGATTTTGACTACTACTGATTTAAGAGCAAAAACCACATGGTCAACATGCATTAATTTGATCTTGTGTGGTTGTGGCACTGGCTGTTACCCCCTCCCTTATTTTTTGTTGCTTTCCCAGTCTCTTTCTTCCTTTGTTCTACAAATCTAATCCAGTATGTGTGGGCCGGTAGGTTTAATGGAAACAATTTATTAAGTCCGGCTTAAAATGCCATCTGCTGTTAAGTCTTCCAAAGCCGCTAAGCTTTCAGTTTGGCCCGAAGCTGGCAGTGCTTCTCGCGTACAGTAATGCGTTGTTTAAAATGAGCACAACGGGTCAAAATTAATCAGGATTAGAAAACCAAAAATCCACTTCACAAATGGCTTTTCACCACAATCTTCCTTCTATATCCCAGCATGCCCCTGGTTTGCCTGACAGACCTCACACACAAAACGGGTGCGTCATCGTTTTGTTTCAACTATTCTGTCTAACTCTGCTGCAAATCTAGGATCATCCAGTATCCTGCGACAATTTCAGACTCCTCCAATTGGAGCTGATTGGGGACCTCTATTACCCATGACTATAAATAGCAGTGATGTGCGAGACTAGTCGACTAAATTGCACTGATGCTGCTAGTCGACAGTGGAATTGCTAGTTGGTTAATATTTTTCCCCATTAAATTGTACAAAATCTTTACACATTTACATTTGGCTTTTTATTCTACATAGGATGTGCTTAAATTCCTGTCATGTTAATGTTATATTTTAAATATATATTAATATAATTAATAATACAATCATTAAAAAAGATGATATCTGGGGTCCTGAGTAGCTCAGTGAGTAAAGATGCTGACTACCACACCTGGAGTAGCATGTTCGAATTCAGGGTGTGTTGAGTGACTCCAGCCAGGTCTCTTAAGCAACCAAATTTTGGCCTGGTTGCTAGAGAGTGTAGTCACATGGGGTAACCTCCTTGTGGTCACTATAATGTGGTTGGCTTTCAGTGCGTTGTGTAGTGAGTTGTGTGTGGATTTTTTTTACTTAATAAACTAGTAAAAACTTTCAAAAAAAAAAACTCCAATAAATTAAGTATAGTAATCTAACAACACCTCAAAATTAGCCAAAACTATTGTGCAAAAATGTGAGTGTGAATAAACAATGGCTTCATTTGGGAAAAAGAAAAACCTGGCACTGCATGTAGGAGAACAAGCCTCTTAAAAAGTAAGGAAAAGCACAGCAACCACGGTAATTATACAAGTATTGATTACCGTAAATCTAAACATCTGTTAAGCTGATACAAAACTTGTATGTCACCACAGTACTTGACTGAGGGCACAAAATCAATCAAACCAAAAACCAGAGCGCAATAAAGCTGTTTAGAGAAACAAAGATACATACATATTTGCATAAGCAGCACCACATGCAAGCTGAGGTGTTTTCCCCATAATGCAATTCTCTAATTCAAGGAATGAGCCAAGCGAGTGATCAGCCTGCCAGAAGTACTCCAGGGCAGACCAATTTGGGGATCAGAGCTGAGCGAGCTTTAGATTGGTCTCGGCGGACATACTGTAATGGGACGCATATGCTGCTATGCCCCCAAAATCTAGAATAACAGCCCGGAGGAATAGTACATTCCATGGAAAAAAACGTCTGGACAACCCACATTCAACTGCGACAACAGAAGAACAAGGGTAATGATACATTCCTTGCAGAGTGCTTAAGCTATTGTAAAAAGAGTGATTACGGCAACTGGAACAGCAAATGAAAAGGCATGTGTGCTACTGACATACATGAAAATCTAAAATAAATTCAACAACCACCTTTACGATTTCAGGCAAACACTTAACTTGAGGCCCTAGAGCTCTAATAGTTGAAGAATTCTGAAGCAGTGAGCCAAAGGCTTCTAGCTGTGAACTTAGTAAGATTATGTATGACATACTGGAACTACAGTAAAACCATATGGGTATCAATGGCTACAAAGTCTGAACTGGAACAGTCAAGAAACCTCATGGATATCAAAGTTTATCAAGTCTGAAATGGAATGATCATGAAACCTCTTAGATATCAAAGATTGCAAAGTCTGAACTGGAACTATCATGAAACTAAATGCATATGCAAAGATAGGAAGTCCATATTGGAACTAAGAAACTTCATGGATATCCAAAGTTATGAAGTTCATATCAGAGCTATCATGAAATCTCAAGGATACCGAAGGTTATGGAGTCTCAGCGTGATCTGTAGTCTCCATAGACTGGCTGTCAACAGACAAATACAATAATATTTCCTCCCTTCAGTCTTAAATCACTTAATCCACATATTTCCACTCTTGGTTTTGAACTCTTTCCTAATCCTAATCTGGCACTCGGCTAACACTTTCTGCTTTAACCACATCATCCCTATGATCCCTGGGGAGCGGGAAATGGGATTTTCATGAGACAGAGGGAGTGTAATTCTCCAGAAATAATCCCAAAGTTGCATGTTTGCTTGACACACATTAGCAGTAAAATGTATATTTCCCTGCATCAACCCTAACCCAGATTAGGCCACATGTAATGGCAACAACAAACTATAGTGCTCAAGCAATATGCTCTGATCTTCTTTCACACATGCAATGTGTTGCCAGATTGTTTTTCCATCAAGTATGTCTGGAAGTCTTTCCCAGACATGCTTGAAATTGACTCTATTTCGGACCCCGATAGTGGTCACAAGTTCTCCTCTTCCCCTGAGATTGACTTGTCTCCTCTCGCTTCCTCTTTTCTCTGTTTTTATAGGGGGGGTCTGTAAAAGACTCATGTCAGACATCAAAGCTGTTGCATTAAACCAAACAGCTCCTGCACACTGTGCAACAAACAGAATGAATTTCACAATTTAGTTCCCTTACAAAATCTGTATGTGATCCAACCCCATTTCAGGGCCACATTACTTTTGTTCGGAGTCAAATTTTAACTAGAGTACAGTAGTCAGTAGCCACTTAAACACAATGACAAAAACACAAGGAAACACATAAGCACCATTTCTAAATTTTTTGAACATTTAAAGTATTTTAATGGGCTTTTGGTTAGCGAGGGTTACAGGGCATCTTAAAATTTGGCATTTGGTGTCTAGTGATGTAAACTGTAACCCACTCTGTTGAGTCTGCTCACACAAAATGTACTGATGCCCTGCATGGACACATTTACTAAAGGCTTTCAAAGCATCTACTAAGGTTGCAGCGGTATACCAGTTTCATGGTATATTTCAGTTAACATGCATTGGGACATAACACATCTCCACAAGCGTTTACCGTGCTCATGGTTGCCAGATAAGAGCAACACAAAAGGAAATGCAACCCAAGATACATTAACTACAGGTTATGATGAATCTATGGCAGGTCGCCACTTGATGTCCAATGTAAAATCTGTCCTGAAGCAAAACCAGTTGAGAAGCACTGAGTTAAAAGCACAGACAGGAGCAGTATATGTTAACTGTAAATAATCATTGGACATTACTTCAAAAGCTCACACAGCTGATGTTATTTTTCATTTAGTAGTTAATTTAACATATAAATTAACATGCTATAGTTTTATAACATGTTATAGTTACATGCTATTTTTTTATCATGTTTATAATTCTGTTTATTATAATTCTGTTAGCTTTCTTATTTTTCTATTTATTTTATTTTCAAAAGGGAGAATTTTTTTTACACATACTTCAATAAAATAGATGGTCTCAATTTTCAGTTATAATAAAGTGTTTGCTCAAAAATAAATAAAATAACCCTTTTCACTGATAATAGTAATTGTGTAGTACCGTATACCGTGAGTCGGTTATCATACCGTGAAAATCTCATACCGTTGCAACCCTAGCATCTACAAACATGAGTGCTATTCCCAGATTATCAAGGCTCCATTCTTCTCAACTTCCAAATACCCCTTTACATAATACAGTGCAGAGTGACCTCCTAAAAAAAACAAAAAAAAAAACATGTATGTCTACCTTCAAACACATCATTTGAGGTCAATCTAGAAGAGATGTTTGTACTTGACTTCCAAGATCAAATCTCTTCAAAATTCATGAAAACAAATTAGAAAAGGCTTACAGTGGCCGTTGGAACCTCTTGGTTATTGTCAGGCTTTTGGGGAAAATACATTAACTTCAACACCACTAACAAGAGTCATCCACCAAACTGCAGCCTTAAATGTGTTCCTTGGAATGAACAATAAGGAAACAAGTCTTTTATTGTGGGCAATTTTGTTTTCAAAACTAGTTAATTGTGAATGGAGTGGAAGCTGAAACTAGCTTGTAGCTCCTATAGCTCAACCAAGCCAAGTTCATGGATTTGATTCCTAGGAAACACACATACTGCTAAAAAAAATGTATTCCTTCAAAGCAATGGAAGTCGATTTGACAATAGTCTTTATCAAATGCACAGAAAATAAATGCTTAATCATGTCAAATCAATCAAAATCACATCACTTTATTGTCACACTACTGTGTACACAAGTGCAACAGCAGGTGAAATTCTTGTGTGCGGTTCCGAGCAACATTGCAGTAATGACAGTGACGAGACATAAACATAAACAAATACATTCAATGCAGGTAAAATTAAAATGTAAAACACTTAAATTGTGATCCAAGCTCTTACCTTTTGGTGCAGTAGGTGAGAAGAGCTTCTCTGATCCTACATCAGATGCCTGTAAACAGAAGTGAAACACATTTAGAGAGCTACAACAATCTACAGTATGTTCATTTTAGGCACCATGTAAGCTGCTTTTCAATCCAATTTTTATTTTCTTAAGGGGTAGAGACCACAACATTGGGGGGCACTGTTGGGCCACCATACAGATAAAGTAAAACAATGTATAACTGTTTAAATAAAAAAAACTTTGCATCAAGGCAAGTTGTGCTATTTCCCACAACCTTATTGTTAATGGTTTAGCAGAAGAATACTGGTGGATTGTGACATCACAGATGCACAATTAGAATAGGAAAAACACAATCTTCCTACAAAGTGACTTAAGTGGTAGTAGACTAAACATGAGTCTCCTTTTCCTTCCCCTGCATGTACCAAATTGTGTAGTTTATGGCAAGCAGCGAGTAAAAAAAACATGCCATGTAATTAAAACAACAAACACTCATTGACACGCAGGACGTGGGACTCTTAAAGAAATCATAAATTCTATGCACACAATGCACATGGGCAGTTAAGAATGGCAGCATAGACATTCCACCTTTTCTTAAAACAGAACAACATTCTGTCAATTGACCAATATACCATACACTGTGGATCCAACCAAAAGAGACAGAATTTAGCATATGTATGTTTTGTTGTTTTACGGTGTTGAGTCAAAAACAAAGCAATGCCAAACTTTATATTTCCCAAATCAACTATACTTTCCAGAAATAAAGCTGCACGTGAATGTAAGTCGTACCTGGTCAAAATCACATTATTGAGAGAAAAAAGGGCTACATGCAGCAGGCAATACGACTTGGGAGCAGCGAACTTCCCTTCAGCATAGAAGCATATCTACTCACTCCTTGAAGATTACTTCAAGATCTATGCATCGAATACTGTTGTTGTTGGGCTCGTTTTAATCCAGAGCATATGCTTTAATTTATCTGAGTTACCATAGCCTTTCTTTCAGCTCAAATCAGTCTGGCCATTCTCCGTTAACCTCTCTAATCAACAAGGCGTTTCCATCCGCAGAACAGTTGCTCACTGGATGTTTTTTATGCTCACATTTCTACCCATTCTGCTGGTTGATGTGAACATTAACTGAAGCTCCTGACCCATATCTGAATGATTTTATGCATTGCACTGCTGCCACACAATTGGCAGAATTGATAATCGCATGAATAAGTAGGTGTACAAAAAAAGGTGTTAAATTCTAGAAAAATTGGTAGTTGTTAGGTTGTCTGAATCACTAGTCTGAAAGTCCATTCACTTAAGGAAGCACTGAAAATGTATAGGTTTAAAGGAGGTCTGAAAAGTTACATCTGTAAATGTGCCCCCCCCCCCCCCCTCCCTTTAAGCATAGTCACAAAAAATATTAAAGCTAAAACAATTATGAAAAAACTTTTGATCGACTAGTCAACCATTTCTAACCGACTAGTTGATTGTTGGATGACTAGTCGACCATCTTGGCCAAAAACTAATTAAAAGCCATCTTTTATCAAGCTTTTCTTAATGATTTAACAATTAAACAAAAAGGGGGAAAAAAAACAATTGCATTGTTTAACAAATGTTTTCACATTTCAAAACATAACTATGGTTAATTTTGTTGCCAATATTAGCATGTATAATGCATGTCTGTAGAGCGTTTTGATGAAATTTACCAGTTTTTGAATTCTGGTCTTTCATAGACCAAGTTTGCTGCTTCATTATAACATTCTCCATGCACTCAAGGCTAATACCCTAAACCTCCTCTGAGACTAGACCCACACTGTGGCATAATTTCTGAGACTTTCACTGACGTGAATCCTGGACTACATTAATAAAGAGCTCTATTTCAGCCCCATAATTCACCATGTTGTGGGACTAATTTTTCAACAAGTGGGATTTTACACTACACATGCTCTCTGTGTCTAAGCGCTGGAACATTTTCTCTCGCATACCCGTAGGACTCCATGAAAGAAAAGAGGTTCAGATGAAACTGAGGCCCGTAGAATATGTATTAGCCTTTGGTTCAGGGCAAAGACGCACGCCTTTAACATTGTAAAGAGATTATCAATACAACGATCCGTCTATGAAAAATGTTCTTGAGATGGCTTAAAACAAGAAAGGAACTGCCAGTTAATATAATATTTTTTTTATGGTGGCTACATTTCACCGTTTGTATTTTTTGCCAGAGGGCTGTTCTAATTAGCAGTCTTTAAACAGTGTCCCTACAGGCCAGAGGTCAAAGGTCACTCATAACAAATTCTTATGACATAGGGGGGGTCATGCGGTTAAAGGAAAGAATGATCGAAATGAGCAGAAGAGGAGAAAGGAAAGAGAGAGACAGAAAAAAACAAAGCAAAGACCCGGTTCTCTGAAGGAAGCAGAGGGGCTATAACCATTTCAAAATGGAGGAAATTGAAGCCACATTGCTGGGAGCCAAACAGCATTGGCGGGGCCGCAGGAGGCCTGACCCGAGAGGACTTGTGATACTGGATCTGGAAGGAAGTGAGGCAAGGGCTGGGACTCTGAGACACAGAAACAGTCCTCAGCTCACGTCTCCCATTGCACTCATTAACTGTTGGCTATGATGCGGTCTCCTCTGGACCACGACACGACACGATTCTCAGAGGAGCCAGAGAAATGGACAGGCAGCGGAAGGAGGGAGTTTGCTGAGACCTGCAGCCTACAGCTGTTAAGTGCCACTGAACTATTTCAGGGAAGAAGAAACGGGAAAAGGAAGAAGCAGAGGGTGTTCAAAATCCAAAAAAACAATTACAACAGTCAGAGTTTGAACACCACCAAATGTTAAGCATTTTACCTTCTCTTTTAATGTTCCTGAAAGTGAGTAATTTACAGGATAGACAAACTTTTTTTTTAATCAATATGCATACTGTAAGTGTGGAGTCTATACATTTTTTTTTTAATAAAAATACTGTTGAGGTGCCATGGTGCAGTGATGTACAAGAGAGTAATACCACGGTGCTCAATGATTACCATCATGGTAGTGTCCAAAACCACCCCACAAACAAAACATGGACCTGTATAATATGATTCCCATATTGATATACCATAGTATTCACATAGCACTTTAGCGTTTCAAAAAATACTATGGTATTGCACCGATACTACTTTTTCTCTTCCGATTCGATTCCGATATCGGAAATTTCAGTATTGTACCGTTCCCAATCCGATACAAATGTTGTTTTTTGCATAAAAAAGCACCTCCAATGCCATTCTAAATGCATATTATAAGTGAACTGATCTTTTGAGCATCTACATCTTAGATGTTGTTTGTGAGTAGCGCTCAAATTTTGCGCAACGCGTGAAGGCTAAAAATAGCCGTGTGTGTGTGTGTAAACAGAGCAGCTCCATTCACTGACACTCTGGAGCTGCGCGTGCATTTTATATATATATATTTACTTATTAAACATAGACTTTTGTGATTCATAAGAACTACTTTATGCTTTTATGGTTCTTTTATGTCTTTTTTTGAGCTTGACAGTAACAAACAAGTCTAACACACATTACTGGATTTGGAGCGGGCTTGTCGGATCGATACCTGATCCGTCTAAAAGCTTCAGTATTGGAGCCAAAACCGATCCAGGTATCGGATCGGTGCATCCCTAGTATTCCCATTATGATAATGTCCAAAAACATAGTTGTACCATGGTACATAAAACAACAACAATAAAAACATCCTTGATAAATTTGCTGAATGTCTCAAATCAGCATGAATGGTGCAATAAATCTGTGGAATGACACAATATAAATAGCAAAATACTAAAAGATGGCTGAATAGAGAGGCCCGGCTCCTCCTTCCCCATGCCTCTCTATTCACCTCTGACAACTTGTTGGTTCAGTGTCAAAAGAGGGTGGCACTGCATGGCCACTAGAGGCTTCAGAAAGGAAGGAGTTGCACTGGTATGATGTCATGCTGCCAGCGGCAAGCAGGCTGGCCAGATGGCATCAATTATCATCAGAGAGGGAGAGAGAGAAAGAGAGAGAGTCCAGCAGCATGGCCCAAAGAGGACTGCCATTGAGTCCTCAGATTAAGCATGTTGGTTGTGCCTCTGTTTTGTCATTGTCATTCCAACTCCCCCTGCTTCCTCAATCAGCAATCATTGCTCAGCCATTCTTTTGCAGCCATCTCTCTTTAAGGGATAGTGCTCCCATGTTGTTCCAAACCTGTACAAATTTGTTTCTTCTGTGGAACTCAGAATATCTCTATCACTATTCACTTTCGTTGTGTGGAAAAAAAAGATGCAATAAAAGTGGTGATTGAGGCTAACATTGTACCAAACATCTCCTTTTGTGTTCCGAAGAAGAAAGAAATGGGGAGTAAATAATGACACACTTTTTATTATTGGGAGAACTATCCCTTTTACGGTAGAATGTTGTCCAAAGCCTTACAAATTTGTATTTTCTCACATTTTATGTAACATCATATTAGCGAGAGCAAGCAGAGGGCTGATAAACATATCAGGCATCACCCTCTTGATCCCTTTATAAGTGCTCCACCAACAACATCAACATTTTGCTTAATCAAGTTTGAATTGTGTGTGTGTGCTAATGCTGTTGCTGTAGCTTTATGGGTGCACAATTGTTGTACCCTAGATGTATAGCGCTGTGTATCTGATATTGTATAGTGTAAGTGCTAGGTTGCACTTTGATAGCTCAGGAAACTTAATGGAGTTTTCAGTTACACTCTCCAAGCACTTTATTAGGAACACTATGGTCCTAATAAAGTGCCCAAAGTGGTCTTTTGCTTTTGTAGCAAATCCACCTCAAGGTTCGACGGTTTGTGCATTCTGAGATGGTATTCTGCTCACTACAATTGTAGAGAGTGGTTACTGTAGCCTTTTCGTCAGCTTGAACCAGTCTGGCCATTCTCCGTTGACCTCTCTCATCAACAAGGCGTTTCCGTCCGCAGAACTGTCGCTCACTGGATGTTTTTGGTTTTTAGCACCATTCTGGGTAAACTCTAAAGACTGTTTTGCTTGAAAATCCCAGGAGATCAGCAGTTACAGAAATACTCAAACTCTGATAGTTGATATGAACATTAACTGAAGCTCCTGGGCTATATCTGCATAATTGTATGCATCGCACTGCTACCGCATGATTGGCTGATTAGATATTTGTATGCATAAGTAGGTCTAGTAAAGTGCTTAGTGAGAGTATATTTGATTTAAGTATCTATTTCATTTCAGATGTATTTAAATATAAACAAATGCGCTAATTGTTGACAGCCAAGTATACCGCTTTAAGAATAATGTGGCTAGCATAGCTCATAGTTTGACTGTTTTTCTTGATTGAAAGGTTTTTGTATTTTGGCAAATCTGAACATAATCTGAGACATTCAGTATGTTTACATGCGCAGTTAAACTCAAGCTACACCAGGTTTTAGCTGCTTCGAGCTACCAGTCTGCATCTGTCTGTCCAAGTACACATGACACAAGGAATGAAGGAATGTTCTCAGCTGAAGAAGTGACATTTATGTAAAAAGATGAAGTATTGTTTTAGTTAAACTGAAACCGAACATTAAAAGTGCATGGACTGATTTCTTTTGGAGACATGTAAGATTTTTAGGGCCTTTTTTGAGTCCCGATTTTAAAGAAATATCATTAGTGAGTTTTCTTTCCTATGGGTATGTGAGGTCGAATACTCTGGTTGCACAAGGCTGTGAGATTGTGTGAGATATCTCATGCTGTGTATGCACTGGGTTGTGCGTGTTTGCTCGCAACTCCTGCACCCATGCAGTCATCCAGGCGTACAAGTTCCCTCTAATGAAACTCCAAATTAATTATCTTCAATGTGTTTGTCCTTCTCTCTCCCAGCTCTCTCCCTCTCTCGCTGCTCAGCTTAATGACCTCCTACATACTCGTTCATCATGAACACCGCCACATCTCTCCCTCTGCGCTCTCATCCTATCAGCCGCGCCGCAGACCGCCTCCAGTCAGAACAGGTGTGTGTGAGAGTGATTACAGCTCTCTGCCCTCTCCACTCTACACACACACACACACACACACACCCCAGCACATTAGACATGCATCTACACCTAAAGCATCATTAAGATGATAATGTATTCCACTGGGTGACTCTGCAAAATGCAGTCATACCCACAAGTCAGTGCTCTTCACTGCAAGTGGCCAATGGTAGGGAAAAATTTGCCATGAATCTCTTGCTTGGCAACAACAAGACCAGAAGTTAAAGTGGATAAACAGCTCAGCTCTTGCAGTATGCATACCTCAATCCCCTTAAATTCATGTATCTAATCCGACCTTTTACTTGCAGTTACTTAATTTACATTTTTACCACCCTTCCTGCTCTGATCTCTCTTAATTTATCTTTCTGTAGGAATCTGCCTTATATTCAGTGTCTTCTTTCTTTGGAAATATGATTTAATATCTCTTTCACTCCTTTTTTCAATTGCACCCTCTTGTTTATGAGCAGTCATACATAGTAAACACAGCAGCCTGTCAGTGTGAAATACAAATTAGAATCCAAATGCGTGAGTGCAGGGACGAGTGTGATCATGAGGGAGGGGGAAAAAGAAAGAAAGAGAGATTAAAAGATGTGTTGCATAGCAACGCTAAAGCCAAACAGCAATTATGTTTAATTCAATAAAGAGAAAAGAATCAATAAATAAAATTATATTAACTTTCCTCTCTGTGTGTCCTACATATTTGAATGCTTATTAAAGTACTGCATTGTTAGTCTAGCAACATGCTAATGTCAAACTCTATAGAGAGTAGGGGTGGGTGATATGACCAAAATCTTATATCACAATATCACTAATTTTATATCACGATAACTATATATATATATATATACACACACACACACACACACGATACAGTTAAATTTAAAATACATTTTTAAAAAAAAATACAAATTGGTTCATAAATTAAATATCCAGTAATTTAATTAAATACTTATATATGAAAACTACTTAATCTTATATGATTTTCTCTTTATTTTGATCTTGACCAACATAGAGTAAAAAATTATAATAATAATAAATTGGTGGTAATCAAAAAGTGGAAATCAACCTTACCACAATGCTAAATTTTACATTTCAGTCTGATGTTGTTGACAAGTATTATTATATTAAAACTTTCCTCAAGAAACTTGACATCTTCTGAAAGCAACGCAACAAAGGAAATAATTAATGAGCAAAAAACATCCTTCCAATCCTTGATAGAAATCACTTCATTAAGCTCTTTAAGTATCTCTGTAGAAATTATTTGAATATCTGACAGCAAAGCCGGTTTGTTTTATAATATCTAACATCATGCCAACTGAAGTTTTTTATCTACACGAGGTGTAGTTTAAAAAAACCCACATGACAGATGACACATAAATGTTGGCACATAACGCATCGTTTTAGCGGTTTTCCTCATCAGTGTTGGTTAGAATGTCAGGCTCTGTCGCTGTTTGACTTCCTCCATAGCGCTTTAAGGTTAAAAACTCCTTTATGGTTGAATTCAAATGGGTCATGCAATTTTTGAAGTTGCGCTGTGATAGAGAGAAACCGGATTGAGTAGTGCCAGTGATCACACGTTCTGCATTCTTCTGCCTGTGGAGCACAATCTGGAAGCCTGCTGGAATGGACTCGCATGCGACAATCATGTGATACACAGCTGCGTCTGAGATGAGAAGCATATTCAGAACATGAGAAGAATGTCATTGAATTTGCTTCGGCGGCTCAAAATTTCACTTGGGCTTCCGCTGAAAAATTTTCAGTACCCGAAAAACCCCATTTCATCAATTCTCCCAGTCTCACGTAAAGCTCCCCGCCTTCCTTCTCCATTTCTCTGACAGAATGTGTACCGCGTATGTGTTACATGAATAGAATTGAGTGCACATTTCTTGCCACGCGGTGGTGATTTTGCATTACCGCGATACAGACGATAATCCAAATTTTTTACAGTTTATCATGTCTACCGGTATATCGCCCAACTATAATAGACAGCAAGTGGCATCATTCAAAGGACATTATGGGAGTGGGCAGTTGCTGCTGGGCTCATTTGGTGAGCTTTGTTTGCCGCAATTTTTCAACTGGTGGATTGTTTCCCATCAGTAATAATGGCAGTGTAATTCTTCACTAGGAAAACCACAATTAAACACAATTTTAAATGTAAAAATTAATATGAAATAATGCTAACAACCTTGGAGCTCACGTCTGTCTGTAAAGGTTTACAAGTTATCATTAAAGATCTTCCTATTACCCTATGGTGAAAAAGAATGGGCATTTTACTCCCAGAACCAGACATTTGCACCCTTTGCAATATTTCATCAAAGCAGCGTGAATAAGCAAACTGAGGGCAACAGTGGCAAGCAAAATCTGGCTAAGAAGGTAAAGTTAGAAGGAATGAACAAAGGAGGGAAGACCCAAGACTTAGAATCACATCATTCATTGATCGAATGGAAACTTATTGTAAAGATTTATCCTAGTGCTATTGCTCGTTATATTATAATTACACGATGAGTGCCAAACTAGATGGGCTATTGCATATACATATGCAGGTCTAAGCATGTCAAAAATATACAAAAAAAAAAAAATCGATTTAATTTATAAAAAAGTGGACCAGAATAGTGAAGTCACGAAATGAGCTATGGAACTGTGAAGGTGAAATTGAACTACTTGACCTTCTTTGAAACCCATGTTCCATGCTCCTGGTTGACAGACAGTAGCAACAGAGGGGGCTGTTGCAGGCTATAAGTTCTCACAGGCATCCTAGTCTCTAATGTGAAAGCAGGGGAAGATAAAACTTGGCTTATCAGCAAAGGAATCAGAGCCCATTCTTTAGTACACACACTGCAGATAAATATCTTAGTCCAGGGTTTCTTACTGCTGCCAACACGGGTGAGATAAGGAGAGTAGCAAAGAAAGAGCGAGAAAGAGGTAAACAAGCTTCTATCCTGGTTAACCAGACACTTCCATTGGGCGGTTATGTCATCTCACTAGATGCTCACAAGTAATAAAATCTAAAACATTACTGTGTTAGGGCAGTTGAGACAAATTAAGGAACACAACCACAAGAAAACAAATAATTTTGTTTTACACGTGGCACAGACTAGATATATGGACCTATTTTAAGTAGACAGCATAATTAAAGACAAATGAAAATGATGGTTCGAATGACGCACACAATTTAACATTGAAAGGATATCTTCCCACAAACGTCCAGTGAAGAAAAAGTGTTTACTAACATGGTTTGTAAAATTAGGTGTACCTTGGACCTAAACGCAGTACAAAATATTGAACGGACTGTATTTAAAATGCATGCAGTTCTTGTGAGGCGGATTAAAGCGTTGCTTAGTTTTGCTCTTGTTCACCTTGCTTTCTTCAATGAGAACATTCACTACCTCAGGCAATCTAGGAGGAGAGCAAAGGAGAGTTACTTTTCTTTGCCGATCTGCCTCACTAAAAGAGAAACCCATCCAGGCATGTTGAATAATTCATAGATAATAAAGGGTTTGTGCCCCTTGCTGGGCCTTCATCAGCAGTAGGAAGGAGCAGGAAATAGTGAGATGGTTGCTGAGGGTTGTTTCGAGGTCTTGTTAGACACAGAGCATGGCGGTCTCACTGCGTGGTACTCCGTGGCATGCTCTGCCAAGCACTGATGCCTTTAATGAGAGGAAAAAAATGCAAAGCAAGACGCCCTGTTTTCATTCGACCGGGAAGCCATGTGTATCTTACATGAATCATCCCCTTGTAACACAAATACACATTCAGCCAACAGAAGCAGGCACCTTAACCTGAATCAAGGGTGCATTCAGGAATTGAAAACTGCACTCATGTAACCAACTCTAGCTGGGTAGTTCATGCAAGGAGGCCCTTGCACCCTAGAACCAATGAACCTTTGATCTTCCATTTGCTGGTCTCCATGTTTGGAGTTTAGGAAGCATGAAGTTTAGGAAGCATGAAGCATAATAAACAAAAGCCTGCAGGAATCATGGTGAATGTTGTAGAATCCTTCAAGAAAATTAAATGAGCAGAGCCACAGCAGACCAAGCAATTGCAGGATCAATGTGGGCATTTCAGAAAAGTCATAGGTGAAGGAAATGAAAAGGGAGGGGTAGGAACTGTCAGCGTGCCAACAACTAATCCCCCTCCAACCCCTCACAGCATAAACAGACATGGAATGTAGTATATAAAGGAACAACCAGTTAAGCCAGGCTCCTGTTGGGAAGGGATGCACCACATTAAGTGGAATTTACTTTTAAAGCAGACACCCCTGCTCACGTTACTGAGCGCTGAAATGCTATCCCCATGCCACAGCCTCTCAGCAGGTCACCCAGCTCTACTCGCGCCTGTAAAATCACCGCAGCAGCTTAACTGTCCTTAAAATAGAGGGACGAAAAGGATTTAGGAGCCTAGGACATAGGCACCTGACTTCATCTGCCTGGTTGAAATGCCAACCACTGGCTTTACAAACCGTGCCAAAGCATTTTTTTTCAGTATGTGTATCTCCTATATTCTGTACCTTGAGGTTGTCTAAAGGCAATTTTATACTTTCTCGGCGAACAGGTTTCTTTTAGGCCATATCAAAACTTTTACATGCTTGTTTGAAAACACAATTTTGCTACATTTACACCTCTCATCCACGCTGGAACAGCATTTTTTTAGCAGTTGATAAACCTCCACCAAAAACGGAGCATTTCAAAAATACTCATATACTGTATATTTGGAAAACGATGACGTCAGTAAACTGAAAATGGAGTCTCAAAACAGATTAGTTTAGATGAGGTCTTTGCTCACGTGCACACTCATCCATTTTCATTTAAAAATGCATTGAAACTTGAAACTTTGGACCTAGTAGAACTCGGCTGGTTGAAGATCATTGATAATTGGTTAAAACTGATCAATGGGGTGGTTTGAAAGTAATATTCCTTAATATTTATCTAAAGTAAAACCACAGGCTTCGTTCAAGTACTTTAGGTCATTCAGGAGAATGAAGTTTGGCTTCTTCCATTGTTTAAATTAGGCTTTAAAAGGTCTGACAACTTGAAACATGTTTAATGCTTTCTTGAGTTTCTATTCAGTAAGACTACTTTAACATGACAATGTTTAAGCCTTACTATTAAGAAATATGCTATACCACCATTAAAACACCATCTCACTTCCCTCAAACAGAATTTCTGTCTTTAACTTTATATAAGTGTGAAACTACACCTTGTGAAGAATTAAACTGGTGACCCCTCTGGCAGCCACTTTTGGTCCTACAATGCTCCGGCTTACCAACAGCATCAGGATTTATTTCAAGTTCTATATAAGTGATGTCTTTACTCAGTGCTAGGAAACTTGTGACTAGCGGAAACAGTTCAGACACACCGGACAGCCAGTTTATAGAGGGAACATTAGGAAGGCTAAACATCGTGGCAGCTGCCCCAGGCATGTCACATTTTTCTAACACTAACAACAGCACATTGTGCAGGGCTTCTTTTATCACCTTGGCCCCAGATGTGCAGTGTATGAGGGCTCAAGTTTTATAAATAAACACTTAAGAAATTGACTGTGAATAGATGGAGCGCTAGCCACGCAAGCTAAGTGAAGTAAGCACATTGCGACAAAGCGCAACATCCTGTCTTTTGATCATCGATCCGACAACTGTGCCAACCTTGAGAGAGAGATCATGGTTCTGGCTTTCACACTTACCGTTTAAACCTCATCCTTGTAAATACCACTGACCAAGTCAACCTTCTAACAAAAGGCTCCCGGTAGGGTTTTCAATTAAATGAAAACTGCATTCGCTACAGTGCTTATATCAATTGAGGCAAAGTTAGAGGCGGCAAGAAGGATTAATCCTTGATCATATTGTTAATTAATCCATCAAGATGGTTTCGTCACTATATGGACTGATCTGTGTAATTCTTCCTCTCCTCCATCAGGCGTGAACTGCAGTGCTGCTCTCGCGCTTCATCATTACAGTTTAATGTGATTTCATGTTACGTTAATTGAGATCAAACAACTATTCGACAATAGAAAAAATTCTCGTCACCTGCTTTAGTTGCTTGAATTAATCCGGGTGCTTTATTAAGTTTGATGTTTTTCCTCCTTTCATTGCTGATCTATCATGTTTCCCTTTTCATCAGCCTCAAATTGTTTTCCAAACCTGGCTTTTTCCACTTTTCTTTTTGACAAGATTCAGTTGAGACTCCGCAGCAACTTTGCTTGTCGCCATATTTTGCTTGTTGTGAGCGTTTGAAAGTGCCCGACTCTGCATGGGTACAGGGTAGACCCGGTACTCTGTACTCCGGTACCTTCAGAAATTCTGGCATCGTAAAACATTTTATGTTTGAGTACTGACCATTTTTGACAAAACTACATCACTTCATACAAAATAATTAAAGAAATCAATTATTTTGTTGGATATAAACTGTAAAATGTTCTGTAAAATTTACAGTAAAAATAAATAAAAAGGCAGCTGCGGTTACCAGAAATTCATCATAAAACAACATAAAAAAAACATTAACTAAACAACATAGGATGCAACACCTAACTGTACATAACCTATATCAAAAACAGTGCAAAATGCAAATTGTTTACAATTAAAAAAAAACTACTGTTTCAAAAAGATTTTTACAGTGTCCCGTGTTTACAAAGTACCGTACTTGCCACACTAAAGTCAGGTAACTTGACAGTGACTTAGGAATAACCATTACACACTTTTTAAAGCATTACAGTCTTTATTACTCGGTAAATACCTGGTAATTAGAGGGCTCTAAAATTAAATTAAACCTACACAGGCTAACACACTGTGTAAACCATTTGATCAAAACATCAGGGCTTCCAACTACAATTAGGAAAAGGAATAAAGGTCCTATTTCAACAAACTAAACAGCATCCTTATTAGCGTTGAGGCATTTTGTGATGGCTTCATTGAACATAAGTTGATATCAGTTGGAACAGGGACTGACAATTAGCACCTGTATGCCTAAGAATTATTGCATTGTCACACAGTGCAATAAAAGGCTTCGGAATGAGCAGGCTGCCAAGGGTGTGTGTGGGTGCGGTATGCGAGTTGATTTACAAGAGACCCAGTGGAAGACAATTAAAAGTTGTTTCAGCTGCCAAGAAAGCAATGCGTAAAATTGTTCACTTCAGATTAAAATATAATGAAGCAAGGAAATGCATCTTTGTCTGACAAGCTACGCTTTCAATTATTCATGTGCAAAGGGAGAGAGAGAGAGAAAAACAACAACTGGCAAACAGTTTCCCCAGGGTGTTCAGCCCATATTCTAGAAGGCACATGATGGCACGGATGAATTTCTCACTCTCTTTCCCTGCCGGTTAAAAGCTTTAATAGTCCGTTCTTTGCAAGGTTCACAACATCAGCTCAGTGGGATACAACAGAAGTAGGTTACCTCTAGCACAACTAACACAATGATGCCTAAAGGCTCACTGCTTTGCACCTTTTCCATATGAATTCTGAAACAAGAACATTATAAAGCCAATTGTGTTGTTTCATATTGGAAAAAGCCAGGTTAAGCAACTAATTACAAAGGCTCTTCATCGAACAAAAACCATGTCTCGTCAATAAAACAAACCATCTTTCTGAAGATTGAGTCAAGTCTTGATTGTCACCGTGACCATGCTGGAAACGTATCCGAGAAGCAGCTAAATGCAATACAAATGCAATTTCCCTTGTCCTGATTACCTTTCCTTGCAACCCTTAGTGTTTGTATCACTATAATCTTCTCTTGCAAACTTACACAGCTTGAGAAAACCCACCTAAATGCTAAAGTTAGTTTAGAGTTAGTTATGATAACATTCCCATCAAGGAAAAACACTTTTCTTTAGTTCATCACTGGGATTATCCACTAAGACTTAGTTAAACATCACACACTTTCCCTATGGGTCTAACAAAATTGGATTGGCAAGTCGTTTAGATGTAGTCCTGTTTGCTTATGTCTGTGGACATCAAGAGGAATTGCACTCAAAATCCTTCCAGGATTGGTGGCAAACATCAAGGAGATAAAAGTCAGATAATCCTGGAATTCTGGAATCCCTGAACGCATCATCCAACCGCAAGGCAAAACCCTTCTGCGAGCAGAGATTCGGTGGCCAAGAGCAGCTCCCCCTAACTCCAGAATCCTCACACCGCTTAAAAGCTTTACAGTGAAAAAGAAGGGGATTTAACTACATTAAGTGGTAAATGTAGTGCTTCTCTTCTCACCAGAAGAGAAAGGAGGAGGCTGGGATGGGGCCTCCTAATGTGAAAATTATCACGTGTCACAAACCGTTTATCCAGCAAAGCTTCTTGCGGCAAAAAACACACGTCATAATAAAAGCACAATTCATAATAAAAGCTAGATTCCTGAAATTGAAGAAATTGAGACCGAAATATATAGTTGTATAGTAAAATGTAATATTCACTGTAGTAGTAATAATAATAATAATAATTATTATTAAGCAATATATCACAATATATCACAAACAAGAATGCTATTAAATAAAAGTTTGGCAAAAAAAATGCAATGACATGTTGAAAAGTTCTACTTTCACTGATTAGACACCATGTTGATGATGAAATTAAATGAAACTTTAAAACATTGAGTTCTCAAAAATTATAATTATAAAAATAACTAAAACAGGTGTGTTCAATAGCACATTATCATATTAGCATATTTTTGCTGTGGTATCGAAATTGGTATTGAGAACTGTGAAATTTCACTGGTATCTGTACCGACTACTGAAATTTTGGTACCGTGACAACACTAGTAAAATGGTACTGAAATTGGACATGTCCGTCATTGATCTCTCTCTCTCGAACCGTCGTCACCGGCCGCCTTTGTCCCTCGAGTGCCCCATCAGGCCGATTGGGGACCGGGCGTGCGACATTCCAGCCCGGCCCCGCCCCCCCCCCCCCACAATGATATGGTACCATTTAAATTGTTTTGATCTTGCGATACTTTGTTAGTACCAGTAAACCGTGCAACCCTACACTCCATAAATTAGTGTGTATTATTAGGGTTGGGAATAGGGATGATAATTATTAATTGATAATTGTCTTTTTTAATTTGTATTGATTACATGTATTGATTCAATTTCAGAAAAAATGCTTTTAAGTAATTAAAGTAATGCCAGCAGACGTTGCATGTCACGTCTTGTCCGCAACAAAGAAGGAAATTCACACAGATGTGGATCCGTCACTTACTCTTGTGTAAAGATAAAGCAGGCTCAATGCAATAAGTGTTGGAGCGTTTCTCTACAAAAGAACATTATGTTTTCTGCATACACCGTAACTGTGCTTTAAAGTACAACATGAAAACAAGCACTGCTGATCCACTGGTCTCCTCATCCCAACCTACAATTACTTTAGTGATCAATGGGACAGCACGAAGGTGCATTCACCGGAGTACATTCATCATAACCAGAGGCCTGTTTCACAAAATCGTGACAACTCTCTTCAAGATTCACCCATTGGCTGTTCATGGCCACTCATTCATATTGACATCCCTAGTTGGGCACCGAGAGCCGGTACTTATTCAGAACTGGTTCCATTTTTATTTAAATACTGAAACCCCAATGATTTTAAGCAGCAGCACTGCACCCCACTGCTGAATCTACACAGAGAAACATGGAGCATGACTAATACAGTCTGTTTTCAGAACAAATTACTCTAAAGGCCTTGATGTACTTCATATAAAATCGAAGAACGAACGGGTGTGATGTCATTTAGAACAAAATCTGGCCAAAAAGAAGGTGTTTTTGTGTTTGTTTCGGTGGTTCATAACTTTTAGGAAAACTTCTGACCAGCTGCTAAACACCTTCTAACCGTCATTGGTCCATGTCATCGGTAAATGTGGCCAAGAGCTCCACCTACCTTGAGGCCAACAACTAATTCTGTTTACGTTCTTTAGTCAGTCAAAATCAGTCAACACAACACATCAGCATGTAGAGTTATTAGCAAATTCACCTACATCGGTACAATCGTTCACATAGACATTTTACACGAACACGTCATGCGATTTTTTTTGTTTGTTATATAGTCAACAAAAGGAATCAATTCTACCCAACAAATACTTTCAAGAGCATTCACTCATGCCATCTGCAGCAAAAGCCATTCACACATCTGCCCAAAGTAAGACATGCCTCTCTTATCATTCTTTTGTCTGTTTTCCCCATTAACACTTGTACTATACACCCACTTTGCAGTATTATCATCATACATTACAATAAGTGTAATTGGCACATAATATGGCCACGTATAGCGTGTTGTTAGCTGAATAGCTCTATGAAATCAGAATCTAAACATGACAAATGAAACATTTCTACTGCATATACTGTATCTATATTACTTTAAATCTTAATTGAGTGGTTACAACAGTTTCTTTTACTGACCTCATATGCATGTGACTTTATAACTTGGTAACCGGTTGTTGAGGGCAGTAAACTCAGTAAGAATTTGCATTTCCAAATATTTCTTCCTATCGAAAGCACTAAAAGAATCATTGGAATTGTTTAAGAAACCGGAACTGTTAAGAGGAATCTGAATCAGAAGCGGAATAGTTACATTTCTAGCGATTCCCATCCCTAATTATGAAACCTACTGTATGTATATTCTATATTTAGTATTTAATAGGAAGGAAACCTTGCAGTATCCACATTCAGGGAGCTGTGAAGATACTGAGTGATGTGAATGTGGAACACATTATTCATAAAACCAAACCAGAAAACAAACTCCCGTGATCTTTGAATCTGTGACCAATGGCAAGCTATCATCACCTCAGCCCTGGCCCTTTCCCTTGGACATGCTTTATTAACAGGTGGCATGCTCCTTATAGCAAATGCATACACATTGAACAATGGCCAGTCACATTGAAACACCCTGGCCCGGGCCTTAAACCTGCCCACCTGGAGGCCATATATCACCCAGCCAGAGCTGCCATGCTTCAGCACTGAGGAAATCTCACCAGATCAAACAGATACCAGGGAAGAGAGGACAGAAATACATTGAGAATCAACTCTCTCTCTACTATCCCTTGACTGATGGTGAACAGGCATCTTGTGAGTTATGATCGAAAGCTCCCAGTGGGTAATCAGAGCCTAACAGAAGTTCACCCTGCGGAGTTGGAGCGAATGTGGTCCAATTATATTTCCCCAATCCTTCAGTGTATAGTGTGAGGATGTGTGCCCCTGCATGGTACCTTCCCATGCCCTCCAAACCTTCACTACAACACAGTACACAAATCAATGATAAGCCCACTGGGTCCCTTTTGCACCCGACACCTCAGCCTCTGTCTGCCTTCCCTTCCCATTATAGCTGGCTGTCACTTGTTGGATTATTACCGCTGCACTCTGCACCCACAGTAAGGTGAGGTGGAAGACAGAAATGTCTACCTCCTCTCTAAGTCGGCAAGGTCTTGCTGAAATTTAACAAGATCCACCTGCGCAGAGCAGCACGGAATGGCAAACACGTCTTTTTGTGCACAATTCTTAATTGTCGTAATCTCTTGAATTCAGTTTTTCATTAGTAATCTATCTTCTCATTAAATGTTAGGCTGTGGGATGGCTTATCTAATGAAATGATCAAAAATACTCTAGCAAAGGTCATTTAATTCAATAAAGCTTTTGTTCTTGCTTAAGTATGAAATGGAAAACGTCTTACATGTTGCTTTGGAATTCTGCGGAGGGTTTTGGATATCACGTTGAATGAAAGCACATGGAAGCATGAACCAAAACCACCGAGTATGACTGACAGTTTTGACAAAGTTCCAAACCTCAGAGAAACCGCTTTGATTGGTTTACACAGAAACTAGATAGCAAATACTTGCACAAAATTCCTAGTACATCCATACTATGTTTTGTTCAAGGGTAACAAGCATTTCATCAGTTTAAAACACTAATAACTGCGCAGCAAAAAGAAATGTCAGCGTTCTTCTGTCCTTGCACACACATAAACACAACTTTATGGTCCAGCCTAAATCCAGATGTTGGGTATCAGTGCCCAGGAAAAACATGCTGGATAAACACAGGGAGCTGGAGTAAAACAGTACACATTAAATATAATCAAAAAGAAACAGAAACAAACAGGCCACTTGCATTACTTTTCACATATAATTTGTTTTTGAGGGAGTGAGACCAGGCTTTGCCAAGAAGAACAAGATGAAGGGGCACTAAAATTTTATGAAGCAAGTCCAAAGCCCTGCCGCAAGTCCACTCTTCGGCAAACGCAGTTCCGAGGAGCTGCTAAAGTCTTCAGATTGCATGTGGCTGGGAGTTGGTGATTTCCACAATATACCTTTTTCTGCCCCTTAAGGCATAAAACAATGACATGTTATATATAGCTAACATAAAACATGTGTTCTTCAAATTACAAGTCGAGTACACGGGAAAACTCCAGCCCAGACAATGTATGCTTTTAATATGATCATTTCTTTAACCAGAACAAGGTTTCTTTCTTTGCTATTGTGTTAGACTGAACACTTTTAAAACTAAAGGCTCCAATCAAAAAGGGTTTTACTGCCTTTAACTTTTATAAGTTTCACAAAGACCATTTTCTATGTACTAGTGTTTTAAAGCCAATATATTGATCAGAAGAACCAATAATGGAACATCAATCCCTTCTTTTAATCTCCAAACAATCATATTGCAACCCAAGAACCAGATCTCTTTTTTGTTCAATTTAATTATATCAGCTCACTTTTCATTCACACAGTTATATTTTGGAACCCATTCAACTTAAATATTAGTATCATTTGTAAACAAATTATAATAATAATAATATAGCTTTTAAGCCCTCATGCTTTTATTTTGACATTCTGAACTCTCCAGTAAGTCCTGTATGTGTCTGTTTGTAGGAAAATTCACAGTAGTTTAATTCACTGCTTATTCAAATTCTGGTAACTTAAAGCACTTCTGGTGCCATTCTAAATGCATATTATAAGTGAACCGAACATTTCAGCATCTACATCTGAGATGTTCGTGAGTAGCGCTCAAATATTGCTCACTGTGTGAAGGCTAAAAATAGCCACGAGTGTGCGCACGTAAACAGAGCAGCGCCATTCACTGACGTGCTAGAGCTACGCGTGCATTTTATTTATTTACTTATAAAACACAGCCTTTTGTGATTCACAGAGCTACTGCATGTCTTCAAGTGACTTTGAATAAAATGCATCCCTAGTTGTAGTACTCGAGTCAAGCGGTTTTGGAAAGAGGGGGCATGGCTAATCCAATGGCTCACCTTGGGGAAGTTACATAACGGCAAAAATTTGTCAGCTTAGCTACTGCACAATTTAAACTCTCAACCAAGCTTTATGTGTTCGTGTTGATTCAGCGCCTCTAGTGTTCAATTCAAAAAGTGCCGTGAGGATGAATATTTTATGGCCGAGCATAACTAGAAAAAGTAGCTTTTTTTTTCTTTTAGGCCTGGAAAATTAAAATTGTACAACTCATTTATATTTCTAAGTTCTCCATGACTTTGGAAACCCTGTAATATGCATTGACAAGCCTTTATATTTAAGACTGCAGCTCTGCATTTTCTCTAAAATGTTAGAGACAAGCTACCAAGCTGACGTACAATTTATTGAGAAAACAACTATAAAAATATCTAGTGGCTTCATAAGTCAAGCATTACCACAGTACACACAGACTTAGGGGAAACGTCAGTTACTATCATGTGCGGTTTGAGCACCTATCTAAATAGTGCTAGTCTAACTCACCCAGCACAGGCCAGTGTTTGTACAGGCTCCCTCTCTCAGCTCTCTGATGTTGCAACAGTGCTAAACTGCACAGCTGTTCTGCAATCTGCGGTGGAGTTAATTACCCTAATGTGAACAGCAGCTTGTCAGCCCCACACTAACAAAGAGGCCTTATGGTTTTAATGTTGGCCATCCTTCGTTCTCCCTCCCCCTCTGCTTCTCTCTTTCTCGTTTGCCCTTTTGCCATCTCTTCTTTCTAATGTCCCTCTTTTAGCTTTTTCTCTCTCTGTCTTCATTCATCTACCATTTCTTACCTTCCTTACCCTGGCAGACCACTGGCCATAAAAGCTACACATCACTGGCAAAAACGCATTTAATGAAACCTCCCTGTGCAAATCTGTTTAGGAAGGAGAGAAAGCGGATTAAATCTAGTGCCAGTGAAAGGGCTTAAAAGGAAATATGAGAGCAGTGAATGGTAAAATGCAGATGTCCTAAAAAGAAGGGAAGGTAGTAAATCTGAAACAATAGTTCCATATCAGGCTTGGCATCTGTAAAATCCCCAGAGACCTCCAGCTAAGAGAGTGGCGTATTTCACAACACTTCCTAGAACACTTTTTGTATAAATAACTTTATCTTTGTCATATTGATACTCTTGCACATCTACAATTTAGCACAATAGCCAACTCAACATTACCATCTATGCAGTGCCAATTTCTAAGGGCCAGCGATGCCTTCTCTGCTGGCATAACATGCTTAATAAATAAATATTTTTCATACCTTCATTCTCCTTGACCTTTTTACCTATGTATTTTTGCTTTCCACTCCTAATTCATCTACAAACAAATAGCAAAAACAAAAAGTTTATCTCATTAGAATTTATTCCTCTATGCTTCCAAGCAAAGTGTGACAACTGTTTCACAAATCGCATGCCCGAAGCCATGCTTAGCCAAAGCAGTGCGTGAGTCTGAGATCCATCCCATCAGGCCTTCAAAATTTCCACAGAATCCCTCAACAGTTCAAATGAATGGGCATCTAAAGTCAGATTGACAGATTCGTCAGCCAATCAGATTGATTTATTTGTGCTTGGTGGGTGTGGTCTTTAGGATATGTCCTGGTCAAGGCCTTCTAGCTGGCCTTGAATGACACAATCATGCTTTATGTGATGTACGTAATCTGAAAGCAAAGAGCACGAGATGCTGACGAGTCGGCTGTCACTGCCACATCACCATTGAGAAAGATATCCTTATGGATTTTAAAACCGGAGATGTTCTGCATGATCGTGCTACTGTGTAAATTAGGCTGCTAGAGCATTCAGTGTCAGATCAAGTTTTGAAAAGTAACCGTGTACATCCTGACGAAACAAAATGTATTGCAAGCAGAATTTAAATAGCAAATGTAATTAGTGAGCTTTTTCTAGATATTATACCTCCTTGGTTCTGGCTTTCATGCGTGGACGTATTTTGAATATCTCAATTGGTATTGCAACTGGTAATAACGAACTTTGCATAAACTTTCTCCAGTTTAGACAGGCTTTTATATATATATATATATATATATATATATATATATATATATATATATATATATATATATCACACATTTTTCTCTGCTTGCACATTAGACACCCAAAGCAGTGCACTTTAAAAGAACTAATTATCCTGTCCTAGTTTGAAATGTTATTACAATAGAAAAGTAATGTCCTTATCTATAAGTCTTACTTATTTATTCCTTTATACACAAGGAATGTTTCATTAATAATAGAAATCAATATGAATGTATACATTAAGGAAGCACTGTTAAATCCAAACACACTTCAAAGGGAAACTTGTTGTTCAGCCTTATCATTGTGTTACCATAGCAAGCAAAAGCAAGAAGGGTTTCTCTGATTCCAATCTGATGCAACTTGGTACTCAACAATAAAGACGTCATTCAGTCTTCTTAGTTCTGAGTCGAATTTGAATTGTAATTTTGAATTCAAATATGAAGGCAATTACCTTTTTTATAAACTACCATTAAATGACAATTGCAAGGAGTTTTAACATAATAAATAATGTGTGCTTTTATAAAATTATAAGCTTACATTTCTGTCTTTAAACCCTGCAGAAATTAGCCCCATTCACTTCAATTGTAACTGCCTCACTGTAACCTCAACTGTTGCTTTTTTTAAACCAAAAGAGGAGGAACGTGTCAAAATTATTGTTTGTGGTAATCAACATTATGCTACAAATGCTCTTGCTAGAGCCAAACTTGCATTGGACCCAAAATAGTCCTTTAACAGGCAAATATGTTTTTGTTGTTAGGTAATGTTTAGGGAAGTGTAATCAATGGGAATTTATCTACACTATTAACATCCTGGAGCAATCAGATCAGCTGAGATCACTCCAAAAGAGCAACTAGCTAGAACAAAAATCTAAACTCTCTCAAACAGTATAACCATTAACCAATGTGGCACTTCTCTCAGGTGGCGTGTGCTGTTAGTCTTCCTTACTCCCCTCTTCGATCACTTTCCTCTATTATTAGAGGGAAAGAACAGCTGGTAAATAGCATGTCTGGGCCACAGGTTTCCATAATTTTCAACACCATACAAGGCACATTTAATTATAAGCTATAAAGGTGACAAGAGACACACAAGTGCCTGACCGGAAAACCAAGTGATGAGGGGTATGGAATGCTACTGCTGTCACATAGGACATACAGGACAGTACATGGAGGGCATATAAATCTTCAGTTGATATAGAATCATTTATAAATTTGATGACATGTGAGAAAAGTGGATGAACTAGACCTTCACCTTGAAAAAGCTGAACATACTCAACTTACGCTCCAGATGCAACACATTCAAGGTAGAGAATGAGACACCCTGCACAAAAGAGACGGAGTACCTTTGGTGTTCCATTCTTTTATTGCACCAAATAGCAGGGCACTATGCTCCCATGCACAATGGCTAATTGGAACGGGATCACACAAGATGAAAGAGAGAGGTCTCAGAATTATTCATCCGCCTGCCTCTGTGTTTGAAGTGTAGTGGCCGTGGTTAATCTGCAAGGCTTTGACAAAACAACAGCAGCAGCACAGCCGGACAGCGTGACCCAAGCAAAGAGAATAACTCCCTGACATTCAGCTCTAACGTCTCTCTGTGGCAGAAAAACACTGTGCGCCATGTGCAGCGGGCCCTGTTCAGCTGCATCCGCTGCATGCAGCCAGCTTGAGATCCAGCTCACCCAGCCAGTGAGTCACTGACCTATGACTTCAGCAGTACTTGGAGGTATTCAATAGGCCTTGGCACATCACTGCTGTATGCATGTGTGAGCGCTTGACATTTAGCTTAAAAAACAACAGGAGGGGGGAAAAAAAGCATGGGACAATAGCTTCACAAAGCTTAGAGGCTTAACCAAGAGCAGAGTGTTAAGACGATGAAAAAAAGAGAAAAAAAATAGTGGAAATGGGGTGTATTGTCGTGACAATCCATTGTTTGGACAATTTATTTAAACAATGCATTTCCCCATTGGAAAGGTCACTTTGTATGAATAAAAGTAGTCTCTCATAAATACCCATATTACTCATATATATATATATATATAGAGAAAACTAGATATCTTCCTCGCTATTATCTTCCATCTCCCTTTAGTGAGCCAATGCAATATTTTATCAATACCAATTATATTAAAAGGTTAGTTCGCCAAAAAAAGAATACATTTTGATGGAATTACTTTCTTCCATGGAACACAAAAGATGATGTTAGGCAGTATGATAGTACGACAGATTAAATGTATTTTTTTTTTATTAAAATAAAATGAAAACTGCTATTGTTCAGATCTTATCCACAATAAAACATCATCACAATTCAAAGCATTTGATCTTATATTATAACTAACGTGCACTAGGGCTAGGCGATATGCAAGAAATATGTTCACAATATTTTTATTAAACAATATATTGTGATTTCAATTACATCGTCAACCCCACTGCCCCCACTGTAGATGGTGCATGTAATGTTTTTGCTTTATCGATTTTGCTTTCAAAATTCAATTCATTTATTGAAACATGAAAAACTTAATCCAGAGATATTTCTAAATTCAAACTGCACTTCAAATGAAACGCAAAAGCAATTCAAATAAAGAAGTGGTCAAAACATTTAGATTGAACAACCTCTCATTTGTCGTCAAGAATCCATTTACAACAACAGGTGGAAAATTGCTAATACAAAATATGATCTAAAGAAAATGATAAATGCAAACATAACAATTATGATAACTGAAATCATTCGAGGTGTATTTGTATTTGTGAACAAGTGTTGGGTTCGCAATGAACGTTAAGCTCGCACTGTTCAGAGGAAAAAGCTAACTAAACTCAGAGCACCTCCTGAGAATGTTTTATGTCATTTGTAGTTTCTCATAGACAACACTACTCTTGCAAACTTTTTTCAGATGACTGAAATAGAGATAAAAAAAAATTAAATAGGAAGTGCATGCCTCTGAAAAAACAGCAAATCAGACACGCACACCAGCACCTTTCTGTCATCTGTTCTTAAAAAAAATAGTAAGTGTGTGTCTTCAAGTGTGTGTCTTTGTGACCAACATCATTTCTTGTCACGTGTCACTCCGAGACGCATTGCAGGTCGCCCGTTACAGTGCCGGATAGATGAGCAAAATTACCAGCCACCGTGCATGAAATAAACAACTCACATTTGGCGAGGTTGACTCGAGGGTGCCAATTTTAAACCCTGGGCTACTATTTATTATTTTTGAAGACTTCCCAGCTCAATGGTTTTGTCATTTCCCAATATCGTCGAACATTGTCGGTCAATGAGCGTCGATATCAGCATCGGGATATGTGTCAGATATTGTCGATATCCAATTACATCGTTTTATCACCAAGCCCTAAAGTGCAGAGTAAAACCATATCATTAACATTTAACATAAATCTCCCCAAGGCATCAACAATGAACCTGGTTTACAACTGAATTAATCTTGATACTGTGAGCTAAACTTTTATTGAAACCTGAATACCTTTTAGCTCCAAAAGGACAGCATTTGTGGCATAATGTTGTTTATCACAAATAATAATTAAGACTCTCCTTTTTGTCCCTCTTTTAATTAATGCATAATGGGGAAGCTTATCATTTTTTAAAAGCACTTTCATAATTTTGTCTTTTAAAAGTTTATTTGAGCTGTAAAGTTGTTTAAATCACCTCTTTTGCTAAAGTTATCAGGATTAAAGGGTTTATGGCATTATATTATCCTGGCAGCGATGCTGAAAATTTGGATATAACTTTAAAAAGAAAAGGTTAGTTAGCAATTCTGTCTCACTAAATTCATGTTAACACACATACTGTTTACATCTTGCACCTACACTTTTGAAACAGTGAGTATTTTAACATTTACTATATTGGCCCCATTCAATTTCATTCTAAATGTCTCACTGTTACCCATATTTTTCTTTTTGTAAAGAAAAGTATAAAGGAAATACATTTTTCTAGGTAACATTGTCACAAATTCTGTTGATTGAGCTTAAAGTGTATTGAACCCGGAATATTCTTTAAGCGCAAACAGACATTAAATTACCGCTCCGTGCTTGTCTACCTTTATCACATCTTACTCTACAAAACTAAATTTATTTCTGCTTGGACTAAGAGGACTCAAGACGTAAGCTTTGTGACGGAAAGTCTGTCATATCAGGCTAGACTGTGATCTGCCTCGACTTTAACATTGCAAATAGCTGGGAGATTTTTCCTCACCCCCTTATCAGGACAGCCGAGCTAGGCCCCCGCCATATCAGCTCTCCGCGCCTGATAAGTGGAGGGTTTGAAGATGTGAACGAGGGATGTTTGCAAGCTAATTCCAGGGCTGCATCTGCACAAGATTAAAGATTAGCCTCTGGTCATAGAAAAAAAGAAGAAAACACATTTCATTTGTATGGGAGGAAGGTGAAGGTGAACTAGTTTGAACGAGATGTTTTGGACCGCTCCTAAAATTTTGCAATTACATATCACAAATAGTCATAAAATATGGTGTGTATTACTGCAATGGTACGTTGAAAAGTAATAGTTCTGTTCCCATTTGATTCAAATTCTATTAATTAATTTGATTAGACAGTTTTTTTTAAATTATAAAATGTTATTAAACTTTAAAACCTGGAATTCAGGGAAAATACAGACTTAAAATATAAGTGATTTCATTGGGTCCCACATCAAAAATGAACATTCTCGCCCACCAACTTCTTGAAATGTCAAACACTGACAGTGGACTTACCAATGGAAATGGTGATATGCAGCAAGGACAACTGAATCCCTCACTCTATGTCAATGTGTCAAGTGGTCTGCCAAGTGGATTTGGCATCTAACATAGCCACCTGACCTAGTCAACAGATCCAACCTCAAAGTACCAGGCAGTTCAATGAAGGAAAACTCTGGTATGAATAAATAAGGCTCACATCTGGGTTAAAGGAATATTCCGGGTTTAATAAAACTCAAGCTCAATCAAAAGCATTTGTGGCATAGGGTTGATTATGGCCACACAAATAAATGTGGACTTTTTCATCCTTTTCTTTAAAATATTAACGCAAAAATCACTTTCAATTGAAGTGAATGGGGGCCAATTCGTAAATGTTAAAAACACTCACAGTTTCAAAAGTACAGACACAAGACCTAAACAATACGCGTTAACATGATTTTAGTATGATAGCATTGCTTACTAAAATCCAATTTTTACAATAAACCAATCCCACAAAAAATGGCGATTTAAACAACTTTACAGCTCAAATTATACCCAAGTTTAAACAGACCCTTCACTTCCCCATTAAAGCAAGTGCCTCGCTTTAACCTCGCTTTTGCTTTTTTAAAGAAAGGAGTGCAGAGTCGAAAAACACATTTTTGTGGTATTCAACATTATGCCACAAAATGCAGTCAATTGAGCTTAAATTGCTTTGAACATTTAATTTTCCTTTAAAAGCTTTCATCTTAAATCATACAACATTGCCATTTTTATAGCCAGTGCTAGCATACCTCAATAAACTGTATACGGACATCTGCTGCAAAGACGTTTGGGTGTTCATAAACTTGTTAATATTGTGCAATGCAAATGACATGAAATTATCAATAACACAAGACACACCCGTGATGCAAAATGCTGCTGGCGAGTAACTTAAATGGTCTTGATGCAAATCTCCCATGCAAATCTCATTCAAAGTGCAATGCAGACAGACAACACACCAGCATAATTTCTGATCTACATTCTGCCCTGCCTAAGGCAATCTGTTTACATCACCTTATGCAACTTTTAACCATTCTCTTAACACATAGGTGAATATTAGTTCAAATTTAAGACGTTTCACATTTGTTTCCATTTACATATCTCCTCTATTGGGATTCCAGCCTTGCTGCCAACTATTAAAATTGGTATAGGTTGCTTGATCTTAAATGGCGGGTTCAGGAAGCCCAAGCACCCAAGGCGCAGCTTATATGTGAAGGACTTAGAGTAACCTTGAACGGTTGATTAGCTCGAGTCTACCTATCCTATGCAATCGAACTGATCTCAGAATACAAAGACAGAGCTTTACAAATGCAACCATTAAGTGCAAAGTTGGAAAAATAATCCATATCAACAGCCTCCACAAAAACAAAGCTAGACGATTTTAAAAAGACATTTAGAATTCAGATGCTCTTAAAAAGGCACAACAATGAGCGATCACAATAATAGCATTTAAACCGAACAAAAACGAATGACTTCCTCTTGCAATAAACTGCTCGCGATATCAATGCGTCAGGGGAAAAAAACACATTAAATCGGTAAAACAAAAATCGAATCACCGTGCAAAGCAAAGGCTCATTCACACGACTTCAGACACATGATCCGATGTCTTTTCTTTACAGCACTGCACAAGGAGGGCATTGTGATCAAATAAAATACTGCTTTTAATAAGGTTCCAGAATAATTCAGAAAAATGCACTATTAGCTCATACTTTATTAAAAACATATTCTTACCGAATTTTGTAATAGATTCGCCTCCCGAAAGAACAGCCATCGAAGCGAGAGAGAGAAACACTCGAATTTGTCAAAGGTGACAAATAATGCAATTCCGTTACATCCAGTATATGCTTTATATATGGTACGGCAGCTTTTTTTCCCCCTCTGAGATTGCGTCGATCGCTGCCCGACTGAAGGCGAACAAAAATACGAACCTGTCCCAACAATAAATCTTGAGAGGAACGTTTTTAACGACTGTGGTGGCGAAAGCTGTCAGAAGCGGAGGGTATTTTCAACGACAGACACAAACTGATATCTGTTCAACAGTGAGTCATATATTCCTCAATCAGGTGGATAAAATCTGATTTGTTTGTTGTTTTTTTTTTGTTTGTTTTTTTTAGTCAGGGGAAGGTGAAGGCGTCTGAAATGAATCCCAAGTCGCGGAACCTCCTATGACAGATCATTAACAATAGACTCCCCCAGCAGAAGAACCGCTCGAATTCGCAGCCAAAAACACCGCAGAACAACATTCCATGGATTTGTAGTCTTTGTTATTTCGTCTATCTCGAACAAATGAACGAAGCCATTCGCTTTCGACGTATCTCGAAGGTTAAAAGTCCCCACACGAATTGAGCGCATCCGGCGCCTCCGCTGCGTGAGGCTCTCTAGGCACATACGGGAGCGCGAGTGATCCGTGCGCGCGAGCTGAAGTGCGCTTCAAGCGGCCACTCAGCTGGGTGTGTTAAAAAAAATTCACAAGACAAGACCAAAGCAATCGATGTAAGAGAGGCGGAGTCTATATATCACACCGTAGTGCTTTTCTCACATTTAAAAGAATGAAACCTCACCCACACAGACACTTGTTCTATAATATCTAAGTGCCTAAAATGTAATTTACAAAGTTCCCACTTACTTGCATAATAGGGGAGACTTTTTACTTACATTTTAGACTACTATTTGATATTTCTCAGGGTAGGTTCGTTTTTTAAAGTCAATTTTGGGCATAAGTACACCTTAAAGTCTTGCCTGTGTGACAACACACCCCAATAGTGAGGCATGTTGTCACAATAGGAAAATGCCATTAAATATTACGGTATATGCTATCATAATATTATATACTATTAAAAATGTACCTTTAGCTGTAATGTTAAAAGTCAGTCATTTTAATGATAAAAGGATGTAAAAATGCTACAGTAAAAAACAAAAACAAAATGTTATTTGGTTAACTGGTTACCCTAACATATATAGGGTAAAAAACATCATATATTTAAAAAGACATAACATGTTGAATGCTTACGGTAAAATCATGTAATTATTGTAAATGTTTTTTTTATTTATGTAAAAGTATGATTTTACTTTATAATTAACAGTAAAAAAATATATTATTATTAAAATGCATATATATTATCATTTATATAAAAAAACTATAATCAGGCTATCCCAGAAGTCCCTTTGTGACCCATCACATTTCATATTTTATGGGAATAGTTATTTTTATTATTTTTAATACCATTTATGTACATTGGTTTGTTTTGTGTTATAGGCTATTTTATATGTTAGTGTGTTTATTGCATTATTTTAGTGTCACATGTTACCAAGATGGAAGGGGCAGACTGGCCATCGGGAGAACCGGGACTTTTCCAGAAGGGCCGGCCGCGAAACAGGGACGAATGGGCCGCAATGAGTTAAAATGGGCCACCGCGTTAGGCAGAATGGGCTACAAAACAGCCCCGCTATATGCCAAGGGGGCAGTGATATGCAGAAAAGGACAGCGACACCCCAAACAACTTTTGGGCCCCTTAATGAAATGGGAAATATGATTGGTTAGAAAATATCCAACCACATCTAAAACGAACATTCTGATTGGGTAGCTCAGCTGAGTCGAAATGTCTATCTTGCCCATGCCTTCAGTTGTGGTTCCTGCCGTCCACTGCTCCATGCGAATTTAGAGAGAATCTCTGAACATTTATTAAAAATAACAATAACCACAATTAACTCAACGGCGCTGCGGCATCACCGCAGTATAATTAAAAGTTATGGGTCAAAAGCCTCCTTGCTGTTCTGGCAGCCATACCTATCAAAACTCATTTTAGGTGGTAATCCGCAAAATCTTTTGGAAGGTAGGTGGGCATATGGCGTGTGCATGTGTATGCCACAGACTACACTACTGGCTTGTTAATTGAACTGTACACACTATGTAATAGGCTGCAGATTGACTGAATCAAAGCCTTTTTCTTGAGGGTTTTAAACTGCGGCTGGCCTCAACAAGAACCAAAAGAATAACATCTTTTAAAACCTATAAACAGGGCAACAAACTTAACAGAAGTTCTATTTTTGCTTTGACCAATGGCGAAATGTTTAGTGTAGACTGTTTCATGCAATGTCTGCTGTGATTCTAGGAAGTTTTTGCATGGAATGTGAAGCTTGTAATTATTTACCAGCTGATTGTGATTACAGGTCATCCCCTTGCCTACACACTTCCTATTAAAACCATCAGGCATTCAGAGAAAAACAGCACATGGGATAGAGGCACACACACACACATATGCAACCACAATTAAGTAATCGTGATTGGGCTGAATAAAGTGAATAGAATTGCATCATACTATACTTTTACCCTGGTTCATATTGATTTATTTGTATCAGAGAAAAGAGGCAAATTCTGCAAATATGATCTTCAGTATCATGCTAATAAGATTTACAGAAAAATTATAATTTATTAACAATTATACTGTTTATAGGTGTTTATATTTTTGATCAGTGCCACAGACTTGCCACCTGTCGACAGTAATGTCTATAGATCTGTTTCAGCTATAGGGCACATCTGACGACAGGAGGCATATTTTAACTTCTTCTCCAGGTAGCTATTGAGTGTCGAAGAACTAGAGTAAGAAGGACAACGCTGGAAACACAAAGACTTGTTAAGCTTGAAAGCACGACCTGACAGAGCAAGCTGATTTGCAACAAAAAGAATCACGACTCCATCTGCTGCACCATAAAAGCTTTCCTGAAGGATACGAAGACCTTAAGAGAAAGACAGAAGAGAGAGCGAGATAGAGAGATATGGAGAGACAGTGTGAAAGAAAGATGCTCAAGTTGCCTCAGGTTGCCTTTCAGCTATTTTTCCTGTAGATTCATCTGTCAGAGCTCAACTGAGAGAGACAAAGAGAAAATACAGGCCTCATTGGGCTTCTCATCCTCATGCTTAACAATCTAATATTGGGGGGGCCTGGGTAGTTCAGCGAGTATTGATGCTGACTATCACCCCGGGAGTTGCGATTTCGAATCCAGGGTGTGCTGAGCGACTCCAGCCTTGTCTCCAAAGCAACCAAATTGGCCTGGTTGCTAGGGAGGGTAGATTTACACGGGGTAACCTCCTCGTGGTTGCAATTAGGGGTTCTCGGTCTCAACAGGGCACGTGCTAAGTTGTGCGTGGATCGCGGAGAGTAGCATGAGTCTCCACATGCTGTGAGACTCTGCGGTGTCATGCACAATGAGCCAGGTAATAAAATGCACGGATTGACAGTCTCAGAAGCTGAGGCTACTGAGACTTGTCCTCCGCCACCTGGATTAAGGTGAGTAAACGCGCCACAACGAGGACCAACTAAGTAGTGGGAATTGGGCATTCCAAATTGGGAGAAAGGGGATAAAATATAAAATAAAATAAAGGTTTTACATCACTTTCATACACATACACAATCTGTCCTCATTCTTCACCTCACCTCACAATTGGTCTGCCATGTAAATGATGATGAATGTCCAACAATGACAGATGAGGAGGACATGATCACTTCAAAAACCCTTTGCATCTACTTTACATGGTTTTGGTTTCTGACAGAGACCTTGAAGAGAGTAAAATGAGTGGAGTCGATCTGTTATTGGATATGAGTTCTAGGAAAGACATGTTGAAAAGATGTTAGGAAAAGACATAAATTTGTGGGTGCAAATAAATATACTGTATATCTTAAACCCATAAGTCTCTTACACAGAGCAGGATCTAAGATTGTGCCTATATAATAAATTGGTCACTTCAGCATCTGAAACATCGTGAAACTTGTGACACCATCAAGGTAGTGACACCATTTACAAGTACAAACATCAGTATGTATTAGCAATGCGTAATTGTGTATCCTTTTCACGGTATTACATCATTTACAACTAACTATGAAACGGCACCAAACTAGCAAAACAACCTGATTTTGGCCGATGTTGTTAAACATGCACATTATTTTACAGAGATCTCGCACTCATCATTCGGATTAAGAATGGTGGAGGGGTGACAAACATACAGACTCAACGCAACTCTCCCTCTCTGAGTTGTACCGTTGCGTGGAGCTCGCTGAAATAATAACAGGAGTACCATGTGAGCATAAACACTTGTAAAATAGTGATTTAGGATGTGATTCATGGAGTAACTTTACCTTGTGAAAGTGCATGATTGTGTATATATCCCTTTGAGGCTTGCCATAGAACGTGTACATCCATATGCAGCTTTAAGTGAATAGAAAAATTACGTTTAATGTAAAGACCCATTTGTGCATCCACTTTTTGATTTCATTAGTTATTTTAGAGTAAGATTTTGTGATTTAGAAAGATTTTTTCTGTCACGTTGGATCATTTTTCCTGGGTTGCTGGGGCCATTAACTCAGCAGGGAGTCCTGATGTTCAAGTGATTAACAACCTCCCGCTGGCAGACGCTAATGCATGCTTTGTCTCGCACCTACTGGCCAGCGATTATGTAAATGAGGCTTATACCTAAAAAAAATCACTGGAAAAATCGGCTAGTGTGGCACCGGCTTCAAATAAAACATGCAGCATTTTGTATTGTCTTTTCATTTTTAGCACCCCTGTATGGACATTTCACCTGGAAACTATGAGCCAATATAACAAAACACTTCCTGTTTTGGCCACTGGGGGCAGTAGTTTGAATTTTAGTAAGCACATATTGTGATTGCTCAAGAACGTTTGACCTATTTTCACCAAATTCACAGTGAGATGCTCCTTACTGAGCCATGGCTAGTACATAAGAGTAGTAATTTAGATCTTTATTTCCATAATAATAATAATCTTTGTTTCCTTTATTTCCATTTCGAGCTGTTGTGTAAATAATCAAGTTATAATTTAGTAAGTTTGAGTGACAGAGCTTGACAAAAGAATATTTTTGCATAACTAAAACATTTATGAAGAAAAATCTTTTTGGATTTAATTTGATTGCCTGTACAAACTGCACATTTTTTGAGCTGATAAAATAAATAAAAATGTATGAAAAAAAAAAAACTTTTAGAACTTTGCACTGAAGGGACTTAAGCGAGAACCACCGAAATGAACATACTTTTCTGTTATGGGGACAGACTTTCACAACAGATGAACTCAGAAAATCAGCCTAACGTAGTTACCAGTAACATGAATATTTATAACTACTCATGAGCGATTTCTCATTTTCAGCCTATTTTTCTGCACCATTACTGCAACCATTTAAAATGGATCAGAGACAGAAACTGTTGGAGAAAGAGGGAGTCTAGGGACAGAAAAAAAAACAGTGGCATTATTTTTCCATAATAAAATTTCCCTGCCTTAACAAGATAAAAGTAAATTGCGCACTGACTCAGAAAGTGTGAAAGGCATTCTAGAATAATTTTTTTATGCGGATTGATAATTTAATATGTTTTGGCACCAATTTATCAGATTTCCATGTCTTTGCCATCCTTTTTTTTCTGAGGAGAATAACAAGGATATGATCTCTCTGTCTGAGTTGAGACAGGAATACAAGCTTCAGAACAATGTCACAGAAAAAGGTGTTCACACTGATTGGAAGGGGGGGGGGGGGTTTGGGAGACCTCCTTTGAGAGACTTAATATAACTTGCTCTCATTTTTATACTAACAAGATGGCAAGGCAGTCTCAATTGAACAACATGTGTTCCAAATTCCTAACATTATCCATGGTGGATGGAATGCTGTTATTCCATACGGAGAACATCTAAATTGGATGCCCACGTCATGGGACTTGCATGGAATGCTAAAGGAGATGTGGGTGATTCTTTCAGTGTTCAAATACTTTTTCGTACCCCATCTTAATATTTTGAATAAACTGAAATAAGACATTTGTAGATTGCTTCCCCAGAAAATTGTAAACACTGTGTTTCTGTGGTGCTTTCAAAACATTGCTCTGATTGTTTGAGCATCCCGACAAGTACAGCAACTTTGTTTCAAATAATGCTGTGAATTTGGCGCGGGACTATAGGCTTGGTGATGCTAGTGGTGTCGAAATGACACCATTAAAGGTTGAACAATACTAGCGTAATCATCCTAGGCACTTTATGAAAGAATTCTTTGATTAGATTATGTTAACACTTGTAATGGTGCCATTGATAAATCAACAAACCCGATCACCAAAAAAAAACAAAAAAAAAACGAAGACATAAGCATCAAGCAATACCGTTCTTAATGGAACAGCAACAGTTAAAACAGTCTGGCTGCAACCGCATGATAGAGTATTATTTATCATGAGGAACAGCTACTGGCCCAGCGAAGGGAGAGAGGGAGGTAGAGAGAGAGGGAGAGAGATTAAATATAAGGTTACCACAGCTAGGATCTAATCTATTCAGAGACAAATGCCGGGTCTCAGAAGCACATTTGTTGTGCGCCCCCGAGGTTTAACAGCCGGCATTATGGTTCCATTTCTCATCATTAGCAAGCCTACATCAATGTCCCCACTAAGAGGTCAGCTCTGGGAATAGATCCAAGGGCTGTGTCAGGCCAGGAAGAGAGAGAAAGGGGAGGGGTAATGCAAAATAAGTATCTCTTTGTGCATGCAAGTGTGCATGCATGCATTGTCCATGTGTAGCAGTGGTATTGTTGTAAATGAAAACTAAAATGAGAACTAAATGAACACAGTTTCAGAAAATAATTTGGAAAAAACTAAATTAAACTTAATAAAAATAAATTAACCCAAAACTAGCTCATATATATTTCCACAAATTACTTACAAATTAGTTTTTGATACACAGTGTATTATGAAATTTGAAACCTTGAGTACTAGATAGCAATAATACTAGATGTCCCTGAGAAATTAAACATATTTAAATTATATCAGCATTTACTTTGGCCACCTACAAATACTAAAAATAGAAGCTAATACTGAAAAACTAAAACTAGACCAAAATAACAGTAAGTCATAGAGCAAAAAAAACACAAAAAAAAAACAAGGACTTATTTGAGAAAAAAACATTTAAAATTCAAACATGTGGGATGTGCCACATCTTATCATAGTACGATAGATCCATAAGGTTTTACATGCTTGTGTACATGTGTATTTGCATAAGCCACTTTGCATGCACAAATAAGAGGAATGAGGCAGAGAAAGGAAGAGTGGGACAGGAAGAAAGAAAGAGATAGAATGACGAATAAAGAGAGAAAATCTCTTGTGTGTGATGTATCTGGCCGCAGCACGTGTGTCCCCTTGCCTGCCATATGCTGATGCATTTCACGCTAGCAGATCTGAATCTGAATCCCCAGCAGCCCTGTCTTCCTCAGCCGTGTTAGATATGTTAATCCGTTGGCATTCATTTGAGCTACAGCGGCTGCGGAATAGTTCTCCAGACCCACGCGTCAGAGCTCCAGCCCAGCCACAGGCAGCAGATGTTCCTGCAGACTTACCCCGGCTGCAAACCAGCCTTTCATACATCCCACTGAGTGCCTACCTGACTCCTCGTGGAGCTCCAGAAGTGTATAATAAGTCCCCTTGAGGAAACGCAAAGGAAGAAATGTGGAAGGTTTTAGGGAGGGGAAACAACAGAATTGTTACTGGAGGCTGCATTAGCATATGACTCATTTCTGATGGGCGGTTGTAGTCTTCACAGCTCAGCTGAAGTAATGTAAAAAATGTTAATCAATTAGCATTCGAAACGTATGACTTGATCACCTCTCAACACCACTGTGAAAATGAGGATATAACAATAGCTGAACTGAGGAAGTGAGGAAAATGCTGTTCAAATTTTATTCATCTGCTTTAGTTTTTAAAGAACCTTGGAATTACTTGATGAGCAGTTTCCTTTTCTGCGCTAACATATTTCCTATTGAAACAAGAAGTTTGGGCGGGAGCGGGACATTTGATAACATTTTTTATTAATATATTTTTTAATAGTCAATAGGCTTTAGTTACATAACAGACAGGTGGTATTGGGGGAGGGACATTCTCATTGAAAAAGCATTTGATTGGACAACAATCTGTGTAGTGCAGGATGAGTCATCAATATGTTAGGTTAATTTTCAGATAGAGAAAGTGCAAATTAAAGGAATAGTCTGGGTTCAATACAAGATAAGCTGAATCGACAGCATTTGTGGCATAATGTTGATTACCACAAAAAAATTTTGGACTTGCCCCTCCTTTTCTTTAAAATAAGTAAAAATCGAGGTTACACTGAGTCACTTACAATGGAGGTGAATGGGGGCCAATTTTTGAACTTTAAAATACTCACTTTTTCAAAAGTATAGCCACAAGACATAAACAATATGTATGTATATGGTCTGCACTTATATAGGGCCTTTTAAACCTTATCTGTATTCAAAGTGCTTTACACTGTTGACTCATTCACCCATTCACACAAACATTCATACACCAATGGCGGCAGAGCTGCCATGCAAGGCAGCTAGCCTGCCATCGGGAGCAACTTGGGGTTCAGTGTCTTGCCCAAGGACACTTCAGCACATGGAGTCGTATGGGCCGGGATTCGGACCACCAAACCTATTGGTGGCCGACCCGCTCTACCACTGCTCCACTGCCGCAGAGGTATGTAAACATGATTTTAGTTTTATAAAGTCTCTTACTAACCTTTTCTGTGTAAAGTTAAAGCCAATTTTACAGCTTTGTTGCCATGACGATGTAATGTCAACTAATCCTAAAACCCTAAATTGATTGTAAAAATGCCTTGAGTTTTAACAGAAGAATTCATGTTGTATTTATAAAATTATAAGCTTCACATTTCTCTGTTTAAACCCTCCAAATATTGGCCACATTCACTTTCATTATAAGTGCCTCACTGTCACCTCAATTGTTGCTTTTTTAAAGAAAAGTCTTTTTTTTTTTTTTGTGGTAATCAACATTATGTCACAAATGGTGTCGATTGAGCTTAACTTGTACTGAACCCGGAATATTCCACAGTGGGATAACAATTAATGAAATGCTGAGACTGATGATTTTTACGATTAGATAATTGTGGCAGCTGCAATTGTAATCTTGATAATTTTATTTTAGTAATTGTGCATCCCCGTTTACAATTTGTGGTGCATTTCAAATAGTCAACATATGACCTCACCAAAATGAAACAATACACTTCTTTTAACCTGTTAAAACAGGAAATAAAAAGGGAGATGGAAAGCCAAAAGTAAAGTTGAAGAGGAAAAAACCTCTAGTAAATAACAAATCAACAGCAAGCAAATGAAATGAATTAAGTTAGGAATATCACATTACCATCATTAAATTACATTTACGACAGTAGATTTCAAATCAAATTACCAAATACAAGCCAGCTGTTTACATGGCCCTGCTCTATGAACCATGGTGGAACTGGGAGCCAACTCGGAACACCAACCTCGACCTCGCAAACGTAACATAAACAAACTGCAGGGACAGCTAATCAAATTCAGGTGAACTGTGAACTCTGTGTCGAAGAAAAAAATGAAAAGTTATAAAGAAAAATCAAGCAAATGTGCAACACTTATGTAACAAGCTGTATGTGGTTACCATAGATGGCACAACTTTGGAGGCTGGCTGCATTAACCTCCTTCAATTCAATCAGCGGCAAGCGACAGGCATGCCAGAGATGTGAATCCCCCATTCAAGTTGCCATTTTTCTTACAAACCATGCGCAGCTTGTCCTTTGCATTCCATTTGACGTTTGTCTTGAAGAATAGCTGCTTTATGCTTATTGCATTCAGAGGCGGTGGTAATAGCATGGCGCTAATAACAATAAAGCAGTGGTTGATTCCAGCAGCCATGAAATTTGAGTCACTTTCTGTGCATTAACAGCAAAGTGGCAGATTAAATCAGCCAGTGTATGATATAGTCAAATGAGGTCATTACTGAAAGAATCTCTTTATGGATGCCTCTCATTAAGATAGTGGTACATGAAAGAATCAGATCTAGACAGAATTAAGGGCAGCAGATATAAAGATGACAAATTCTACAGCAGTCAGTTAAGAGGCCTGCAGTAACAATGCTTTCAAGGTACTTAAATTGAGGACTTGTCCTAGTGGAAATGCTATATTCAGTGCAGTGAAAAATTATTTGCCCCTTCCCGATTTCTTAAATTTTTGTGTATTTTTCATACAATTTTTTTTTTAGATCTTTAAACGACATATAACATAAAACAAAGGCAACCTGAGTGAACACAAAATATGTTTTTCAAATATATATATTTTTTATTGAAGCAAAAAATATATTCAACATCTATATCACCCATGTGAAAAACGAACTGTCCCCTTCAACTTAATAGCTGGTTTTGCCACCTTTAGCAACAACAGCTGCAAGCAAACACTTTTGATAACTGGAGATCAGTCATTCACAATGCTGTGGTGGAATTTTGGCCCACTCTTCTTTGCAGAAATGCTTTAGTCAACCACATTGGAGGGTTTTCGATTATGAACTGCCCATTTAAGGTCCTGCCACAGCATCTCAATCGGGTTCAAGTCAGGACTTTGACTAGGCCACTCCAAAACGTTAATTTAGCTTATTCTGAGCCATTTAGAGGTGGACTTACTCCTATGCTTTTATCATTGTCTTGCTGCATAATCCAGTTTGAGCTTCAACTCACGGACTGATGAATGGATGTTCTTCTTTAGGATTTTCTGGTAGAGAGCAGAATTCATGTTTCCCTCAATTATTGCAAGTCGCCTTGGCCCTGACACAGCAAAGAATCCCCACACCATCACACTACCACCATCATGCTTGACCGTATGTATGATGTTCTTTTTGTGGAATTCTGTGTTGGATTTACACCAGATGTAACAGGACCCCTGTCTTCCAAACAGTTCCACCTTCGACTCATTAGTCCACAGAACATTCCCCCAAAAGGTATCAAGGTGTGTTTTGGCAAAATTCAGATGAGTCTTAATGTTCTTCTGGGTTAGCAGTGGTTTTCGCCTCACCAGTCTTCCATTGCATTGGCATTTTTGGCCAGTGTCTTTCTGATAGTGGAGTCATGAACAGTGACCTTTATTGATGTGAGAGATGTCTGCAGTTCCTTGCATGTTGTCCTTGGCTTTTTTGTGAGTTCCTGGATGAGTCATTGCTGTGCTCTTGGAGGAACTTTGGTAGTGTGCTACTGGTTGAGGCCTTTTAGCCAACTTCATACTGTTGTAAAAGTTCTATTTAGGTGCTGATTTGAATCAAACAGGGCTGGCAGTAATCAGGCCTTTTCATAGATTCATAGATTTGGGGATTTAGTAACTGAAGGCAAATATGTTTTCACATTGGCTCAGTAGTATACCCAATAAATAACATTATCACTTCAAAACTGTATTTTGTGATTAATCAGATTGCCTTTGATTTATTTTGGATTTGGTTTTAATTTTTTAAACAATTTAGTATAAGATATACACAAAAACAGAAGAAAACAGGATGGGGTAAATACATTTTCACAGTTATATATATATATATATATATATATATATATATATATATATATATATATGTATTCTTCACAATATCTTCTGTGTAGCACTTTGTGAACAAAATCGAAACCAAACTGAAAATATGCCGGATATACACTTCAGCAAAATATTTAGTGCTTGCAGCACAATAATGCATGATACATTAGCTGGAGTTCAGTGATAGCCAACCACTAAAGTATCAAACTTAATATTATTTATGTTATTTCAAAACAGAGAGCCCACACTTTATCTAAGAAAATCCCATTAGCTGAAACTGGTCATAGGCCAAACTAACTACTCTTCTACTCTAATAATTCCTGTCTCATGTTGACAGAATTAATCTTGAGGGAAACCAGAATGTACATTTATATCTTTTTGCACTTTATGTTGATGGTTTCAAAGACTAGTGTCTTGAAAAGCACATCTCCTTATTTCTTGTGACCCATTAGACAATGATGAGACTTGCATACGCAATATTGGACAATTATGACAAGTGATTGCTGATGATCTACTGTAGATGAATTACAGCTCATACTTGTTATATGACAATGTTTACTTTGTAGCGTTTATATTGTAATATGATGTCGATGATTGTAAAATTGCATATTTTGTCCCCTTAATTTGTTTGTGTGATCACAACACAGTAACACAGACATTTAAAAATAAGAATCCCTGGAGTTTATAGATAAACAAAACGTGTTAAGCACCAAATCTTTTTTTCTTCTTCTGTTTATTATTGGGATTTTGGTTGCAAAACAAACAGCATGTGGGAATTCATTCAGTTTGGACTTTGAAAGCCTTTGCCCGTAATAATTTGGAGAGACTAAGAACATATTCTAAAAAGAAAACAATAAATCGATTTTAAAACTATCGGCCGGTTAATCATTTGTTGGCTTTATCCCCGTAGTTATCGTATTGGCAAAATCCACAGTCTGATCTGACAGTGAAATCAGAAAGCATAGCCAAATTTTCTTTTGTCAAAATTGGCATACGTTGACCAAAATTTCAAAACACTGCCCCAAGTGACCAAAGAAGTGAGTGTTGTAGGGCATATGGGCACGCATGAGCTATGGTCAGGAGAGGTCACCAAAAGGAAGTGAAGCAAGTTGTTTTCAGCTTTACAGGATGTTATACAATGAAGAGAAAAGAATATATTTTTGGATTCCAAAACCTAATACAGCGCTCAATTCCTGCTAAATCTCTGTGCAGCACTCATACTTTTCTGATTTTGTTTACATGCCAGGAACTTTATCTTATAGCAAAATGAATAGAAGAATTAATTTGCTCAGTAAACAACAGAGAATTTGTGTTTTTTATATTTTTTTCATGCAAGTAACTGTATTAGAAATTCTATAAGGCATCCGAGACCAAACACTAAATACCCTTTAGCTGGATCTATTCACAATCTTGCACAGCCTCTTTTACCTTACTGCTTAATTGAAGTTTTCCACTAAACTTCTCTCTCATTGTCTGGTCTGTCTGATTGTGTAAAAGGTTTTTAATTCATTTTAATGGAGACACCCACTAATCTGCATGCTTTTGTGCAGCTACTATGGATTAGCCCCTTTAGCAAGCTAGCATTTAGACCATGCTACAAAATACTCTATCATTCCCCCTTCCTGTTTATACTTTTTTTACCTTCCATCTGGACACAAGTCTGACATGACTTTACCCCCATTTTTCTTCTGGGACCATAAGACCCTAGACATCATTTGAAAGGGGCGGGGGGTACCTTTGTCAACCACTTCCCAAAAATCTATAGGGACGGGGGGGATGAGCAAAAAGAAAGGAATAGAAAGGACAAAGGGCAAGAGGGCCTATTCTCTAATTAATGTTACAGAGCCCTAGAGACAAGGTTTGAAACAGTCTACACTGAGTGCATATTGGTCCTTTGTTTCTTTGTTCCATAATGTATTACACACTGCTCCGACTGCTCTGACAAGCATGCCTGCTATTAGTGTTTTATTAATACAGAAACTGTGCACGCACGCACGCACGCACGCACGCACACACACACAAGCCTTATATCATTAAATATACGTAGCTATTTATACATTAATTGAGAGGGATAAAGGCCGATGGCAGACGGTGGTGCGGGAGAGAGAGATCATTTACGGACATGTCCGTCATGTGTGTTTGTGTCTTTTAAGTGTATGATTAAAATATTATTTATATTGACAAGCCGGTTCTCGCCTCCTCCTTGCCCGTCTAAATCCTTTACACTATTCTAAATATATTTTTACACTTTTACTGTTTTATAGATATTTTATTTGTACTGTTTTACTGAACCACTTTTCAACCAAATGAAAACATGTAGTAATCTACAAAAGTAGTTTAATGTGCAGTAGCAATAATATTTATTACAAAATATTTATTTATATATATTTTACAGCCGCTAATCCCACACCTACACACTAAACCTAACCATAACCATTTATTAAGCATATAAAACATGTAACAGACAGATATATTTAATCACAATCATTTATTGAGAAAAATGGCAAAATTCAGCACAAAAGTAGTCCAAACGGCAATGTGCGGCATCCAATGTGCCCCACTAGCTTTGTGTGAGGTAGAGAGTGGAATTTAAAATATTAATCGCTGTAAACCTTCTCCTGATGCACTCTGTAACAGCGCATCTCATTCAAGCATATACAGTGCGTCCGTAAAAGTATTCACAGCGCTTCACTTTTTCCACATTTTGTTATGTTACAGCCTTATTCCGAACTGGATTAAATTCATTATTTTCCTCAAAATTCTACAAAAAATACCCCATAATGACAACATGAAGTTTGTTTGAAATCTTTGCAAATGTATTAAAAATAAAAATCTAAAAAAAAAAAAAATCACATGTATAAAAGTATTCACAGCCTTTGCTCAATACTTTGTTGAAGCACCTTTGGCACCAATTACAGCCTCAAGTCTTTTTGAGTATGATGATACAAGCTTGGCCCACCTATTTTTGGGCAGTTTCTCCCATTCTTCTTTGCAGGACCTCTCAAGCTCCATCAGGTTGGAAGGGGAGTGTCTGTGCACAGCTATTTTCAGATCTTTCCAGAGATGTTCAATCAGGTTCAAGTCTGGGCTCTGGCTGGGCACCTCAAGGACATTCACAAAGTTGTCCAGTAGCCACTCCTTTGTTATCTTGGCTGTGTGCTTAGGGTAGTTTCCTGTTGGAAGATGAACCTTTGCCCCAGTCTGAGGTCTAGAGCAGGTTTTCATCAAGGATATCTCTGTACATTGCTACATTCATCTTTCCCACAATCCTGACTAGTCTCCCAGTTCCTGCCGCTGAAAAACATCCCCACAGCATGATGATGCCAACACCATGCTTCACTGTAGGGATGGTACTGGCCAGGTGATGAGCGGTGCCTTGTTTCCTCCACACATGACGCTTGCTATTCAGGCCAAGAAGTTCAATCTTTGTTTCATCAGACCAGATAATTTTGTTTCTCATAATCTGAGAGTCCTTCATGTGCCTTTTACTGAGGAGTGGCTTCCAGTCTGGCCACTCTACCATACAGGCCTGATTGGTGGAGTGCTGCAGAGATGGTTGTTCTTCTGGAAGGCTCTCTTCTCTCCACAGAGAAACGCTGGAGCTCTGTCAGAGAAACATCTCATGGATGATCAGTGGAAACAGGATGCACCTGAGTTCAATTTTGAGTGTCATGGCAAAGGGTGTGAATACTTATGTACATGTGATTTTTATTTTTAATAAATTTGCAAAGATTTCAAACAAACTTCTTTCATGTTGTCATTATGGGGTATTGTTTGTTGAATTTTGAGGAAAATAATGAATTTAATCCATTTCGGAATAAGGCTGTAAAATAACAAAATGTGGCAAAAGTGAAGCACTATGAATACTTTTCGGATGCACTGTACATTGCAGAATACGGCATGTCGCAAATGGTCACGAGACACTTGACAGCCAATGAGCATTCAAGATCACTGCCGTAAAACCTCTACATAATGTTTGTTGTGGAAAGTTTTTTGTTTTGTAAATGAAAACAACACGGGTTGACGGTTATGACAGCGCTGCCCGATGGAGATGAAGATTGTTGAATAAAAGTCTTGAATTTGGGTCTGTTCTTCACAGAAAGCAGTCTGAAGATTTGGATTATAGTTAACGATTATGCTATAGATTATGGATTAATTTTAATATTGTTTTATGGTGCTCTATATATTTATTTTTTGCATATTCTGAAAACTCATGTGTCCCATGGCAAACAGAAATCAAATTAAATGCTTAATAAATGATTAAACTATTACAGAGTTTTTAATTCATTTTAAAGTTTACTCTTGGTTAAAGTGATATAATCCTTTAAAACGTTGAATAGGGCAGTAGAAATCTCACAGAACTGAATGAAACCATTAAAGTGTCATATTATAATGTCAACTGCATTAAATAAATTTGATGGCATCTCATTGATTATAAATTAAATGTAATTAACTGATTAATTCTATGAATTATTCAATATGAATCAATTCAAACTACAAGTAAACATTTGTAGGCTTCTATAGGTTAATATGTAAAATGATGATGTTTAGGTGCTGTCAGTATTGTATGTTTCGGTCTCTATGCAAACATAAATGAATGTAACTTTACATAAGAACACATACAAATTCTCATCAGACCACGTTGCACACACTGAATATATTGACAAAGAGAAAAACATACATACCAAAACAGTGGTTCTCGACCCAAAATTGGTCAAAGGTCTGTTCTGATAAGGTTGCAGACAGAAGGAAAAACTTTTAACAATGCTTAATGCAAAAAATACAAATGCAAAGCAATAAATAAATAACTAAATGATGCAGCTTACTATATAATCAAGCATAGTCAGGACAGCAAAATAAATAGGCTAATTAACTTTTAAATGGGTAAAGGAAGTTCTTCCTGTATCTTTTGTTGTGAACATCAAAGCAACCTGGTCACATAGAAATATGTTAGTCCTGCTATAAATACATTTTTGCAAAATTACTTTAACGTGGCTTGTTGTATGTATTGTATTGCTGCATTTTATCGGTGAAATGAACACTACAGGCACTACAACAACAATGCTTTTTATCTAATTTCACACAAATCACTTGAAAATGGGCAGATTATCCATTCCTAAATTCATAAGCACCGTTCTTCACTTAATGCTATCTTTTGACAAAAACACTTTTACTTTAATGACTGACATGTAAGGCGATACATTTTAGGTAGATGCTATTTGCACCCTGGTGCAAATAATGGTATATGCTATTTATACCCAAGTGCATATAGTGGCAGATACTATTTGCACCCCAACCCAGCTGCAAGTAATGGCAGATACTAATTTCACTCTGGTGCAAATATTGTCAGAATCTTTTTACACCAATATTTAAATACTAACGTACAGTATGGGCATCACTGCAGTGTGTTGTGCTTATTTAGAGTCAAACAGACACACAACATTAACCCCTAGCCCTAACCCTAACCTTACCATAGACAAAATAACCTTGGGTTTACTACTGTAACCATGTTTTCACCATGGTATTTTTTGTAAATTTACAGTAACCACTATATTAACAACATATTATTGTACTCAACATTCACCGTGACCATATCACTGCAACAACATTTACAGCTGAAGTCAGTAGCTTACATACACTTAGGCTGAAGTCATTAAAACTCTCTTTTAACCACACCACAGATATAATATTAGCAAACTATAGATTTGGCAAGTCGTTTAGGACATCTACTTTGTACTTTTCCAACAATTGTTTACAGACAGATTGTTTCACTTTTAATTGACTATATCACAATTCTAGTTGGTCAGAAATTTACATACACTAAGTTATCTGTGCCTTTAAGCAGCTTGGAAAATTCCAGAAAATTACGTCAAGCCTTTAGACTGTTAGCTTCTGATAGGAGGTGTACTGAATTGGAGGTGTACATGTACATGTATTATAAGGCCTACCTTCAAATTCAGTGCCTCTTTGCTTGACATAATGGGAAAATCAAAAGAAATCAGCCAAGACCTCAGAAAAACAATGTGGACCTCCGCAAGTCTGGTTCATGCAAGTCGACACGTGAGCCAAAAGTGTCATAGAAACGCCACAGAATGACATGGTTTCTTTAGCAATTGGGTGTTTCATATCAATTTAGCATTTCGTGACACTATTTGTTGGTCTTACGTTTATGATTTAGGTAGAGAGGATGGTTTTGCTGATTTAAAAGTTGTTACATCATTAGCCCGTGTGGAAAAAAAGCTCGGAGGATCATCAGAGACTCCAGCCAACCGAGTCATGGTCTGCTCTCACTGCTACCATCAGGCAGGCGGTATCGCAGCATCAGGACCCACACCAGCCGACTACATGACAGCTTTTCCCCCCAAGCAATCAGACTTTTGAACACTTGATCTCTCACGATCAATATATCAGCACTGCACTTTATTAATCTATTATCTCACACTGGACTGTCATAATTATATTCTCCTCAATACAACTACTGTATATATATATATATATTTTTTTTTATATACTCTTTATTTTTCATTTTTATTGTATGTGTATTCTATATAGTGTGTATTGTTTACTGTACCATTGTATATTATTATTGTGTTGTGTAAGTATGTGTACATTTGATATGTAAATTGTGTTGTGTAAATATGTTGTTTATTGTAAAGTGGTTTATGTCTCGTCACTGTCATGACTGCAATGTTGCTCGGAACTGCACACAAGACTTTCACCTACTGCTGCACTTGTGTACATGGTCGTGTGACAATAAAGTAATTTGATTTGAACCTAATCAGAAGAAATTTTAATTGATTTTAGTCCCAGTCAATGGACATCGGACTTCACAACACAATGTTTCAAAGCAGCTTTACAGAAAATCATGCTTTAACAGAAAATTAAGCTGAAATATCTATAAAGTAATCATTGTGCATTTAAAAAAAATATGAGTGTAAATTGTTTATAAATAAATAATTAAGTAAATAATACTTGTATTTAGAACCCTTGTGAGTAAGCCGAAGGCGAAAAACACATAAAAATTACGCGAGGTGAAAAAAAACAATTACCCAGACTACATTAAATATGGGTTCACATGTAATGAGGAGAAGCATTGTTTGTGCCACAAGACCATGGTGAATTCTTGGCTGTTGAAATTAATATTAATTATTACATTTAAAGCATTTTTATTTAGTATTAATATTTTAGTGCTATTAATTAGAATACATTTCAATGTTTGACTCCAAGGACATTTTTTTATTTTATTTTCTGCAATAAACGCCTGTACATTGTTGTGTCGCCATGTGATGTCCGATGCCAAATCTGGATCTTGAAGCAAAACCAACAAAAACATACCTACATAGATGCAAACACACAAAAAGCAAAGGCTGTGCTCTTGCTGTTTGAACATACATGGAGTACACACCACACCACTGACTACTGACCAAAAATACCTAATGCATTTATACCACAGTATGAAATATTTGACAGATGTAATTGTTTGCTTTTTGTCATTCCCTCTGACCCCATTCATTCCGTCAGCAGCCTGGGGAGAGTCTAATAATGCAGAGCTATCCGGCAAAAACAGGATATTTAAACTCAATAACGCACTGAAATCCACTAAGTGCAGCCATGCTGGGAGGCATTAAGCCCGTCTGATACGTACTGGAAAAAAAACAGTAGTCGACATCTGACTGTGCTAAAGAGAATGAACACTTCATCGGTCATATGTGAAACCACATCACTGATTAAATCAAAAGAACTGTGATCTTGCAAAGCAGGGAAGACCACTATACTTTTTCCATCTATGACAGTTTATTTGTTCACAAACATTAGCATTGAAAGTGTTGACGAAAACCAGAAGATTATATGTTTTAGCCCTCTTTTTGATGTGAAAAGAACAAATGGCCTCCGAGAACCACAACTGTTTTCACAATGGTAAGAATTCCTTAGATACCTCAGTTCATTTTACATAACCTTGGAAATGTCATGATGGCATTCCTTCATGGTCATGGGAACCATCTGCATGGTTCTAGGGTTTATTATTTGTCTTTAATATGTATGTTATCTCCAAAAGCGTACTTTCAAAGTCTTTTATATTAGGTATTTTACAATGGCTTTGAGTGTGGCTCATCCAATCAGAAATTAGAGTCCTTTTTATAATATTATTTTTACTGTTTTGAGTCTTTTTTTTTTTTGCATCCGTTTAAGTTCCAATAAAAAGAGAAAATTACAGCATTATGCCCCCAGTTATTTAATAAAATAAATGTTTGTGCAACAAAAATATTTATTGTGATATAATACATTTACATAATACATATACTGTATGTATATATATATATATATATATATACACACACACTCACCTAAAGGATTATTAGGAACACCATACTAATACTGTGTTTGACCCCCTTTCGCCTTCAGAACTGCCTTAATTCTATGTGGCATTGATTCAACAAGGTGCTGAAAGCATTCTTTAGAAATGTTGGCCCATATTGATAGGATAGCATCTTGCAGTTGATGGAGATTTGTGGGATGCGCATCCAGGGCACGAAGCTCCCGTTCCACCACATCCCAAAGATGCTCTATTGGGTTGAGATCTGGTGACTGTGGGGGCCATTTTAGCACAGTGAACTCATTGTCATGTTCAAGAAACCAATTTGAAATGATTCAAGCTTTGTGACATGGTGCATTATCCTGCTGGAAGTAGCCATCAGAGGATGGGTACATGGTGGCCATAAAGGGATGGACATGGTCAGAAACAATGCTCAGGTAGGCCGTGGCATTTAAACAATGCCCAATTGGCACTAAGGGGCCTAAAGTGTGCCAAGAAAACATCCCCCACACCATTACACCACCACCACCAGCCTGCACAGTGGTAACAAGCCATGATGGATCCATGTTCTCATTCTGTTTACGCCAAATTCTGACTCTACCATCTGAATGTCTCAACAGAAATCGAGACTCATCAGACCAGGCAACATTTTTCCAGTCTTCAACTGTCCAATTTTGGTGAGCTCTTGCAAATTGTAGCCTCTTTTTCCTATTTGTAGTGGAGATGAGTGGTACCCGGTGGGGTCTTCTGCTGTTGTAGCCCATCCGCCTCAAGGTTGTGCGTGTTGTGGCTTCACAAATGCTTTGCTGCATACCTCGGTTGTAACGAGTGGTTATTTCAGTCAAAGTTGCTCTTCTATCAGCTTGAATCAGTCGGCCCATTCTCCTCTGACCTCTAGCATCAACAAGGCATTTTCGCCCACAGGACTGCTGCATACTGGATGTTTTTCCCTTTTCACACCATTCTTTGTAAACCCTAGAAATGGTTGTGCGTGAAAATCCCAGTAACTGAGCAGATTGTGAAATACTCAGACCAGCCCGTCTGGCACCAACAACCATGCCACGCTCAAAATTGCTTAAATCACCTTTCTTTCCCATTCTGACATTCAGTTTGGAGTTCAGGAGATTGTCTTGACCAGGACCACACCCCTAAATGCATTGAAGCAACTGCCATGTGATTGGTTGATTAGATAATTGCATTAATGAGAAATTGAACAGGTGTTCCTAATAATCCTTTAGGTGAGTGTATACCGTTAGCCTAACCCTATACCATGGCAATGATATACTATTTTGGTAATACCACCCACCCCTACTATTTTCAAAAATATTATGCTTGTAGCTGATGACTGGAGGCAAAATCTACAGAAAAAGAGAGAAGAAACAGACAAATGTTCCACAAGCCACAGAATCCTGCCTAATAGAAAACAGGGAAGTAAATATCTAGTCCCTTCCAGTTTCATCATAAAAACAAACAAGCATTAACCCTAATGTTTTAAAAAGCATCACCACTGAGTTTTATTTAACGTCTTATACCTTTACAAGGCTAGGTTATTTCCTCTTTAAGGAACTTGGGGAAAAAAGCACAGTCTATTCTTAAGCCCTACAAATTGAGGCGTCTCTTTCACTTTGGGGCTCTAAGAGATCCCCATCTGTGATCCTAACCAATTGAGCTCAAGAGGGTGCAAACCCCTATCCCGGCAGCCCTTGATTCTGGCATCTTAAACTGGGCAGTGAGGCTAATAGGCCTGAAAAAGGCCCTGCCAACCCTTTCCCCTCAGGGGTCACATATGGAAGTCACTAAGGCTATTTTTAAGCCACGACAGGAATAAAGGAATAAATCTTGCGACTTTGTGCTTTAAATAATAAGAAGGGCCTGCCTCACCTTTGGAGTATATCTTAAAATGTAATGGTGTCCATTTCACCCCCATTTCCTCATCTGCTTCATCTTTCTCTGTTTGGAAGCTTGTGATGTCCCCAGCAATCAGGAAGTGGAAAGTAGTCATGTAATTGCTATTTAAACAGCTGCAAGTTTGGTCACTCAGTGGTCTCATTTCTCATACCTCCTATTCTCTCCAATTACACAGACTAAAAGTGCTTATAGCAGATGGTAATAATATAATATATTCTATATTGTGATATCACACATCCTTTATTTTATTATTTTAATAACTAATATATATATATATAATATCATTGTTATTATTTAAACCGTTTTTTTTTTATATATATATAAGTGCTTTGCTCTTAAAGTAACACAACTTGTAGTTCGCTTGTCCCCATTCAAACATGGTGCAATAAAGCCACGGTCACATTCAGATGAGCAAGTGAAATTACTTCGGACACCACAAACAGAAAGGATATGTTGTCATGCTCCAGGGCTTCTGATTTTAACAAATAATAAACACAACAAATAATACTATATTCAAAATATAAAAATACATAGTCTAGTCACATTCTTGCATCAATAAAACCACGCAGCTTTGAAATATGCGTTCTTTATATTGTACCAAGAGGTCAGTGTTTGACGTTTTGATCTTTATTGGTCACTCTCATTTATGTCATCTGAATTTGCAGGTTCACCATACTTTGCGAAGTATGAAGCGTACTACAAAATTTAGAGTTCAAAATGTAGCTTAAGATAGGTTGCAGCAGGTTAACATCTAGTTAAAATCATTGATGTCATGACAAATTACTGGTTCTTGCATGCCTTATGGTTGATCGTGACGTGATGCATTTGAAAGTTTTTAATTGAATACAAGCACACGTGATATTTAAGAGCTATTGCAGAGGGGAAGCTTTTGCAGAATTTCAGCAAATTATTCTTTAAATTGTGTTTTTTTTTTCCATCAAGAAAACTATCGTCTGGTTTCAGAATACTTGGAATATAGCACACAAGAAGTTTGGACTACTTTTTCCATACATAGTATGGAAAAGAGCATCCTGTACATTTCGCTGAGCATGTGTTTTGTGTTCCACGAAAGAGATTCATATGGGTTTGGAACAACATGAGGTTAATAAATGATGACATGGAAGTCTCAAAATACAATGTCACAAATCTGTGTAAAGTCTAAACAGTGTTTGCCTGCTGCTGATATATCTTGCTGAATCTGAAGGCTGCATGTGTAAATCTAATCTCATTCGCTTGTGGAGCGCATTGGTCTAGTCCTCAGTCTGAGCACTTTTATGGCTCCATATGCCATTTCACTTCCCAGTTATTCAGTTGGAGCTGCAGTACTCTCCAGAGGAAGCCACAACCCTGTAGGCCCAGTCGCTACCTTTCATCTGATTTATACCGTTACTGTGCCCAAACACACACAAGGACGAGTAGTGCATCAGAGAGAGAGCGAATCAGAAAAAGACAGAGTGAGTGAGAGAGAGAGAGAGAGAGAGAGAGAGAGAGAGAGAGAGGAGAGAGTGTGTCTGTACCAGTTTACAGAGGTAAATCAATAGAGGTGAGGATGGGAGGTTGAGTCTAAAAAAAGTACAGTAACTCAAGAGTGAATCAAGTAGTCCCGCACCGTGCTGTCTACATAAGCATCTGTGTGTAATTATTTTAATGTTTTTTGTCTAAGGCCATGTTAATGCAAACTTTCTGCTACCATGGAAAGGATTAGGATTAGACATTGGATTTGGGTTGCTGCAGACTTGTTTGAACGTCACATGTAAAAGTTGTGAGACTGTTTTTTGCAACACAAGTTTAATGCCTGTTTGAAATGGTCATTATTTTTGCAATTCCGTGTGGTGCCACTAAAGTTGCAGTAAACACTAAACACTAAATATTTTACAGAAGGGATGAAAATGGATAGACTAATGAGATCAAGAGTTTAAGCTGTATTTAAGGAGGATTCACCCAAAAATGCTGTTTAAATAGTTGATGGAACATATAACAATGACATTTTTTATCCGTTTTTGAGGAACACAAACCTAACCGTCCCATGTGCTAAATTGCCTTAATATATATTTGTATTTGAGACAGACAGACAGATAGATTTTACTTTTACTGCCACTTAGACACTGCTTATTGAGCCTATCCATTGCACTTAGTCAGTTCTCTCCCCTCACACACACTCACATATCAAGTAAAACACTCAACTATCACCACATACCCTACCCTGACACATTGACGGATGGCCAGGATGCAGAAACTCTCCCAGAAAGACCAAGAGTGGAGTGAAGTGATGTCCAAAGCACCAGCGCGTGACTGGGCCAGCCAGCAGAGTGCCTTTATAAATGAGTCTCTACTGAGATTGCTGGATGGACAACCACAGAGGAAGAGCAGATGAATATTCACCTTGGCTCTAAAGAGCTGCTATACAAACACATAGTGAGGAGCTTGATGCATCGAATTAGTCCCTATTTTAAAAAATTAATTATTACGTACCAGCGTGCCATATCTAAATCTGCCCCCAATGATAACGAATTTATAAAATAATTCCATTTATAAAAAAAGTTCCACAGTTGGTCCATTTAATTTTCACCTGTGGGTCATGTGACGTGTAATAACAGTGCTGAATGTTAATATGAAATACCACAAATAAAGAGTACAATCAAAGAAACAAATAACACAGCTACGATATATTTAGACTAGGGCTGTCAATCGATTAAAATTTTTAATCGCAATTAATCACATTTAATCACATATACAAATATTTGCTGAGAATGCCCCTCATATAACAATAATTAAATATATAATTCTGAAATAATTATACATAGTTATCTTTAAATATTATATATATATATATATATATATATATATAATCTTCAGATAATTAAAATGCATTACATTCTTGTGGCATCATTGATAAGACAAAACAATGATAAGTTAATCATTGATAAGACAAAAAGCGGCTTTAGAATACAATGTATTGTTTACTACCATATTATTGATCATAAGTCAATCATTGGCATACAGTTCACAGCAATCCATTTCACAAGTGAATTTGTCAGTCAGTTGGAGATTTATTATGAGGGCTTGTTTAAGGACCCGTCAATTTCAACAAGCATCAGACATGCTTGTGTAGCATCTCGGGTGCGTTGCGTCATAAACATAAATTTTTAGCTCACTGTGTCAAGTTAAATATAGTTGAATACTTAGAAAACATCTTGAGATCCCTTAGTTCGAATTTGCGCTCCATCAAGTGTTTTGAACGCAAGAACGTAACGCATGTTTGTGTTGTGCTGCTGCTGCAAGTGTTGTTTTGTTCACTTTATAAACTGCGCGTTGCCCATACTGCCCTCTGGAGTAAACAGGTGTTACTACAAGCTTGCATTTCTCAGGAATCTTCCTTATTACGGTCCGGAGACATTGCAATCAATTGTGTTCATTTTTTTAACACTTAATTTTTTATAAAATTAATCGCACGGAATTAACGCATTAAATCGACAGCCCTAATTTAGACATATTTCACTTTTAACTCAGTTTACGTCTTTATCTGGCATTTAAAATGAAACATTTGTAGCTTTATAGATTCAGTAATAAAACAGATGTAGGCTAGTTTGTGCCATGTACACAATAGCAGTCTATGATGCAGACTACATAACATCATGCCAACAACTCTCAATTGGAAAGAAAAATTCCAAATTAATTCTCTTAATTATTTCAGTTGTTTCTACTAGACATAAATGAGATTCAATAGAAAGCAAATGGAGACTTTTGCTGAAGTTTCCTGCATCTCATAGTTTCAGAAGAGTTCTCAATAATGGGCCCTATTTTAAGAGCGTTGGTATAAAGCGCAAAGTTATACTTGCAAAGTTAATGGGCGTGGCCATGAAGTTTTGGTATTTTCATGCAAGCATTCGCTAAGTCTAGGTACAAGTGGGTTTGGTGGAATTGTGTGCACAAAGCTCTGTCAAGTGCAATTTCATTCTGAGGTTATTATCTGGTCATATTCTATTTGAAAGACCAGCCATAAAGCAATACAAAATTTGTCCTGGTGCAATCCAACAGTCTTCTGAACATCCTCCATGAGGACCATATTTTACTACCATCAGGTTTTCCACCACATTGGTCATTTCTTTAAGCTTCTTAGTATCTAGATTCTATTAATCTTTTATTCCTCCCTCTGCTGTTGTGCTCATTCCCTGGACTTTATCTATAAGGGGAGATGTGGAGTTTCTCTGCAGGGCTTGGAAGTGACATGGTCTTTGGAAAGCTCCGCGGGGGTGCTTTGACAAATGGAGTGTCTGACGAGCACTGCGTTCAGGGAGCAGGACCCCACGTTCACGCCTCGTTTACCTGCCGCCATGCTCACTCACTCATTCTGGTTCTTAGACACACACACACACACACTCATACGCACACACTTTCTCAACAAGCGACCCAGTTGTTGTCAAGATGTGAAAGTCAGGGATGTCCGAGTGTACTGCAATAGATCTAAATGTGACGACAGTGACTTTGTCACCTTGTATCAGATTTTGTTTTTGCACAGATGCCAACGTAAATCCACATGGATGAAATTACTTAAGTCTGTTCCACACTCAATGCTATCATGTGGCTTCAGAAGACTTAGAATTAAATGCACAAGTACTTTAACAGTGCTATTGCACAAAATTGTTTTACTTCTGGAGTGTAAATGTTGTAGAAAAGCAGTACAAGTAGTATAAATCAATGTCCACTTTCGTTGTCTGGAAGAGAGGAGTCAGGATGTTCTGTTAAACATGTATTCCATGGAATAAAAAAATGGTAATGATATGAGGGAAAAAAATATGAAAAAAAATATAGAATTGAAATGAGAAAAGACAGGGCCATGAGGCCCTCTTAATGAAAGCTGATTTGACAATTTACTCTGCCTAAAAAATGTCAATTGGATTCACCTGCATAAATAAAATGTTTTTCAAAAGGCAAAAGCCTACATCTGCACCTCCCATTCTCCTATTTCTCGTTATTTTGTTATTTATACCTTTATATCTTTTCAATCCAATCACAGTCTTGTTCCGACAGGAGTCCTCGCCACACTGCCATGAATGTTGACAACTGCAACAGTCGTCTCGACAGATCCGTAGGTGTGTAAACAACCTCTGTGCGCACTTGCGTTTGGGATTGTGACAAATTCCCAAACATGTCTCTGGTGACTTCCCGCTGCTTTGGTGTCAGCCAAACACGTCAGACACAGACGCGAGGCCCCATGGGACGGGCGCGGAACAAGATGTCGCCAGTCAAGCGGGGAACATTTGAAAATAAATAACATCAGTGATGATTTGGGTTTACTTGTCAGCAACGAGCTGGTGTTTTTGAGGAGCGATGCCGCCGTGGATCCTTTGGGAGAAACAATCGCTCTTTTCCAGACCGGCATCTCCAAACAGATGTGCCTGATTTCCATTGCAGATCTCTCTGCATAAATCCACATGAGGATTTCAATATTGGTCTTAACAAGCAGATGACAGCTTGCAAGGGGGTGATCATTCATAATTGGAGATTGGAGGAAAAAAAGGAGGAGAAAAAATGACGCAACCGGATTAAGTAGCTCTGTACATAACAAGAATATTAAATCTAGTTAAGAGTTTAGTTTATGCACAATGGTATGTTTTTCTCCAGGTCCGTTGATGGACCTCATGAATATTAATAAGCAATTTCCTAGGAAACAAAAGATTTGCGATTTTGTATGCAAGCTTATTGAGAGCTAATTGTTCTTGGTTTACCAACAGTTAGAGCTTAAATTGTGGCACTGTTAAGAGATTTTAGATAATGACTACTACAGTGGATTACCAATTAGAAAGCAGCTGGAGCAAAAAGATACAAAATAAAAATTAACTAATTAATCAAGTGCCAAGCCTGCCGGGCTATGTTTTTAAACACAACACATGCTAGGTTGTTTTATGTTTATGCAATCCTTTCTCAATTCTAATATCAGATATCAGAAAATATCAGAGTTTAAGAGCAGGAGCCAGACGCATTTTATAAACTAAAATATAAAATCCACAACCTGGGATGTAATATGCAATATGATATAAATGTTAGAGCTGGGGTATTTTACTAAAGTTCCAAGAGCTCTGGTCCATACATTACCTTCATAGAAAAGGTCTAGATCAAAATTATTATAGTTAACTAACACAATCGCAAAAACTAGCATCGGAACTCAAATAAAGTAAAATGAAAAATACAATTTAACAAAAAAAAAACAAAAAAAAAAGTAAAAGAGTATCTTACTCTCAAATTTGTAATTTTTTTTTTAAATACACTGTATATATGTGCTCTAAAATATAAATTAAATTAATTTTGTTTTTGTATTTTAAATCAATGATGGATGATTTGATTAATCTGTGACTGATTTCTGAATCGACATACTGCATTCTGCCTAAAAGAACCACCCAATTAGTTAAGGTACATCATCTGAATGATATAAAATTACCAACTGATTCGCTTGTCATATATGAGGTTGAGGGGCAATGTACAACAACACTACAACAATAAACCAGTGTGAAAAAAAAGTTGTACTCTCTGTGAAGCATTGCAACATTGTCTTGTTTAGTTGATCTACAGTAAATTGGCAAAAACAAAACTTTAATAATTACAATTTCGTAATAATTGTCCCAGGTGTTTTTGTGCATGATTCATCGGTGCTTGTTATTCTAACAACAACAAAAAAGTTTTTGTTTTTCATAATTTTTGTCACACTTTATATTAAGTGTCTTTACTATGCACTAACATTAAAATACATACAATACAATGTACTTATTGTGTAACAACATTTTGTTCTGCAAAATGCTCAAAAGATGTACATTTGCTGCTACTGAGGTTGAGGTATAGGGAGGTTTAGTGTTAGGGTTAGGTTTTAGATTAGGGTTAGTTTTTAGGGTAAGGGTTGGGGTAGGATCAGGTTTAGGATTGTGGTAAAGTTAACAGTATAACTACAGATGTAACTAAATTCAGGTATCTTAAATGTAAAAAAATGCAACAACAACACATATGTACATAATAAGTATATTGTATCAAATGCTTAAGAACATAGTATTTAAAGACACCTAATATAAAGTGGGTCCAAATTGTATACAAATTTCCACCTCTGACAAACCTTTCTTTGGGCAGAAAGAGCGAACATTAACCAATAATATCATGCTAACATGTTTCATTGTTTGATGATTCCAATCAAATCCAGTTTGAAGACAAAATTAAGGCCTACTCTACATTATCTTTCACCAAATATTATGCTTATCACAGATATTTGTCACATTACGAAAATTAAATGCATCGCAAATACTGTTTCATGTTGACTTTAATCCAAAGAGTGTTCTTTTAAAGATTCATTAATTCACAAATGTATGCCTGTGTGTCCAGCTGCAGCTGCAGTATTTCAGAGAAGTAACACAAGGCCTACTTGCAACAATAGAAATCATCTCCAGGACCTTAAGGAGAACCATCTGCTGAGAGCAGTCGATTAGAGGTTAGGAGCTGGAGAAATACAAATGAGTAACACACATGAATCTCCCTGTCTCGGCTCTGTCCAGAGATTACATATCATAAAGCTCTTCTGGCAGTGAGGCCAAGCCAACCTGCTCCAAGTATGCAGCAGAGATTTGACTTCCTCTGGGAGACTCCATAAGTCATCCACACAATGGCTGCTTCTTGGAATTGGAAACACACATTGTACAGGGGATAATGGAGAACATTATCCCCTGTACAATGTACATGAGAGGTTGAGGTTTCTGAAGGAGGGTTTTTGATCTGTGGTGAAGTCTGAGGCGTGGCAAAATGATTATTTGACTGTGTTTCCTGTCTCTGAAGAGGATAGAGGGTTATTAATGGTCTCAAGAAGGAACTAGAAAGAGAGAAAAGGTAGAAGATAAAGGCAGATCTCTTTTTTATGAAAAGGTCAATCTCTTTAAAACAACAAAGGTAGAGGTCTTCCAATATTTGTTGAACATACAGTATACTGGAACACTACAGTATACATATGAACTTGTATACTACGGTAAAACCTTTGCCTGTGCACTACAAAGCCTGTCTCTATGTAAATCCATCATAACATCTTGAAAATGTCATGGTCTAACACTTTCCATATCTGTTTCTGATAAAAACTTTAAATTAGGGGCCAATAGTCACAGTTTTAAGATGCATAATCTAGAACAGAAGGAACAGAAATGGTACTCCAGAGTATGTCGAATAATTCTTTAATACTATGTATTTTTGGCCAATAGAAATTTGTTTTATGGTACTACCATTTTTGAATCCAATATAGTACCATTTTATTGTCATTTTTTTTTTCTTTAGTTTTTTTTAAGAGATGGTCAATTATGCAAGTTAAGAGTCTTACCTGGTTTTGTCTCCATTTCTACCTCTCTGGCCTGGGTTTGTGTCAAGAAGGGAACTATCAAGCTATGGACAGTCTCATGCAACATTCATAAACTGGGTTTATTGTCTTTATTTGGAGTCCCACAGAAACCGGACTCTTCCCTTCTAGACACGATCCTTGTCTGGTCTTTTAGTCTAACTAACTGCCACTCAAGAGATTAAGGGAATGGTGATTAGTGTAAGGATAGTAACAACAAGTCCAATGAGCTCATCTAATACACTGGATAAATCCAGTAACTACTGTGAAAGTGCAGCTGACAAATCGGAAAAGACCATGTGATGGCAAAGAAAGACAGGAGTGAAAGACCTGAACGGGCTGTCATGGACTAGCTATCCAGGCTGGTCAGTATAGATAAGGCTTCTCTCCCTGGCAAGCTGATACTTTGGTGCCTGCAGTTTGGATTGTTTCCACGTCAAATGTGGCTTCTGACAGTCCACAAGCTTCCCATCACCAAAGTCGAGAAGATGGAGAGAACAATCAGCTCCTACATAAAGAAGTGGCTTGGACTTCCACTCTGCCTCAGCAACATCGGCTTGTATGGGAGTGGTGTACTGAACTGCCTGTCTCTAGCCTCAATGAAGAACACAAGTGCATCAAGGTGAGGCTGGACATGACCTTGACTGAGTCTCAAGACTGTGGAATACGAACAACTGCTCCCAGGCTGACAACTAGGAGGAACACCATCTGAGGCTGTAGAACAAGCTAAATCTGCTCTCAAGCATGGAAAAATTGTAGGTCAAGAACAGCATGGAAGAGGTGGTTTTGGTCTCATGATGAGTCATCCCACTTGGCACAAAGCAACATCAGTGACGAAAGCTGGTAGTTGCTGAGGTCCGCCAGCAAGAGGAGGCAATACAAACTGCAAGGGCAGCTCACAGGCTAAACAGGGCCAATGGACAATGCAAGCCTCAAAGGCACAGACCAGAGTGTCCAAATTAGAGAATAACCCATCAAAGGTCTGGTCAGTATAGACAAGTCCTCACTCCCTGGCAAGCTGAAACTTTGGTTTCCGTACAGTTTGGATTGTTTCCACGTTTAATGTAGCCTCTGACAGTCTACGAGCTTCCTATCACCAACGTAGAGAAGATGGCGAGAACAATCAGCTCCTATATAAAGTGGCGGCTTGGACTTCCGCACTTCCTCAGCAATATCGGCTTGTATTGGAGCGGTGTACTGGAACTGCCTGTCTCTAGCCTAAGTGAAGAATAAATGTGCACCAAGGTGAGGCTGGACATGACATTGACTGAATCTCAAGATGGTGGAATATGAACAACTGCTTCCAGACTGACAACTGGGAGGAAGTGGAACCTGTCTGAGGCTGCAGAACAAGCAAAATCTGCTCTCAAGCATGGAGATATTGTAGGTCAAGTACAGAATGGGAGAGGTGGTTTTGGTCTCATGATGAGACGTCCCACTAAGCACAAAGCAACATAATCACAGTGGCGAAAGCTGGTATTTGCTGAGGTCCACCAGCAAGAGGAGGCAATGCAAACTCAAAGGCAGTCACACAGGCTAAACAGGGCCAATGGACAACATAGGAAATTCTGGAACATCGTAAACCGATCTGGAAGCATCTATGGGAGATGGAAGGAGGTAGAATTAGTTTAATCATCAAAGCCACGTACAACATGCTTCCCACTCCCACAAACCTAAACCAGTGGGAAGGAGAAGATCCATCATGTCCGCTCTGCAAAGAAACAGCAACTCTAAGGCACATCCTTACCAGCTATAGAACCAGTCTGTCCCAAGGTTGCTATACATGGAGACAAAATCAGGTAATCCGGCAACTGGCAAATATCATGATGCAAAGGAGAACTGTTGCCAATGCCCTACCTCCCCAAACAACTGGCTTCTCTAACACAACAGCATTCGTACCAGCAGGAAACTGCCAAATCTTACATCTACAAGGATGGAAAGCGTAATGGACATAGCCTGTGACTAAAATATACAGGTGGATCTAGACCAGAATGACATTTTTCTGCCAGAGATCATGATAACAAATCTGTGGCCAGACCTGGTCTTGTGGTCTACTTCACAAAGGACAATATGCATCATAGAGTTAACTGTGCACTGGTAGCGTTGAAATATGGACATATATCAGTTGAAGCAGGGCAGCGGGGCTGTAGAGCAAGAATACTACCAGTGGAGGTTGGTTGCAGAGGTTTTGTGGTCATACCAACCACCTGACTCAAAGAGATGGGAGTTCAAAGGAGGGCCCTACGGACCAGGTCACTGTTCGAGGCTGCCGAGTGTAGAAGTAACTGGCTTTGGTTAAAGAGAAGGGACCCAATTTGGGCTGTAAGGTCAAGTCAAATAAACTTTTATTTATAGAGCACATTTAAAAATAACAGAAGTTAAATATAAAACATAATAAAATAATAAAAACCTTTAAATACAGCTTCATGTATTTATCCATTTCAAACTATTCAAGGATCTATTCAAAAGTGACAGAATAAAAATATGCTTTCGAATAAGATTTAAAAATGGCTAATGATGAAGCTGACCTCACATGGAAAGGAGATTATTCCATAGATTATGACCTATCACAGAAAAGGCACGCTCACCCTTAGATCTATAGCGGCAACGAGGAACCCTCAATAGAATTTGCTCAGAAGACATGAGCGCTCTGGTGAGGGAGTAAGGGAGAAGGTCACTGATATATTGGGATGCAAGACCAGATAGTGCCTTGTAGACATAAATCAGTATTTTAAAATCGACCCTGAATTTCACAGGAAGCCAGAGTAGAGATACTAAAATAGGGGAAATGTGATCCCTCATAATTGACCCTGTTAAAAGCCTAGCTGCCATGTTTTGAACCAGCTGTAGATGGGATAATGCAGTTTGTGGGAGACCAATGTACAATGAGTTACAATAGTCTAACCTTGATGTGATAAGTGAGTTGTTCACAATTTCCAAGTCTTTATGTGAAAGAAAATGTTTTATTTTAGCGATAGATCTCATGTGGAAAAAGCTACCCTTGACAACAGCACTGATCTCCTTACTGAAAAGTAATGAGGAGTCTAAAATCACTCCAAGACTCCTTACATGATCTTGTACATTCGACAACAGAGGACCTAACTGGGCACCCAGGCAAGGTAAAGAGGATATGGATAAACCTAAAATCAGAACTTCAGTTTTGCTTTATTTTAATTATACAAATTTTTTGCCAGCCAGTGTTTAATATATTCAAAGAAATTTAGGGCATTCTCAAATGAATCATTCTTGTCTACACTTACTGGGAAATAAAATTGTAAATCGTCAGCATAACAGTGATAAGATATGCTGTACTTCTGGAAAAATAGATCTCAGTGGAAGCATTTACAGGGAAAATAACAAGGGTCCTAAAATTGACCCATGAGGGACTCCACACTGATGTAGAAGAAAAATTACCTAAATTTACAGAGAACGTACTTTTTTTTTTTTTTTTTTTTTTTTAGATAGGAGGAAAACCACTGGAGGGACATACCCTGGATGCCAACCATACAATCAAGATGACTGAGAAGAATATTATGGTCGATAGTGTCATGAAATTTTTTTAGATAGGATTAGAGCTGCGAATAAACAACTCTCTCCAAAATCTTGGAAATTAAAGGCATGATGTAAGGGCTGAGAAAAAGTAGGGAGAGGACAAGTAGAGATAGAACCAAACATTATTGAATAACGGTCAGAAATGTCAATATCTAAGACTTCTAAATTGGATACAGAAAGACCATAAGATAACATAAAATCTCATGTATGACCCATATTGTGAGTATGACCAGTGACATATTGTACTCAATTTAAAGGGAGATAAATTAATTTACCAGAGGTTTTTGATGGACAGCTTATGTAAATATTAAAATCCCCAAGAATCAGGAGACACCAGCACCATGAGACACCAGCCCATAGAGAAAGTCCAAAAGTTGTGGGATGAAGTCCATATTAAATCTAGTAGGTCTGTACACAAATGCACAGAAAGCAGAACCCAAGATGTTAATCAATTGGACCTCAAAACTGGAATACATGCCCATAGGCAGCATTCTGCATTTAAAAGTGTTTCTAAAAACAGTGGCAATGCCACCTCCTCACCCAGAAGTCTGTGGAGAATATAAAAAGTCACAGCCTGGCGGTGTTAGATCCCCAGGGCCATTTGTTCGCCACTATACAGCATGGTCTCAGTGATGAATAAAAAGTCCAGAGAGCGAGATTCATTCAGAATAAAAGACTTGTTTAATATTGATCGTGCATTAATGAGGGCCATCTTAATATTGGCAACATCTGTGTTTTGCGGTTAAATAAAAGATGCATGTTTCAGCCAGCTGAGATAATCAGATTGCTGAAATTGATAGGATTTATAGGAAGGGGTAAAAGCGGGGGCACATCTGGGATGCCAGGTGTTGTTGTTGAGTTCTCTAGAGGTGCTGTGGGCTTATCAATGAAACACCAATGAAGGAGGGTGATCCTGAAAAATCTGATGACCCCAATGAAGTGATTACCCCTTACTACCACTCAAGAAATCAAGGGAATGCAGATTAGTGTAAGGGATAGTAACTCCTATGAGCTCAACTAACTCTACATCAAACATCTTTGATTAGAAGCTATAAACTAACAACTCTGTTTTCCCTATTACGAACAGCCAATTGGTGTTGATAATGAAAAACACATTGTCCTTTTATGACACGTCATTAAATGTGTATATGATATTGTAGATACAGAGAGTTGGGAAAGAGGTGGATTCTTGATCTTGTGGTCTTGGTTTTGAGATCTCTCAGAGAACAAAGATGTGGCTTTTGTCTGTCTCATTACACAGGGTCTCAAAACTTAAAAGAATTGTTCATCCAAAAATGAAAAATGCATCACAGCCGAAAGAGCAGCGCTGTTTAAACATGAGAAGAAGGGATGCTGTACAGTAGCTTGGTCGGTTTTGATCTGTATTTATCTGTTTCTTTATTCACAATGGTGCGTTTTTGTGCTTATCCTGGATGTCTCAACCGAGTGGAGAGCATGTACTTCGTTGCCATGATACAGACATCACATGAGAGACCGCTTGGACTCCACCCTCTTGTGAAACCTAAAGTGAGCGATGGTTTATAGTTATTAAGTACCTAAATATTGATATCCTTCACACCAAAAGCGATCGTGTCACTTTATAAGACATTATCCGTTTATCCTGACTGTCTGTGATTTTTGGATATTCAGAAGAGAAATCTCTATTCACTTGAATTTTAAGGACATACTGAGCTAAGATATTTTTCTATTTTTCTTCAAATGTGGTCTGGTGAAGAAAGAAAGCCATACGCACATGGGTTATCATGAGGGTGAGTAATAAATGAGAGAATTTTAATTTTTGGGTAAACTATCCCTTTAAATGTTTTGGTCTGGATCTGTTTCTTGTTTTATTATATCAGACAAGACCGGACACCATTTCCAATGTAGGCTACTAAAGGTGATTGCTACACCTCAGCAAATTCCGAAGAATTCAATGGCTATGAATGACTTCTTAAGCACTGTGCAAAGTTCCTCACAGTTTTAAATAAACACTGCAAGTAAATTCAAAATTTTCTCTACCACAGCCTGGTTTTTGGACTGATGAGCCTTGGTTTGGATCTGGATCTTGAAAATAGGTCTTGGTCTGAATTTACAACTCAAGGTGTCTAGTCTTGGTCTGTATCTTGGAATTAGGTATTGGTTTGGATCTACATCTGATGGGGTCTAGTCTTGGTCTTGATCTTGGAATAAGGGCTTGATCTGGATCAACATATCAAGGGGTCTAGTCTTGGTCTGGATCTTGGAATTAGGGACTGGTTTGGATCTAGAACTTATGGGGTCTAGTCTTGGTCTTGATCTTGGAATAAGGGCTTGCTCTGGATCAACATCTCAAGGGGTGTAGTCTTGGTCTGGGTTTTGGAATTACTTTAGGACCTGGTCTGAATGTAATCAAGGTTTCTAGTCATAGCCTGGGTTTGGGAATTACACCATCTACACCGGACATGTCATGTCAAAAGCAATAGAATCCATTATAATCAATGATGTTATCTACACTGGAAATGTCCGTTGCGGAGCATCATGCTGTGCCAACAGTAAACGGGTGTCCCTTCCATTTTTTGCTGCACTTGCTGGTGCTACTACTGCCAACAACACACACGTATAAGGTTTAGAATGTTTGTGTCAATGCATCCAGTTTAGACAGCCTAAGGCTGTTGCGTTGCATCAACTGACACACCCAGTGTAGATGGGGCATTAGGGGGTGGGACTTGTTTCTGATCTGAACAAGAAGGTTGCTGGTTCAATTCCAGAAAATAAGACCCCAGTAATGAGCAAACCATCACTATTGAGCTTTTAAGCCCTCAACCCCAGATTGATTTAGGAGGATTGTGCCTGTAATACAATAAGCATACTTGGGGTTGCTCTAGTCTCTACTAAATAACTACAATCATATGGCATGTTATACTATAACTAACAATGCAATAACAATGCAAAGTAAAGATCTTTAATGATCTTGAACTGTCTGCACCTTCAGGGTTTATCAAGAATGGAAGTCTTTAAAGATCAAAGTGGATCATGTTTAAAGGGCCCATTAAAGAAAAGGCCAGGACAAGAGAGAAGCAATGAGATCAGATCTATTTTGATTAGTCTCAGAGGTCTCTGGGGTTAGAGTTGGGTTTAGAATAAAGAGTGTAGCCCTGGGTTAATGAAGCTCATTGACTGTGACCATTGTGACAACTTACCACAGCCTTAATAAAATAATCATCTCCTTTCACCTATTTAAATAAAAATAATCTCACCTACCCGCTGACCCTGAAAACCCCCTAACCTCTTGTTAAGGGACTTTGGAAGATAGCAAGATCCTTCTTTTGCGTGTACTCTTGCATTAAATAATATTAAGACTGAATTCCTGATTATCTAGTGGTCCTGGCAGCAACAATTTTGCAATTTTAAAACTCCTTGGTTCATCGAGCACCCCCAGTTCCATCCCAAATGTTTTAGACACACTCACACTCTCTCTGCACTGCTCAAGGAGTAATTGACTCGGGTTTGGTATCATACACTCATTGCTATTTTGGAGGTTGTCTTATCATATTACCAACGAGATCAAGGGGCCTCACTTCGTCCACCCTGCCTCATAGCCCTTTAAGGTTACATTGCAACAAAATAGCAAGTCATTATTAATGAAGGTGTGGGAAAAACTATTTTCTTATTTATGAGAAGCTAACCAAATGCAAGCCTTCCGACGGTCCTATTAATGATCTTTAGTGGGCCTCGGGTGAATTCTGCTCTCCCAAATTCAGTTTTTCTTCTCCAATGACTCCATTCTTCCTTTCTATCCACCACTGATCAACCCCCTCACCAGCCCATGGAGGGAGGTGGTAATTTGTATGGAGGATTTAGACATAACGGAGGGGGAGGAGGGAGGAAACTCAAGGGAAGGGACCGTTGATCAACCTTGGCACTGGTGGAAGGAGGCAGACAAATAACAAATGACAGGTCTGTGATTAAATCAAAGCTGCAGCTGTAAGTGTTGAAGTATCAGCCTGTCACTAGCAATCTAGAGCCGGTTACACTGCCTTTCCCACCTCTTCAGTCTTGTAATCTCTGTCTTCCACCACCTCTGTGCACATATCACACAAACACCAACCAATTTATATACTGTCAGCCATTTAGGGTGCAGCTAGAATAACTATAAGTTACAATATAACCTCAGGTCAAATGCCAAATCCTGAACCTGACCTATCCCACAAACCAATGTTTAGGTTACAACACAAATGTGGTGTAAATTTACTCTCAGATGATGTATTATTAGTGGTGTTTGCTATCTTAATAGAGCAATCAATATTACTATGGTTCATACTTGCAGTTGGGAACTTGAACTAACCCTTAACTATAGGTTTAAAGCTGAAGTGTGTAGCCTTTTCGGTGTTAAAATTGTTTCTACTATCCAATCTTAAAATGCACAGACATCTTTGGGGGGTATTTACACTTGGTCACTTCATGCATTTCTACTGATCATATTTTTACAGATTTGAGACAGGTTTAATCCGATCACTCAAACTTCCATACCTGTCCTCTGAAGTTTGGGTAAAATGGGGAGATTATTGAGACAATTCATTGAAATTAGTCAGCTTACTGTCATTTTAATTAACAAATAAAAGCAATCAGAAGAGGAGGAATTGCAATCAAAAGGGGGCAGTTGCCCTTCTGATAGGACTGTAATTTTGGTCCTGATGTTGCACCTATCACAGGTTGGCACCGGTTCCGACCTGAAAGCAGATCATCATGGCCCTGTTCAAGCTGGCAACCTGCTGGAAAACGGTGTGGGGGAAACTTTCTGTCTCAATATAAGGACCATCAATCGATGTGTATAGCTGAGCTCATAGGAGTTACTATCCCTTACACTAATCAGCATTCCCTTGATTTCTTGAGTGGTGGTAAGGGGTAATCACTTCATTGGGGTCATCAGATCCTTCAGGATCACCCCGACAGCTATTAAAGAAAAACAATTATGCAGTGTTATATCAGGGTTTACATATCGTCACCTTCCTAAAATAATGTCCCAAGTCATTTTTTCAGAAATTTTACCAGAGGTGGCCAGCATCATGAGGATGAGATGATTTAGGCGAAAATATAATTTTTGTCAAAAAATTACTTTAGGAAGGTGACAATATGATACATTCCTGATATTCAATATTTTGAACAATCATCTAATCAAAAGCATCGCCATCACAACTGCATTGTGTCCCGCATATTTCTCCAGCAACTTTTAACGAGCAACTGAACTCAATTATTATCTAAAATGCAAATGTAAATTTTCTGAAGAAGCAGTAAATGTGATCTGAGCTAAAGAGGGTTACATTTAAAATATATATTAATATGATCAAAAGCTCATTTTCTGAAAGTGAACTCTGCACTGGACAAATAGTTCTGATAGTTTATAGTCTTAAAAAAAAGTGCAGAACATTCTGAGAATGTCATTCAGCCAACTATATTCATCTACAGAACAGGGTACATACAAAGACATATATAAGTCTAAAAATATATATATTTTCCGTTTGGCATTTAAAGTTTTTCGCAGAAAATCCTAACGTAGTTACTGGTAAATGGGAGGAGAAGACTCAGGTGGTGCTCCGGCGAAAAAAACTAAATATACATGTAAATTTATTTAATTTCATATCTCGAAGCCATGTCGACAATGCCCACGCCTTTTACAATGTGTGTCGCACTGATTTTAATATCGGACATGGTGGGAAAAATTACGTTACTCAGCACATTAAATCACAACGGCACAATTTGTATGTATTTAGCCATAAAAAGCGTATAAAATTCGGTCAAGTGTAAATGCATCTGTCTGTTCAAGCTACATATGTACATTTCACTCCGCTAAGTCAGCATAAAAAAAATTAAACATGGCACTGAATATTTGCATAGGGTTCACATTGCACAATAAATAATAAAAAAGTAAGAATCAGATTGGAATTAAATAATAAATCACATCTTTCAAATTCACTACCAAAATTCATATTGATTCCCCCCTAGCCTCACTAGCCAAAGCTGCATGTGGACATGTGTTCTACGACAAGCCTTGTTTAGATAAATAACAATCACACACTTTCACAAGGAAAAGTTCATCTTCATGATCACTTCTTTTATATTACGGCAGAAAAGACACAGGAAGAGAGAAAGCGAGCTCCTTGACTGTGAGAACAGATACTTTTCAATGCAGAAATAATGCAAAAGCAACAAATGATGGATAAAAATAACCACAATGTAAATTTTCCAGTTTTGTTCCATTTTAAAATTACCTTGAGAAAGCTGACCGAGCCTGCATTTGGATGAGGGGTTATTGCTCTTTTAAGTCAGTCAACAAGTATGTTTATATGACATATCTCATATGTCATATATTTTTTTTTCTTTATATTTGTATACAGCTGTAGATTATATAAATATATTGTAGTGTACATTTATATAACATTAAATATATATGTAATATATGTATAAATATGCATACCTTATAAGTTTGTACTTATAATATACTTATGAATAGTTCTCTTTCTACCAATTGACACATGTTTGTTGCCAAGCTCTATGCACAATGTGACAATAATTGTGTGAAAGTAAAGGATGCAATTTCGTTTTGCTATGTGTTCACAATAGGAAATGTCTTTAACAAACAACCAAACACAGCAAATGCTGCAGACTTGGGAGTAATATTGAAAAATACCCGTATATTCAAGAGCTTCAGGTTGATTGGCTGTGAAAATTGGGTGTGACAGTGAAGCATTGAGAAAATTCAAAGGCAGTCGTTAAGTGTGACACCCCCCCCACCCAAATCGAGTTGTTCAGAGTCTGCAAGTGTGGAGCCAGCTTAATTTCAATATGAGTGCAAAGGACAGGAATACTCATCATTCTCATCATTTGGCTTGTCTGGGAGAGGTGTGTTCATACTTTATAAGTGATCACACTTAACGACCGTTCAGACAGAAGTTGTTCTAGTGCAAAAAAAGTTAGATGCAGGGTCATGAATAGAAAAGAGTGCAGGTGTCTCCAGACGTGTTTATAACAGTTTAAGTTATTTTAAAATTGATACAGTGTCTAAAAAATACAGCATGTCTAGATGTGGCGTAGTGGTCAAAGACGTTTGTCTAGTCCAACAATTGATAAACAGCACAGATATACAGGAAAAACATGTTCGATATGACTGAATAGCAGCATACTAAAAACCACTTAGAACACCTTTGCCACACCTTGGCATTGTGGTGTTGAGTTGTGCATGGGCAAGCCTTACTCAAATTAGGTTTTAATTAAAAAATGATGCACATGCTGCACAGTTCTTAACATCTTCCTGAGTTCCTTATCCTCTATGACGGCTACTCTGTGCTTTGCCTATGGCTGAATAAGCATTACTTGTGATATGGCTGGTCCAACAGCAATATCCATTATACAATGAAATTATTTAATTACATGCAGTAAATTACTTACAAATACAAAACATAAAAATAAAAAAAAATGCCAATTTTAAGATAATTTGTAGAGTGCATTTGAAATATAACTATCTGTTCTGGGAACAGTACTGTGTGCAATCAAGTTGATGGAAAGTAGAGGCATAACAATGGGAATTTACAAAATTGAATGAAATGAATTTTTGAATCATGTATTTGCTGGAAGAAAAAGTACCATCAGCAAAATAGCTCAACATTCAACTTCTCACATCATAAAAGGCCATGGACAAAATTCTGAATAGGACACATTCTTTTTTATGCACATAGTCCAAAGAAATTGCAATACCCTATGATCCCAGATGCTTATATGACCTCTATACAAGCTGGGACTGCAGCACAACAGGGAGTTTGTCTGCGGCTGCAGATATACATCAATACCAGTGGCCCACAGCCAGACGGAACATATCTCAGAGAATCTGAGATGGCGCCCTACATAAACGGCAAACTGCATTTAATATAGCAGACAATAAAGGCTATTATGTTAGCACCTACCATACCATTAAGGCACATTAATTATCATGGCTGTTTTACTAAATCCTAAACAACTAATATCTATAGGTTCTGTCAAGACAATTCAAGCCATGCTTTGAAGTGAAAAACAACTTTCAGCTTTTTTTCCAGAATCCTTTAAAAATAGCCATAACTGTATCATAATTGGGCAGTAGCAAGATTCTTGCAAAATCAGCCAATTACACCCGCAAAACGCCGTAGCATTGTAAAACACTTGTCAGAGATGGTCTACTTAAGCAGTTCAAAGAAAACATTTCTTGTGACACAACAATGTGTCAAAGGGTAAAATAGTTTTACAGTACACCTTTTAAAGAATGTGGCAAGCATTCAACGAATTAAAAACTAATGATTTCGAAAGTCTTTACAATTCTACAAAATGAATGTCTAGAGATCTAGAGCATGTTGCTATGCTGTTAATAGTGTGTCACAAGGTGGTTATTAGAGCACACCTCCAAGTCTCTATATCCTGGTCACTAAGAAAACCCCTTAGTGAGAATAGCCTTACAATTATAACTAAGGTTTTCTTAACTTAAAGGGATAGTTCACCCTAAATGCAAATTCTCTCATTTATCTGCCCTAATGCTATTCCAGATGACTTTCTTTGTTCTGCAGAACACAAATTAAGATTTTTAGAAGAATATCTTAACTCTGTCAACACAATGCAAGTGTATGGTGACCAGACCTCAGAAGGTCCAAAAAGGCAGTATAAAAGAAATCCATATCGACTCCAGTGGTTAAATCCATAACTTCTGAAGTGATATGACAGGTGAGGGTGAGAAACAGATCAATATTTAAGTCATTTTTTAACAATCAATTTTCACCTATGAAAGTTGAAGTGAAAGTGAAATTGTACATTTTTAGAGAAAATTAATTAAATATTGATCTGTTTCTCACCCATACCTATCACATCACAATGGAATCTTTTGGATTACTTTTATACTGCCTTAATGTCATTTTTGTACCATCTGAGTTCTGGTCACCATTTACTTGCATTTTGAGGAGAAATAGAGATGAGACATTTCTCTAAAAATCTTAATTTGTGTTTTGCAGAATTTTCATTTTTCGGTGAACTATTCCTTTGAGGGATTTCTTGCAACTGGGCCCTAGTCTCAAGATATAGCTGTGGGATATTTTTAACCCAATGTATTTTTCATACATTTCCGTTCAGTAAAAAAATTAAATAGCACACATCTCCTCCACATAATTTTAGGCATCACTATTATAGCACATATGGTGCAGGATGAGTTGCACACTGAAGTTTAATCCTTCTGTTATGGTTGATCAAATCCTTAAACCTATGTTTGAGCAATAGTAATAGTGATGCTTGCCTTAGCAATAATAACAAACCACTTTTTTTTATTTTTTTATTTATTCTGCATATACAGTATACACTGGCAGCCAAAGGTTTGAAATAATGTACAGATTTTGTGCTTATGGAAAGATATTGTTACTTTTATTTAACAAAGTGACATTCAACTGATCACAATATATAGTCAGGACATTAATAATATGAAAAATTACTATTACAATTTGAAAACATTGTTCAGAACTTCTTAAACTACTTCAAAGAGTTCTCATAAAACAATCCCCTATGTACAGTAATGACAGCTTTGCAGATCCTTGGCATTCCAGCTGTCAGTTTGTCCAGATACTCAGGTGACATTTTACCCCCACATTTCCTGTAGCACTTGCCATAGATGTGGCTGTCTTGTCAGGCACTTCTCACACACCTTACAGTCGACCTGATCCCACAAAAGCTCAATGGGGTTAAGATCCATAACACTCTTTTCCAATTATCTGTTGACCAATGTCTGTGTTTCTTTGCCCACTCAAACCATTTCTTTTAGTTTTTCTGTTTCAAAAGAGGCTTTTTCTTTGCAATTCTTCCTATAAGGCCTGCACCCCTGAGTCTTCTCTTTACTGTTGTACATGAATCTGGTGTTGAGTGGGTAGAATTCAATGAAGCTGTCAGCTGAGCACATGTGAGGCATCTATTTCTCAAACTAGAGACTCTGATGTGCTTATCCTCTTGTTTAGTTGTACATCTGGCCTTCCACATCTCTTGTCCTTTGTCGAAGACTGTAGTGCACATCTTTCTATGAAATCTTAAATTATTTGGGCAATTTAAAGCATTGTATAGCTTTCATTCCTCAAACCAATGATTGACTGACGAGTTTCTAGAGAAAGCTGTTTCCTTTTTGGCATTTTTTACCTAATATTGACCTTTAGACATGCCAGTCTATTGCATACGGTGGCAATTCAAAAACAAGCACAAAGACAATGTTAAGCTTTATTTAACGAACCAAATATATTTCAACTGTGTTTGATTTTATAGTACCAAATTAGCAATTTAGCATGATTACTCAAGGATAAGGTGCTGGAGTGATGGCTTATGGAAATGGGGCCTGTCTAGATTTGATCAAACATAACTTTTTCAAATAGTGATGGTGCTGTTGTTTTTTTTTTTTTTTTTTTTACATCAGTAATGTCCTGACTATACATTGTGATCAGATTTTCACGAGGGTCATCAGCACAGGACCCCCAGCCTGCCAGACTCCATCAAAGTATTTTACTCGACAGCACTCTATACACTTACTGTTAACCCTCAGGCATGATTGTCATACTATGTTATAAAATGTCATGTTGTCAATGTAAAAAAAAACCATAGCATGGCAATTTAATGAAAAAGACACAACAAATAAATATAAATGATGCATGGTGATTTGTGTTTTGTCTAATGGTATAAAGTTTTGTGCTTCTATATTTTGTCATGCATCACATGGAGCCTAATGGACAAGTAAACAACTGAATACAAGTAATCAATAATTTAGATCATTTTCCTTAGTAAAATCCAATGTCAAATGTCTTGACAAAAATCCACTAAAGATTCTAAAGGAAAGTCTAAAGTAGTTTTTCCCACCATTTTTTTTATCATAAGTACCCCCACAGCACCATCAGTAAGGCCCAAGTAGCCCTTCATCGACACAAACCAAAGATGCGTCCCAAAGGCTAAATATAATTTAGCTATCATTAACATTATGCTATCCCTGATTACAGGGATTACATGCATCTCATCTTTAGGCACACATTAAATTGAACAAGACAAACCAAACATTTACTCTCAACACACAGTGGAAGGAACTTGGTGCTGAGCTTTGCATATTAAAAGATCAATCTTGGGATTTTAAGGATCAATATAATGACAAAAAAAAAAAATCTATATTTCTACACAGCCCTAATCCATAACATGTTTATTTTAAATCCTAGATAATTTTTTCTAGGTTAAGCACAAGCAAAATCCAATTCTTTTCGTGTACCCCCTGGAACCTGCTTATGTACCACCTGGAGCATGCCTACCCCTGGTTTGGAATCATTGGTATAAAGGACACTATAAGGTATGATGTCTCTAAATGCAAGATAAGCACGGGAATCTTAAGGAATGAATGTTTCTGGTTCTGCCAGAACCAGAGCCAGCTCATAAGTGTTATTTTTTTGGGAATTGGACAACACTGGTGCGTGCTGTAGATTCAAAAGAATTCGCTCAATTGAGATGTTGTACTATGCTCTTCCTGCTCTTTGCCTGCACTTCCTACAAGTGCACACAGCCAACAAATCATCAAGTACTGCATTAGTTCTGAGTGCACTATAAGATTCATTCACTCCTTTCCCCCCCCTCCTCACTAAATAACTCATGTTACGATCCTCAAAACTCTTTCCAATTACCCCCGCTCCATTCATTTCATAGTCCCAGAGGTCTCCATGTGTCCTGGGCTTTAGACGGTTCCAGAGAAGAAACAGTCCCCTGTGGGCTTTACATGGGAAGCAGAATTGATTGGGGAATTCCAGGCCTGGTGGGCTTTGAACATCAAATCTCCTTCAAAACTCTTCCATCACCATTTCCTCTTCACTACCCATGGAATGAAATCACAAAGGAATGGTTGAAATAGGAGAAATGCTCAGGGAAAAGGATGTATTGGTGGTTAAAAGGATAGATCACCAAAAGAAGTTAATGGAACACAAAAGGAGATGTTGGGCAGAATGTAAGTCTCAGTCACCATTCACATTCATTGTATGTAATAAAGATACCATGAAAGTGAATAAGGCTAACACTTTGCCAAACATCTAAATTTGTGTTCCATCTAAAAAAAGAATGTCATATGGGATTGGATCAACATGAGAGTGAAGTAACGATTCTATAATTATAATTATATATATATATATATATATATATATATATATATATATATGTGTGTGTGTGTGTGTGTGTGTGTGTGTGTGTGTGTGTGTGTATGTATGTATGTATGTATAGGTGAACTATCCCTTTAAAGGAATTTTCCCCGTTCAATGCAAGTTAAATATTTGTGGCATAGTATTAACAACCACAAAAATTTATTTCAACTTGCCCCTCCTTTTCCTTAAAAAAGGCAAATTTTTGAACTTTAAAATACTTTTTCAAAAGTTTAGCCACAAGACATAAACAATATGAGTGATTTTAGAGTGATAAAATCACTTACTAAACTTTTCTGAGAAAAGCTATAACCAATTTTTCAATTTACAGTTGTTGCCATGACAATACAATGCCAACAAACCCTAAAATGTCTGTTAAAATTATGTTTTAAACAACTTTACAGCTCGAATAATAAATGAGCTTTAAAAATCGGCCCCATTAATAATAATAATTTCTTACATTTAGGCACTCAAAGCACTTTATATATAGTATATGAGGACTCTCCTCAACCACCACCAGTGCAAAGCATCCACCTGGATGATGTGATGGCAACCATAGTGCACCAGAATGCCCACTACACCATAGCTATTGGTTGAGAGGAGAGTAGAGTTATGTTGCCAATTCAGGGATGGGGATTATAAAGAGGCCATGATATATAAGGGCACCGGGGTACACCCCTACTTTTTATGAGAAGTGCCATGGGATTTTTAATGACCACAGAGAGCTCGGATTAAGTCTCCATTCGAAAGACAGTGCTTTTTTTACAGTATAGTGTTCCTGTCACTATACTGGGGCATTAGGACACACACAATTGGGGAGATTTTCTCTACTTTTTCTCCCAATTTGGAATGTCCATTTCCCAATTTGCTCTATGTACTCGTGGTGGCGTAATGACTTGCCTCAATCCGGGTGGCGAAGGATGAATCTCAGTTGCCTCCACGTCTGAGACCGTAAGCCCACGCATCTTATCACTTTGCTCGTTCAGCGCGTTACCACAGAGACATAGCGCATGTGGAGGCCTACGCCATCCACCGCAGCATCTACGTACACCACATTATAGCGATCACAAGGAGGTTACCCCATTTGACTCTACCCTGCCTAGCAACAATTTGGTTGCTTAGGAGACCTGGCTGGCCTCACTCAGCATGCCCTGGGATTCGAACTTGCGAACTCCAGGGGTGGTAGCCAGCGTCTTTACCACTGAGCTACCCTGTTTTTTGCTTTTTTAAAAGAAAATAATTCGAGTTTATGGTAATCAACATTACACCACAAAAGCTCAACTTGTATTGAACCAGGAATATTACTTTAAGGCATGAAGGATTTTATGTAAGCTGCCATTGTCCATCAAACTACAGCACATTCAATAACTCAATACCCTCTCTCACGGTTACAAATTAGTCCATTAAGCTGTCGGCAGAAAACCCCTTTTGTCACCCTGAGCTGGAAGGATAAAAGGCCAAGAATATTAGTTGAAGCAGAGGAGCGGAAGCTATGATAGATTTTAAGAAATATAAAGACAAATTGAGGGCTGTTATTCAGTGTCTTGTCAGCTGTAATAGCATTTATTGTAGTGATGGAAAGTCCAATACTTTTCCGCAAACAGTTTTTTTCGGATGGTTTGTTTCAATGAACTGGTTAAAAAAAACGATTCACCAGTTCTGTTACATCATCGCGTTATGACATCACTCTACATAATGTGTCATGGAACACGTTCAAACACATTCAATAAAATCATATGTAAGTGCATATTGCTGATAATTACATTTTATTTAATTTAAGTTATAATAATAAGGGTGTTTATTGTCATCAGTGTTTGATTCAGTTGTCTTACAATATATCCTACAATGAAGTTTTGCACATACAGCACCCAATATTGCCAATGAAGTACAAACATGGATGTTCTACATTTCTAATGCATATTAAGTGATTAAACTAGTATTAATCAACTCACCCTTTTTTTTTACTGAAACCATGATCCAGCTTATAACAACTTCAAATATAATCTTCATCCACAATACTCAATAGTCAAATTCATTTACATCTCTCGACTGAAACGTTGCGACCCCTCATTCAAGCCCTCGTTTCGCGCATGCTAATCACAGCTCACTGATCAGCAGTTCTCAGTATTATGTTCAAAAGAGGCGATTCTAAGTTCAGTGTAATGGTGACTCGCAAATTTCTGTGAATAGGCTTGTTTGAGATGAGCAAGTTCTTTGCAGAACTGATCACCGGCAGGTGCATGCTGGTTAGAAATCTGTCCAACTTGCTGTGATGTCATAACGACGCATGTCAAAAAATGTCCCACAGGAGGTGAGCGAGACGGCTGCAGTAGTAGCAGCCAGGCGGCGCAGCTTGTTTTTCAGAGCTGTGCAACTGCAAGCACAAGGGGACATTTACTTGCTGGCGACACAGCTTAATGTTCATTGGCTTAAACAACTGTGATGTTTCGTTCTCTTTTAAAATGTCAGATTTTTTATCTTTAATATCATGTTTTATGTGTATTAATTACATGTGAATATTTCCAACACTCTTACAGTGTATAGGATATGTCATTGTTAACATATTTCTGAAATATCTAAAATACGTATTAAATAACACAGGAATTAAATAACACGTACATTGAGTGTCTTGTTTATCATATTTATTTTCATTTTAAAGCAACAGAATTTAAACGATATCTACATTATTAACAACAAAGCACATGAACATGAATCACACGCTATCTGCCTTTGATCTCATAGCGGATGATCCACTATGAGAAGTGAGAACTGTCCGACTTGACAGTTCTTTTGTCACTCCTTCCCTGTGCAGTCAAGTCGGACAGTTCTCACTTCTCATCTACTTTCAAGGCGAGGTGTTTGGCATCTCAAACGAGCCTATTCACTCAATGTACAGTTGATGCAAGAGCTGCTGTTCCCGGATCACTGATCTGTTGTCTCGCATACTGTTGCGAGCGACTCAATGTACTGTTGCAGCAAAGCCTGCTGTCCCCGGATCAGTGTACTGACTCAAAAACTTCAAAAAATGTTGATAAAACAGTAATACAATCACAATATTACGAGAATGTTTTATAACAATATACTTTCTGATATTCAGCAAAATACATCAAACTTCCTTTTCTACAGCCACCATAGTTGTTTTGCTAACACCCGCCAGATTTAGCCATTGAATTAGACCGCACCCATCCCCTACAACACTCATCTGGTCTCCAAAACCCGCACTCCAAAGTCATGTCAGCAAACCCACAAAAAAGTATTGACAGGCAGACATAATTTTTGATTGGCTATAAAAGCAAGGGCTATAATTTCTTATGACACCTATTTCAGTGATATATGTCAGGTTGTAGAGGCCTTTTATCAAGGTGCGACTGGTCATGTGATCTCAACATGGTGGCCTTACTGGATGGGGTGAGTTAAATTTTGATGCCTTAACACCCTATGTTAAGCCCTAAGTAAAATATCTGGGTGTCCTTATTGGACAGTGCACTAAAAATCGATAGACAAGTTAACCAGGTTGTAAATTTTTTTATCAATTGCGAGCCTTGGCAGAAATTAAGTCTTTTCTCTCTTTTGAGAACTTTGAAAGGGAGATTCATGCTTTCATTTCCACTAGGCTTGATTACTGCAACTCTCTATACCTGGGAATTAGCCATTCTCCTTTAGGTCACCTTCAGATTGTTCAAAATGTGGCTGCTAGAGTTTTAACAGGGGCTCGAAAGCGGGAATATATTACCCCTATTTTACGTTTTTTGCATTGGTTACCTGTTCTCTATAGAATTGATTTTAAAGTGCTCATATTGTTTTTAAGTCTACAAACAGTTTAACACCATCATATCTTTCTGACCTGTTGATAGATCACCACCCAGTGAGAGCTCTCAGGTCTGCCGATCAAAGCCTTTTAGTGGTTCCAAAATTAAAGTTAAAGTCTAGGGGTGATGGGGCATTCACCATAGCAGCTCCCAAACTTTGGAACACTACAAGTATTTAAAACAGCATTTGAATGGGGAAAACACGAATGCCACTCTTTACACCTTTGTTGGGGCCACCTTTAGCACAAACAAAGGCTCAGAGTACAAAAGCGGCACAAAAACACACAAAAGGCACAAAAGAATTCAGTATAAATCACTGGCTTTTGTAGAGCTGCCCCACTGTTTATAAAGTGTAGAAATGTATACAGTTTCAATGCAATTCCTGTAAACCAGGCTGCATACAAAGATGACCTTTACATCATGTTGAAATGTATATGCGCTCTCTCTATATATTTCCCTCTGCTTATTCCACCAGCCATATATCTATTTTTGTCTCTGATCATCCCTGCCAGTAGATCAGACAGAGTGTTGCGTGTATCTGATTAATACAGCTCCTCAATTTACTTCAGTATGGGCCAAGAACTAATTAAATCATCCAGGAATTAAGCTGTTGAGTGGCTAAACATTGCTCCTTGGATGAAAGTAACAGACTTGTGGGACTCTCCCCAACAAAAACCTCCCTATCCCATCCTTCTTTTCTTCCACACTTCATCTCTAGATCCATGCCAACAACAGCTTTCAACCAAGACATTCAAAAAGCCCAAGTAAAAGTGAAATTGGATGGCTGGATGGATTCAAGGCCTGTGGGAGGAAGAGAAAGGCTACGTTCTGAATGGAATACTAACATAACTCATGTAAAGCATACTGCACAGTATGCAGTGAACACTGCCAACCATTACAAAACAAAAACAAAAACTAAGCAACAAATAAATGTTTTAAACAGTATTACATTGTTTGTCACATGACTGTTATCATCTCAGATATAAAATGGATATTGGTGTTTTTATCTAATTATTTTGGCAATCCAATTAAATAATAAGAAAAAATGTAAAAATACAAAATCTGATATTCCTTTGAACCCTAAAAGCAATAACCTCAAATAACATAGTAGGTCATCTTCTAGTATGCCATTTCATACATAGCCAATGTATGAAATATATATCTGTCTGTGGGAGAGGGAAAGCGGTAAGGCTCGTCACCTGGGCTGTAATTACTCTAACACCTGTCTCTCATTATAATGATGGCGGAGAGAGACCTGGGGCATGTTCAATCTCAAAAGGGTGTGCACCGCTTTGCTACGGTTTCCAGGTTGAACAACATGTTTCCTTGAAACGGTGTGGAATGGGCTTTGAGGTACGTTTTCTCTAGTTTGGCGGGTGTGTCAGATGTGTTACCCAATCAGCAGCAACGTGTATATAAACCCTGGCATATTCACAATTAAAAACAGTGCAACCAATGTATCCAACTAAAGTCCTTTTCAAATGTGTCCACTGCAACTTGGTGTATGCAACAATTGAAGACATTAGAAGAAATGTTTGCCTTGACATCTTGAAATGCGAGGCAAATATTGGATCACATTATTGGGAATCACAGTTTCCAAAACAGTAATAAACAGTATACAGTACATACTATATACTGTAGAAACAGAAATATAAGTATGCTATTGCGGTCACAGTCAAAGAAACTGAAAGGAGGTGGATAGGAGTGTGGGTTGGGCTTAACAAGCAGGGATCTCATAGATTTAAAGGCGCTGCTAAAAATTTATGGAAGCGTGTTTGGACAGAGGCCAATGCGAACAGCTTGGCCAGCTGAGCGGCACTGCAGCGGGACGCCTAATAAGCCCTGCGCAATTTTTCACCCCATATTTTATCAATAAAAAAGCAGTTAAAAAACCCCACCGCGGATGAGGCTCTGCGCCGTCCACCATCTGGAGCGGCCTTTCATTCTATAATCCTGCCGTCATTAAAATGTTTCTTGGCAGTTTGCGGCTCGTTCCCCGTGTGCAGATGTGGATCAAATCTTCAGATACTCTTGTGATCAAAGAGCTCTCACGTCTATGGCAGACAGTGAAAACTTACCGCCTTCTGGCTACCGCAGGACAAGCTGGGGTTACCACTAGCATTATTTATTTATTTAGCAAGTTATTTATTTATCTCTGCACTCCCACACGAGCACAGGTCAGCTCAGAATGCTGATCTCCTCATCTCAGCTTCTGTAGGCCATTACAGTATTCTTTCATTACGTGGTTTAGTATAGCCAGGAGAAATCTGTGATTCAGTGTCACAGCTACAAAACTGAGACAGCAATGTCACATTTTGACAGATGTCCAAGCGTGTTTTACAATCCAGAATAAGTTCTCATAAAGCTGACATCAAAATGGCTAAAAAAACACAAAGGATCAGTTTTATACTAAACCAGCGACTTAATCCATGTCAGTGTGTTTGCTTGATATGAATGAATGTACTACTTAAAATGTAGCATTTGCTGGTTGTTGTGATGAAAGATTTCCAAGCCTTGTTTTCCAGCTGTTCATCCCCTAATTACAAATCAGATTTCCTCCTGAAAATCTCTGATGGATTACCTCACTACTACATTAAGACTACATGTTAACAAATATTGATGTATTTCAAAAGCTTCAACAAATCCAACAACGAAAAAAAGAGCTTAACATGAAGGAGAGAATAAAATAGACTGAAGCCATCTGTTCAACTTTTAGTAGAAACATTTTTAAGCTACTTATACCACAGAATGCTTTTGTTTGCTGTTAAGCTTAAGGGCACCTACATACTAGAGTTCATGTTCATCAAAGAATACAGCAAATCGATTGATTTCTTCAAGGACCAAAGAAAAATCCAAGGGTTTGTGATACTGACACTGTCATGCAACCAATAGAATAGTTGTGAAAATTTTAACTTTTGCTCAAACACACACTAAAGCTGGCACGCGTTGAGCTATGAGAATTTCAGAGGGATGCATCCAGCTTGCTGAAATTCAATTTGTTGTATTTCCACTTGGTTTCAAAACGAGCCCACCTCTGGTGGAGGCCATGACTCACATGATACCCTAGGCAAGATAAGACATGAGCCTGAAAAAAAGACATAGTAACAAAGTGTCTTGAGCAACATTGAAGCTACCGAAAGAAGAAAATGTTTTTAATATTATAACAGATGTCAAAAATATATCAGATGTGGAAAACGGTGATAAATAGCAGCAAATACCGAAATATTTTGCTTTAATGAAGATGTGGTGACTTTTACACATGGGCTGTGACACACAAGTGTATAAGTGATTCATTTATTTGAACCATCCGAACAAACCGATTCAGTAATGCCTTGAGGACACTACACGACTCAAGCTCATCTTCTTTGATATTTTGAGGTGGGTCGCACTTTATAAAGGATAAAATATGTTTCCAAAACTGTCCTGACTCATTCCAGACCCTCCAAATGCATCTTACTTATTCCAATCTGTGGAACGCTCCATCAGAGGTTTTGATAGCATTTAAGTACCCTTGTTTTGTCTGCTAGCAAGACCCAAAAATGTGAAATACATTTTTGTTTGTAACAAAATGGGAGAGGCTGATAGAAACAGCCTATCGTAAGAACAGTGCAATCTTACAAAATATCCTCTTTCGTGCTTCCATGCCACCACGTTAACGCTAGCACTAAATTGTGACTTAACGTCATATTGTTATGGGGCATAAAGGCTGAGGAAGGGCTGAGCTGTCTCCGACAGCTACTGACGCACATCAAACTCATTTGCAAGCCATCCCTCTGTCCATAGGCTTTCATATTCCGACCGTCAAGGCCATGTGTTAGCTTTCCTGTAAGCCTCTGCCAGGCATATCCCAATGCCCCTCTGCAGCAACACAGCGGGTGCTCTGACTGTAGCAGGTTTGCGCTAATGAAGTCAAATTAATTTAATCGAGGCCCCATCTAACCTATCTGTGCTGCCAGCAGGGAGGTGGGTTAATGTCAGTCTGCCACTGATTTCTCTCCAGAAGAACCCTGTCAGAACTCATAAGAGTTAGCGTTCGCTGCTAAGTGCGCTAAAACGCACACGCTAGCTATCAGATGAAAGTAAATTACTCAAATGAAGTTGCAGTATTTTAAGGCTCCTCAAAAGTACAATAAAACTGTGGAGTGACTCAGTTGCCTTAAGTTATAAAACAGCCTAGACTATAAGCATGTCATTAAAAGCTGCTAAAAAGAGGAAACCTGGCGAATAAGTGCTTGTGGCTAGCATCGTTAGGAATTGCTTCCCCTTACCCTCTGTACCTCAAAAGCCTCTATAAAGTTTTATGTGGGCCTCCTCAATACAATAATATTTTTTTCCTGTAATCTTTCAAGGCCTGCAACCTTTTCCCCTCAGTGGAACAGATCAAAGCCTGCTCTAATATTTTCATGAGGGACCCAATCGCTGTAGCCAGCCTATAATTGAAAGCAGTCGGGCTTGTGTGTTTTGGTAGTCATCGCCGAAGCGCTCACTCTCTAGGGTCTTTTCTCTTTCTGCATACCTCAACATACCTGCAGTTCAGAAAAAACAAGCACAGTTTAGGTTCTGACATTTCACAGGCTGGGGAGTTGGGTACATACAATAGAAATCAAGTTTTGTATTTAGTTAGCATTTAAGCTGCATTGTCAAAATGACCGTAATTACAAGATGACAACTTTTAACTCTACTTGGAGCTACTAACCCCTTATTTCTTTATATGGTGGCACTAATAACACTAAATTTATCCATGTGCGCCATTATTAATTATGACCCTAATAATAATAAAAAACTGTTAAAGATGTTTGGCTATAAAAAAGCCAAAGCGATAAGTTTTTTTGGGCATATGGGCATATACAAGGCTCCATTTTCTGAGTAAAATGTCAACAGAGGAGCGCCAAAATCGCAAACCCACAATCTAAACCAAACCATCAGTGTAGTATAAATTAAATTTTAGGGGGGAAAATGCAACCTCTGAATCACAGTTGTTACTGATTATGCGAATTGTATTGCTTCCTGCAAGATACAGTACAAAACCAGGTCTTCCATGCTGCTGACCCAAAACACTTCAGGTCGCACCACAAGGAAAGGTGAACACACATGAGCCGATGCAAAAATATCTCATGGGACATGGCACTTGTCAGTGAGTCGCATAATGTGGCCGATCCTAGGGTACTGGAACTTACAGAAACAACATGCCGACTTCTGTGTGATTATGTTGTGGTTTTAACAAATTGAAAACCCTCAATTACTGTAATTAAAAAAAGGTAATACAGGAAATACTATAATTGCAAGCTAATATTAGGCTCTTTTAGTTTGATTTGAATGAATGTTTAAGTCCTTGTTGAAGTGATACAGAGATAGAGATGGTAAATTATTAGGTTTACGACATCCTAAGGTGGCATTAGCCAAAGATGAATAATTTAATGTAATCATTTAAATTAATAATTTAATTGAAGTCAAGGTCTTTTTGAAACCAAAAAAATCAGCAAAGCAAAACTCTCTGAAGACCACATAGATACATTCCTCAAGCTACAGTACATGATGCTACATTCTAATGGAATACCTGAGAAATCTTCTAAATTTTCCATAGAAAGGCCCATCTTTCGTGGGGTGCATTACAATCAATGACATGGATTAATAGTCACAGCGAGCCTCTCTTTGAGTTGCCTCTGATTGTCTGTGTCATTTCTTGGAAAATGTCTTGCCCATGTAAAACTTTTCAAGACATGCCCTGGCCAGAACAAATCTCGGTTTGGAAATGCACAAAACACTGGCAACAAGCTGGGAGTAGTTAATGTCCGCCAATATTTATTGAATAAGAGGCACTTAAGCATCATGTTTATGCACAATAAGAAATACTCTAGTCTGACACGTGCACACTGCACACACACACACACACACACACACACACACACACACACACACACACACACCCCAACTGCTTTCACAGCAGACAACATCTGCATCCAATATGGACTCAATTTTGGTTTTATTACTGATGTGGAAAAATGTTTATAGCGCTTGGGTTGTTATTCACACACTGTTCCTAGCAAAAGCACAGGGTAGACTGCCACGAAAACCCACCTTTAAAAGCAGACATTAACATGTACTCAGATTGCATCCAGAAAAAGACAAACAGACATTGGGAATTAGGGCAGAAAACCACATGCATAAGTATCAGAGAAAATATTTAGCTAAAGTTAACACTTTGTCTCATAAATACGGTAACTCCTACAGTACTGTAGGATTACTAAAGAACTGAGTTCCTTTTGTTTGGTTGATGTTTGATTGACTCAGATAATATCTGAGCACTCTGTACCATCCCAACAATTATTTTTCATACCATGGCTTTGACTGGGCTCACTCAACTTCTCCCCAATGCCAAACTGCCAATATAATAACCAATACTTCAAAAGGGTCTGTCAAATTAAATGTGTCCCTGCCAACCATAACTACAGTACATACACTGTGATGTGCATTTGTGGAGATATTATTTATGTGGTGATTTCAATGTGGTACAATGATGTTCATTTTTGGAGATATCATTAAAGTGGTGAGGCTTATGAGGTACAAGAGATATAACTTTTATAGTCGAGTCAAAATCATGAACACAGTTAATAATTGGTGTCAATCGAAGGCCAACACATTGAAGGCATTAAGCCTTAAATTAAGAGTTCCCCAAAAATGAAAATTCTATCATAATTTCTGCCATCATTATCAAGTAAATAATCTCCAGTTTGAATTACACTTGGGGCGGGTCAAGTAGGACCAATAACACAGGTCCCGTAACCCGGATTGGAATGAAGTTTACGGGGGAGTGTGTAGCAGTAGCCAGCTGATACGAGATAGCTGTGAATGTGTAAACCTCACTCTCCTGGACTTTAGAGACACACAAGTGACCAATGCTAGAAGACAAGTCTTCTATAGCCTCCTTGTTAGTGTGTGGGACTCCCATGCCGAGGATCGTGGGTTCAAATCCCACTCAGAACGGTCGAATAGAGCTGATGGACACAGAAGAAAGAAAGTCATATGGGTTTGGAAATACATGAGGGTGCCTAAAAATGACAGAACTTTCAATTTTGGGAGAAATATCTCTAAGTTTTAAATGTTTCCATTAGCGTTTAATAGCCAAAAGGGAAAGCAATTTTTCTTGTAATGTTTGTACTAAAATTTTATTTTGTGGAAAGGCATTTCAACATCTTCAGATTACATTTTGGGCCAGATCCTTGCCTTCACATTCATGCTGCGTAGAAGTAGCACCACAAAACAGAAAAGAAAACATGCACCAGATGTAACTCCTGAAATTCAGGCAAAATACATTCTCTCAAATTGGAAACAGTTTTAATATAAATTAAATAGAAAACTGCTTCCATACTTTAATACTTTGGGAGAGATCTTATGTTATGAAGCCATCAAGGGAAAGAAAAAGAGTAAGAAAAATATTGCGAGAATTGCAACTGAGCAAACCGGAGCCAGGGAAAGGCGTGGAGCGGAGAGCGCTCGAGAATGAAAGCCATGCTGGACAGAAGAAAAATGGCATCTCCATATTAAAGTGTGTCGAATGTGTCAGTTATAATTTCACGGCGCCCGCGGGGAAGAGAATTAAAGTCGCCTGTGCCAGTGTGATCTCATTCGCCCCACGTTCCGACTGCATGCAGAATCCCAGGCTGATGGCGGAATATTGCAGGCAAATTGGTTTTAAATGAAAGCTAGCGTCCTAACCGTTGTTCGGCCTCCCTCTCCTCAGCCCTTCCCCAGGTGCACTTAATCTAATTTCATTAAAGAGATGAGGAGCGATGATTGCTTGTGTCGAAACATTAAGCCGCTCCATCTTCACCTCCATAAAAAAACTATTAGAGGCCTGTCAGCAAGCCGGTGGGTGGGCTGTTTATGACTGAATATGAGAAAAAGAGGATGAGAGAAGACATAGAAAAGACAGATGAGCAGGGGCTAGGGGTAGAGGGTACATTACAGATCATTAGTTCTCCTCAGATCTTTCAAACGAGGTGGAGAGGGGCAATGGAGGGAAAAAAGAAGGGCAGGGAAATTATTTGTCAGGAGAGAGAGAGTGTGCGTTAGTGTGCAGGCAACTCAAACTGACATGTGGTATATCAATGAGGTGGGTGCTACCTGACAAAACTGCTGGAATGCTTTCAAAGGACTAACGCATGCATGAAATGACATTCAGTTTCATCACAGTAAGATAAGGGCTCTAGAAATTACTGTCAATCATTAGTTCAAAAACTAATGAATAAATCACCTCTTCTGATCTGAATCATGGTTGTCTGATTTTCAAATACAGTTGGAGGGTCAATTAGACTTTCACATTTTATGAAGAAAGCGAGTGGTGTTTACCTGTGCAAAATTTGCTGTCTTGATGCTAAGGTGTTATTTGTGGTTGCAAGACTGTTGCTCGGGTGTTCTGCGAGGTTGTTAAGACAATGATAGATGGTTTCTAGGGTGTTACTGGTTGCTTACTGGTTCAAGTCAAAAGAGCCCACACCTAAGTCTATATGATATTCTGGTACCAAGATATGGTTCTTTCTTCAAAGTAGGTTTATGGGGTATTTTCCACCTGTCCACTAGGAGAAAATAGTAAGTCTGTTTGCATAGAAAAGTATCAGCACACCTCTCCTCAAGTCTAATGAATTGAGCTATCATTCCTGTCCTAAGAAAACATTTTTTCCTACTCAGTATTTATGTTTTGTTTTCAAGTAAAAATATCTAAACATCTTTAAAGAAATTAGCAAAATGACATTAGGGGCCCTGCTTTAAGAGCACTAGCATTAAGAGCAATGCTATGCCATAAGTCATAATTACAAAGTTAGTGGGCATGCCCGTGAAGTTTTGGTATTTTCGTGCAAGCATGCGCTAAGTCTAGACACAAATGGGTTTGGCGGAATGCGCAAATGGGATGGATTAAGTACAATTTATTTTCTCTGGTTATTCCACCGTCTGCATCCTATTATACAGTCCATTCCTTCAGGTACCAGCGATATATAAAACAGAGCAAATTCATAAGAAGTTGGTAGTGTAAATGGACTGTATGCAATGAATAAGCAGAATTGAAAATTACATTCTTTTGTGCATTAACTGCATCCATGAATGTTGGGCATTTTTCTATGACAGTGACACACTCCTTTTATACCTGTGGAAAGTGTGAATTTGGATGTAGGCTCCATTAAATTATAGAGAATGTAAGACTCATTTTCATCTACTGACACACAAATCATGGCTAGCATTAACAATGATTGTATCGGAACGCACTTCTACCGATTCGATTTTGATTTTTAAAAATGAAATTCATTAATTTAAACATGAAACAATTAAACAAAAATATTTCTAAATTGAAATTACACTTCAAAAGAAACAAAAATATAATCAAAATAAAAAAAAAAGTGCTCAAAAAAAATCATACAAATTCCAAACTTTTTTTACCCCCTCTAACTTCTTCCACTGGCTCATTGTGCAGTGATTTAAAAATCACTCTATGAAAACAGGTGGAAAAATAGGAATACAATTAGACCATAAATACAATTGTAAATTTAAACTTATTAATAAAAATAATTGAAAAATAAACCATGACCTGTAGACAGTTTAACCCAAATCTCCTAATTTTTTTTCATATAACACGGCTACAACTCTGATCGTAAGGGACATAATTTGACAGTCCACTATATTTTCAGAGTTTGGTAAAGTTTATGAACTTTATTACCATTATTATTATACTGCTGGTATAATCGCAAAACTGCAAATGCAGGAAATTAGTTAAAAATTTGCACTGAGTTAAGACATGGTTTTTAAAAGTCCAAGCACAATGATCTATTGCTCATGAAAATGGAAATTGTTTTAATATAACAAAGATAAATCTAACAAAACTTGTGGGTAAGAAAACTGTCTCTCAAATGAAAAACATGTTTTTTCTTTAAGCCATTGGCAATAGTTTTTATAGCATTTTGTCAAAATTCTCTGAAAAAAAGACGTAATATCTAATTGTTTTAAAAATGTTTTACTTATATTTTACTGAATTTTTAAAAAAAAAATTATTAAAGCAATAGTGTAATAGTGTAATAGTTTTAGGGGTTTGTTCAAATCCCTAACCTGGAGAACACCTTAGCAAGCACCACTGATAAAATGTTTTTTTTTACACTTTGCTGGCCTGTCAAATTGGGACCAACACAATGATAAAAGCAAAGCTTGCGTGGCTAATGCTTCCAGTGTCACACGGAACAACATCATATTTCACGGGACAAATAGCTCGAATTGAGATGGTGACAGATGAGGAGAAAGGTTAGAGTGTCAATAAAGACAGCAGTGCTCATCAGATGTAAAGCCCTTCAGTTAGAGGGGAAAAATGTCCATGCTTACCTGAAATGGCTGAAATGGCGTGTGTGTGTTATGTGACATGCTGTCACATTGATGCAAGAAGAAAAATACAAGACAATTGAAATAACACAAATCCCTTTAAGCTGCCTCACAAAATAGACAGTTTTCTACCTGTCAGGTGACTGAATGAATGAATTTGTGAGAATGAAATTAAAACTGCGAGGTGGGATGACGTGTCAGTACCATAAACAGCATGTGACATAATCTTCAATAAACGTAAACATTATGGTACGCAAAATAACACTGAAAATGTTGCAAAAAAAACTTCTGGGAACACTACTGTGTGTGATGAATCAAACAAATCAGTTTGTAAATGATTCATTGAGGCGAACCGTCTGAATGAACCAATTCACTAAAATGAATCGGACTACCCAATGTGAGCTGTTTGACTTTATACCTACTTTAGCAGTCCTAAATAACATGCAAAATGTTGCGAAAAGACTTCTTGTTATACTATTGAGTGGTGAATTAAAATAATCAGCTTAGAACTCTACGAATGAACCAATTCACTAAAAAAGATTCAGACTTCTCAGTGTTAGATGTTTGAATTTATACCTAGTATAAAAGTCCTACATAACATGTAAAATGCTGTGCCAAGAATTTTGGGAATGCTATTGAGCAATGAATCAAGTGAATCAGTATGCACTGGTTCACTGAAGCGAACTGTCAAAATTAAAGAAGAAAAATGTTATCTAAAATAATTTGAAACAGAAGCTATACTTTTCAAATCAGCCCAACTGATAAAGCTTCTCCAGCACACCTGCAAGTCATTTTATAATGAAGTAAAGTGTAAAAATGTCTTCATAAAAATGTATAAATTCTTTCCACAACTGCTCAAAGGAGCCATTGTTCCCCTCACACACTGAACTGGGGAAGACACCTGTTACTATTCAACAAGAATGGAACATAAATGGTTTAGAATTCAGTACAATTATAAAAAACAGTGTTTATACTTTTCTTTAAAAAAAAGCAATTATGAAAGAGTGATTTTTCAGGAGGTAAGATGTTATTCATGTTGAGTGTGTGCTTGTGCTTACCAATTTAGATGGACATGCACTTAGAAAAATACCTAGGCACTTGCACACCTTGAAAGCTCTGAAATGTAGGATGTTCTGTTGACTATTTCAAATATATATATATATATATATATATATATATATATATATATATATATATATATATATATAAGGACTCCACTTGTTTTTTTGGTACCATGTCTTAAAAAAACATATTTATCGCTGGTGAATAGACCTTTAATTTCTAGAAGTGACACGAAATACAGAATTATAAAAGTCAATATTTCCGTACATATTGCAGGCACATTGTACTTTGCAGACACATATGCATACACAACATAAATAACTTATGACTAATAAGGCTATATGGGGAGTTGTTGAGAGAATGGGGCCTACATATTTCCACTCGCTAGGGACAATAAAAGGAAAGAGCCTAAATAAGACTGGAATACCCCATTTTCTCTTTTCTCCAAAAGCCTACCATTAAAAGAATACCGGCCTCTAAAAGTCCCTCTCCACATCGTGTCAAATCCAAAGAGGGTTTCTCTTACCATCTGCCTCAATGAGGAGAGAGATAAAAGCCTATTGACTAGTGTGAGCTGGGGTTAATGCAAATTGCTGCTCGCTATCAATGTATTATTTATGGAGGAAGCCGAGATGGTTTCCACTGAACTGGGAGCTTGACTTACAGGAGATTAGTTATGCTATCACATTCATTTAGCAGGGAGTAATTGCTTAACTGCAGGGGAATTAACACGTGTTACACTTCCACTGGAGCTACATGCTGTTTATATGGGTGACAGGCATATTAGGGTTATCAATATTAAAAGATAAACAAGTGCTAAAAAAAAATTTCACTGGAAAAGATCTGGCAACCTACAAACCGCTAACCAAATCTCAAAAGCACTCGTGACCAGAGTGCATTTGAATAACAAATTAGGCAGAAAGCTATACTTTGAGGTCTGTGTATCAGAGACTATATGGCTGGAGCGGATATTTATTTAGCAAAAATTCTTGCAAATTATCATGGATGTGCCATAGATGCAAGATGGTACCTCGTATGGCTGCTGCACTGCAAGCTTTCATCCAATGTTAAAGTTTTATGTTTGTTTTGTCTACAACTCTTATGTTTTTTGTCTTGGATGTTGTTTGCCTTATTGCATATGATAGACAAACCATTTTGGACATTGGATCTTTAATTCCACACCGAAATCCGGACTATAAATACCTAAATGCCGACCCGCCATTTTCAAACACGACAGTGGAGCCCTTTGTCTGGGCTGCCAGGCCGCATGGCATGTGGAAGGGAATTAATATCATCATGGATTTAAAAGTGAATAAAAACTCCACTGTGAACACCGCTGCCTCTCTCCCGGATGAGCTAAACACAATTTATGCTTGTTTTGAGTGAGATAACACCACTCTTGAGGAAAGAGCTCTCGCGGCCGACGCTACAATGGTCAGCTCAGTCTCTGTAGCGGATGTAATCCGATCCTTCCGACAGGTAAATATCTGTAAAGCCACGGGTCCAGACGGCATTCCAGGCCATGTCATCAGAGTGAGCGTGAACCAACTGGCTGGTGTTTTCACTGACATTTTCAACCTTTCCCTCTCCTTGTCTGTGGTCCTCACATGCTTTAAAATGTCTACCATTGTGCCTGTACCGAAGCAATCCAAAATCCCTTGCTTAAATGACTGGCGTCCTGTTGCTCTGACCCCCATCATCAGCAAATGCTTTAAGAGGCTAATCAGAGATTGCATCTGCTCTGTGCTGCCTGCCTCACTGGACTCACTGCAGTATGCATACTGCAACAACTGATGCCATTGCACTTAAACTACACACTGCTCTCTTCAACCTGTAAAAAAGGAACACATATGTGAGAATGCTGTTTGTAGACTACAGCTCAGCATTCAACACCATCGTGCCCTCCAAGCTTGAGGTGAAACTCCGGGCTCTGGGCTTAAACAGCTCGCTGTGCAGCTGGATCCTGGACTTCTTGCCAGGCAGACGCCAGATAACATCTCCTCAACACTGACCCTCAACACTGGAGCACCACAGGGCTGTGTTCTCAGCCCACTCTTGCATTCCCTGTACACATATGTCTGTATGGCAACACACAGCCCCAATGTCATCATCCAGTACGCTGATGATACGACAGTGGTAGGTCTGATCACTGACAATGATGAAACAGCTTACAGAGAGGTGGTGTCCACATCACTGAGGAACTCACATGGTCTGTCCACACAGAGGCTGGTGTTAAAAAGGTTCACTAGCACCTCTTCTTCCTGAGATGGCTGTGGAATTTTGGAATGAACCACCGCATCCTCACAATGTTCTACGGCAGCACTGTAGAGAGCATCCTGACTGGCTGCATCACCGCCTGGTACGGCAACAGCACCGCCCTCAACCACAAAGCCCTGCATAGGGTGGTGCAAACAGCCAGAAACATCATCGGAGGTGAGCTTCCCTCCCTCCAGGACATTTACACCAGGCGGAGGGTGAAAAATGCTCTGAGAATCATCAGAGACTCCAGCCACCCAGGACATGGGCTGCTCTCACTGCTACCATCAGGCAGGTGGTAATCGCAGCATCAGAACCCACAACAGCCGAATTCATGACGGCTTCTTCCCCAAGTGATCACACTTTTGAACTCTTGGACTGGACTGGACTGGACTGTAAAGCTGGACTGTAAAACTGGACTGTCATAAATTATATTTTCTCTTAACAACACACAGGCAACTGATTCTCAACCGACAGCCTGAATGTCAATACAACGCAATACAACCTACTGTATATTTTATATAAATTATTTTTATTTTATACAGTGTATTCTATATTGTGTGTATTGTATACTGTACAATGCATATTATTATTTGTATATTGTGTTGTGTGTAATTATGTGTATATTAATTTTGTAAATTGTGCTGAGTAAATCTGATGTTTATTACAGACTGGTATATGTCTCATCACTGTCATGACTGCTATGATGCTTGGAAGATTTTCACCCTCTGTTGCACTATAGTTGAGTGACATTAAAGAGATTTGATTTATTTTCAAACAAGTAAGGCCATTATTACAGATATAAAATATTGTCTCTCATGGTAATTGTGTCCAACCTTTTTAAGGGAAGCCTATTATTAAAGATATGCAGCTTTACTACTACTTCCTTTTGTAAATCTGAAAATATATCTTATTTGTTAGAAGGTGCAAAATTGCTTGTATACCATATTTCAGAAATAGAATGAGGAAAACAAGGCTAATACAATTTTTTTTTTTTTAAATATATACAGTACATATTAATACATTTTTGATTTTAATATTTTTAATATATACACTGACGGCCAGAAGTTTGGAATAATGTACAGATTTTGCTCTTATAGAAAGAAATTGGTACTTTTATTCACCAAAGTGTCATTCAACTGATCACAATGTATAGTCAGGACATTAATAACGTGAAACATTACTATTACAATTAAAAAAAATAATTCTGAACTTCTTAAACTACTTCAAAGTGTTCTCATCAAACAATCCTCCAAGTGCAGCCATGACAGCTTTGCAGATCCTTGGCATTCTAGCTGTCAGTTTGTCCAGATACTCAGGTGACATTTCACCCCACGCTCCCTGTAGCACTTGCCATAGATGTGGCTGTCTTGTTGGGGACTTCTCATGTGCCTTATGATCTTTTCCAATTATCTGTTGTTCAATGTCTGTTTCTTTGCCCACTCAAACCATTTCTTTTTGATTTTCTGTTTTAAAAGTGGCTTTTTCTTTGCAATTCTTCCCATAATGCCTGCACCCCTGAGTCTTCTCTTTACTGTTGTACATGAAACTGATGTTGAGCAGGTAGAATTCAATGAAGCTGTCAGCTGAGCACATTTGAGGCGTCTATTTCTCAAACTAGAGACTCTGATGTGCTTATCCTCTTGTTTAGTTGTATCTGGGCCATCCACATTTCTTTCTATCCTTGTTAGAGCCAGTTGCCCTTTGTCTTTGAAGACTGTAGTGTACACCTTTCTATGAAATCTTCAGTTTTTTTTTACAATTTCAAGCATTGCATATCCTTCATTCCTCAAACAATGATTGACTGACGAGTTTCTAGAGAAAGCTGTTTCCTTTTTGGCATTTTTGACCTAATATTGACCTTAAGTCATGCCAGGCAATTCAAAAACAAGCACAAAGACAATGTTAAGCTTTATTTAACCAACCAAATAGCTTTCAACTGTGTTTGATATAATAGCAAGTGACTTTCAAGTACCAAATTAGCAATTTAGGATGATTACTCAAGGATAAGTTGGTGGAGTAATGGCTTCTGGAAATGGGACCTGTCTAGATTTGATAAAAAATGACTTTTTCAAATAGTGGTGGTGATGTTTTTTTTTTTGTTTTTTTTTTTTTACATAAGTAATGTCCTGACGATACTTTGGTCAGTTGAACGCCACTTTGGTAACTTAAAGTACCAATTTCCTTCTGAAAGAGAAAAATCTGTATATTATTCCAAACCTTTAACCGCCAGTGTATGTATACAGTATAAACAGTATATTTATTCACTAAACATTTGTGCAACTTTTGCAGGGTGGTATTTCAGCGCAAAATCTCGTCATATTCACTAAACACCCACAATCCAGATTAACCAGATGCTAAATTAACAGAAGCTGCGCAGTGAGTATTTAAATGTAAAAATATATCATTCTTTTCTGCTCAGATGCACACCTCCTTTTGTAAATTAGGTTCATTATGGGTTGTGCCTTATTCACAAAAATCTACGCTATTTGCCTGCCACATTAAAAAAAAATATTTGTTTATATTTTCTACAGATTAAGTGGTAATTCAATGCACTATGTAGACGATCAGACGTTCAACATTTTAAAGTGCCGATTCAGGTACCTGGACTGCAGTAAAATATGTCAGACTGCGATAGTACTCAGAACTGACCTGCAAGATTGGAAAATGCACTGTGTGATTTTCTTTCCACACAAAAGATTTGCTCCGTTACCTGATTGCTATTGTGAATCGAGTGCTTAAAGTGAGCCGCATGCATAAAGAAACAACACTATCAACAGAAGCAATTCATTCCAAGTGAACTCCAACCAGTTACACAAATGTAACAATTTTTATCTTACTCTTTCTAACTCTTCTAGTGAAGTTCTTCGATTCTGAGAGCACAAGAGCATTTCCTGCACATAAATAACAAGCTCAGCAAACGTCAAAACAAGAGACTACTTTTCTTTTTTAGTTCAAACAACTTCAAAGAAGATGAATTGACATCCAAACACATTGACACCTCAGAGATACCTACAACACTTCTACATTAAATGAAGTTTCTCTTTGTATTTCTGTAATATGCAAATAATCAACAATCGCAAGAAGACTGGCAACCATTTTCTGTCATATCCACACATACACAAACACACACATCCAGAAAGAAGACAGCCTTTCATACTATAAACTCCAAAATCACTCTTACGTTATCTGCGGTGGGTTAGGTAAACAGACAAACACACAAACACTCTTGACAAGAAGTCTTACCTTGTCATCGATGTCACTCTCACTGTCACACTGTAAGATAAAGAGAAAGATATGAGAGAATTATTCATTCACTTTCCGACCTCATTATCAGTTCACATATGAATTTTACTGCTGCTTTTATTTCCATTCTTTCTATCTTTCCGTGACACTTTTCAACGATGATAGGGGGAAAAAATTATGCATTTGAAAGAGTTTGCCATGGTTCAGAAGCGAGAGACCATAAAATTAAACTTTTCCATTGGTTTTTGATAGTGGGTATGGCAGTCGAGCAACTCAATGAATGATAATATGGAAAGTTGTGGAAAAATATTTCATAGATGATACATCCCATTCCCTCCCTCCCCAATAATATCCTACTATATCAGTAAAACAAATACATCTGGTCACTTAAAGGGATAGTTCACCCAAAAATGAAAATTCAATCATCATTTACTCACCCTCATGATAATAGAAAACTGAAAAATCTCATAGCTCAGTAGGTCCTTCAAATGAAAGTGAATGGTGATCAGACTTTTGAAGCTCCAAAAATCACAGACAGACAGCATAAACGTCATTCATCCAACTCCAGTGGTTAAATTAATGTCTTCTAAAGTGACGTAATCGCTTTTTGCTGTGATATTTAAGTACTTTTTAACTATAAACCATTGCTTCTGGTAAGCTTCATGAGAAGGAGTTCACGTGGTCTCTTGTGTGACATATACGCGTTGGCATGCTACTGAAGAAATACTTCACTTGAGTACAAGTAGAAGTACTTAGAAATATTATCATACTCACGTAAGAGTAAATAAGTAGTTTGCCCAAAAAACTACTCAAGTCATTAAGATACAAGTTACTTTATGCACATTATTTTATATACAGTATTTACGCTACCATTTTTAGAACACAAAGACATTTTTGTTCTTGAAAGAAACTTGATGCTTCCTTTCACCAAATATACATAAAATGTATCAAAAATACTGTCAAAATCATTAATTGCCAATATTATTACTGTTTGAAATAGTTGTTTTAAGTGATATTTATCCAAATTTTTCTTTTTATTATCAAGTAAATGGTAGCATTTGGTTACTTTATGCTTTGTGATTTCTCATACATTCATTATATAACATCCATCCTTTGTGCACTTTTGGCCTCTAGCAGGTGAGACAGGTCAGATAAGTACAGTACAGCACCGTGAGTGAGAGTGTTACCCGCTAGGACAGTTTATTTTGTACAAGAGGGGTAAACGGTTATAGAATTTAACGTGGGAGTATAACGCCGAACTGATGCGCATTGATAGAAGGGAGAGTCTGTCTGTGCACATGATGGTGTGAGGAAACGGATGACGGGAAACAAATTATGTTCAGTGAAAAGTCAAAAGAAGATTGCAATGTATGTAATTATAACTATATCAGATATTATTAATAAAACATGGGAACTCGTTGCGTGGGCATTTTTTGCCTCCATATTTTTAATTTTGAGGATATTTCTATTAATTTCTGTGGCATTTTTGCTCCGGCTCCCGTTTAATTTCCGACACTATTGGCATTGTGTCTTTCTAAGGTATTTAAAAAGTGTGTTTTAGATTTATAGTAGCAAGTAAACAAGATATTCCCACATATATGTCAAACTACATTGTGTTTGACACAGTTAAAACATCGCCAACGTTAAAAACAAGTTAATTTGATCAGTGGTTAAATGTGTTCAGACCTGAATGAACGGCTCCTTTCCAGAATAAAATGAAATTGGCAGAAAATTACCATATTACAGATCTTGTATAGTGACAGGGCAGAACGTTTTGGAGAAGCTAGAGAAGAGAGGACACCAGCGGCAGTTTATGAGAGCCGCTGTGCGACATGCGACATGCTTCCGTCGTGCAGTGCACAGTGCTTATTAGTTTATAAAAAGATTTAGCGCTTGTAACTTTCATCTTTTTCATCTTCCCAAAAGTTCCGAAATATGATATATATTTTGTACTTTTAATTGTGGTGAAAAATAATTGTAGTGAAGTTGAATACTTTATTTTTAATCAACTCAAGTAAAAGTAAAAGTACTATTATTTATTAATACTTAAAAGTTGAAAAATGTACTCAAGTACTGTAACAAGAGTATCCACCTATGTACGGACGTAATCTCACGTTCTTCTCTCAGTTAAGACATCCAGGATAAGCACACATATGCACCATAATGACTAAAGAAACAAATACAAATATAGATCTAAAACAAAACCAATGAAGCTTCTGTACAGCGTTCCACCAACTCAGTTGTAAATAGTGCTACACATCCAGGAGTGTCACACGTGCATCAGTCTTCACTTGTCTCACACGCCAACGCAATTATGTCACGTGTGCATATCGCTGCTGACTGGAAGAGAGGATTTAGAGTTAAAAAGTACTTAAATATGGATCTTTTTCATGCCAAAAGGAATTGTGTCACTTTAGAGGACATTAATTTAACTGCTGGAGTCATATGGATGACATTTATGCTGATTATCTGTTGTTTTTGGAGCTTCAGAAGCCAGATGACCATCCACTTGCATTTTAAGGACCTACTGAGCTGAGACATTTTTCTTCAAATGTCTTCAGCTGAAGAAAGGGGTGAGTAAATAATGAGAATTTTCATTTTTGGGTGAACTATCCCTTTAAATGCATCTCCTGTGATCACTTGTGTTCAGAATTCGAGGGGAGGGTCTCTATTTTATGACAGCATACATCAAATACTATGTAAGTTTGCTACGATCCAATCAATTCCTGCTGTGTAAAATCAAATCCTGCCCAACATTTTTTTCTTACTGAAAACCCTTTTAACTTAGAAGTATGTCAGATTTCAAAAGTTGTATAAGTTGACATATGAAGTGGCATTGTGGCGTAGCAATTAGTGCAAATGATCCGGCCACGATGAGGCATGGTGCTTACGTGGATGACTCTGGTTCGAATCTCGCCTATGATGCACCACAATCCCATTTCCCTCAATGATTACTTGCTGCTCTCTACTATCTCTGTCAAATAAATAAAGCCCATAAAAGTGCATTTATAGCTTCATGAAAGACTTAGCTCGAGTTCATGCCAAAAGCCTTTCATCTGACAGTGACTTCACAAAATAAATAAACATTAAGTATGTTAGAGCCTGCTGGCAATCCATTAGCACCCGTGTGCAGGGTCACTGCACCCAAGAAATGTTCTACCAAAGAAACACCACAATATTAGTCCATCCAGCACAACTTTAATCTGCTGTGCTGCAAAGCTAGCTAAGAGAAAGGTGAAGGGTGCAGGTAAGAGGGTTTTATGAAGGACTAAATCTAATTGACAGGGGACAGTGGAGCACAGAAAATGGTGAGTAATACAAACTTTAAAATGGCTAAAAAAAATCTAATTAGGATACACTGTCTCCCTCTCTGCCTGTTACAAAATACACTCTACAACACTTAGCGGGCGCTGGAGTGCCGTATTCTTCCATAAATATTTCATGCCAGGCCATTAGTGCACACTCTTGCGCTTCTAGCCTTTCATTTGTACATGTGCAGGACATTTCGGGTCTCGCGGCACAAATGGACTGCAATTACGCATATGCAAATTAGCAATTACAATCCATTTGCACTTTAAGGAGTGATCACAACCACTCACTTTTGCTTTCTTAATGAGGTTCAGAAGTTCGTCCTTTTTTTCTCCTAAAAATGTTCTTTCTATCCGTCTTTCTCTAGTCTCAATTTAGAGTACGACTGCTGTTTATGCCTGAGTGCGAGTGCATTCTTTGATGAGAAATTGAGACATATTCACATGTGTGTACAGTTTATAGATTAATTTTTTTTAATTCTGTCATCATTTACTCATGTTGCTCTTTGATCACCAACCAGATGCAATGAAAGTGAATGGTGACTGAGTCTTGGATCTCTTTTTGTGTTCCACAGCAAAAACATACAGGTTTGGAACAACATGATGGTGAGTAAATGATGACCATTTTAATTTTTGGGTAAACTTTCCAAAACTTTCCAACTTGCTGGTCATACTTCAGTTAGATTTGACGTGAACAAAAATAAGTCTCTGAGAAAAAAAAAATGTCGGTATTGCTCATTCAGCTGACAAAATATTTCCACAAATTTCCAGTGGGGGAAAAAAAAAAAGACATTTTAAATGTTTTCATCACTTGAACTATCGTTAACCCAGGTGTATATACACTCACCTAAAGGATTATTAGGAACACCTGTTCAATTTCTCATTAATGCAATTATCTAATCAACCAATCACATGGCAGTTGCTTCAATGCATTTAGGGGTGTGGTCCTGGCCAAGACAATCTCCTGAACTCCAAACTGAATGTCAGAATGGGAAAGAAAGGTGATTTAAGCAATTTTGAGCGTGGCATGGTTGTTGGTGCCAGACGGGCCGGTCTGAGTATTTCACAATCTGCTCAGTTACTGGGATTTTCATGCACAACCATTTCTAGGGTTTACAAAGAATGGTGTGAAAAGGAAAAAACATCCAGTATGCGGCAGTCCTGTGGGCAAAAATGCCTTGTTGATGCTAGAGGTCAGAGGAGAATGGGCCGACTGATTCAAGCTGATAGAAGAGCAACTTTGACTGAAATAACCACTTGTTACAACCGAGGTATGCAGCAAAGCATTTGTGAAGCCACAACATGCACAACCTTGAGGCGGATGGGCTACAACAGCAGAAGACCCCACCGGGTACCACTCATCTCTACTACAAATAGGAAAAAGAGGCTACAATTTGCAAGAGCTCACCAAAATTGGACAGTTGAAGACTGGAAAAATGTTGCCTGGTCTGATGAGTCTCGATTTCTGTTTAGATATTCAGATGGTAGAGTCAGAATTTGGCGTAAACAGAATGAGAACATGATCCATCATGCCTTGTTACCACTGTGCAGGCTGGTGGTGGTGGTGTAATGGTGTGGGGGATGTTTTCTTGGCACACTTTAGGCCCCTTAGTGCCAGTTGGGCATCGTTTAAATGCCACGGCCTACCTGAGCATTGTTTCTGACCATGTCCATCCCTTTATGGCCACCATGTACCCATCCTCTGATGGCTACTTCCAGCAGGATAATGCACCATGTCACAAAGGTCGAATCATTTCAAATTGGTTTCTTGAACATGGCAATGAGTTCACTGTACTAAAATGGCCTCCACAGTCACCAGATCTCAACCCAATAGAGCATCTTTGGGATGTGGTGGAACGGGAGCTTCGTGCCCTGGATGTGCATCCCACAAATCTCCATCAACTGCAAGATGCTATCATATCAATATGGGCCAACATTTCTAAAGAATGCTTTCAGCACCTTGTTGAATCAATGCCACGTAGAATTAAGGCAGTTCTGAAGGCGAAAGGGGTTCAAACACAGTATTAGTATGGTGTTCCTAATAATCCTTTAGGTGAGTATATATATATATATATATATATATATATATATATGAATAAATAAAATGTGTCAAAACGTAATTTCAAATTAATCAATAAAATCTCCTAGCCTCTATGTGCCAAACAATGTAGCAAAATCTACTTACTGCACAGCTCTATTGCTAAATATTTTTTTGGGCCCTAATATGTACAAATAAATGTGTGTTGAACTGTATTGCAGAAACTCTCAACAGACAGATTAGAGGCCAAGTTGATTTGTCTTATTCGCTCCATAAGCTTCTGTATAGAGTAGATGCCATATTTCATGTGATGCAAATAATAACAAAGCTATGAGGCATAGAAGTACAGTCCGTTCAATCTGTAGTACTAATGTGTATATATATATATATATATATATATATATATATATATCATAGCGCTTGGCTTGATGCTGCCCCAATCTGATCAGTTGCACATGTATGCACATGCAGAGAATAGTTTATGTTTGCTCAGCAACATCACAACTTTCTGCATTAATATAAAATTCAATTGAAGTGAGGTCACAGGGGTGTGTGTGTGTGTGTGTGTGTGTGTGTATATTTGCTACATTGTGACAGCTTTGAATGTGGCTCATCCAATCGGAATTTGTAGTTGGAAATGTGTGTTTTAGAATATTATGAGGATGTTTTGCACTCCTGAACTTCTTTTTATGAATTGGCTAATATTATGTATAAGGCTTGGTTTGCATCCACCAAATTCCAAATTAAAAAGAGAAAATAATAAAATTAGAATTATGGTATATAAATCACTGGACTGTCAAAAAAAAATAAAAAAAAAAATAAAAAAAAAAATAGGCATTTCCAGCTAAAATAGCTATATCCGTTACCATAATATTAGATTTCAGTCATAATGAACACTCAAATTGACGTTCAAAGGAGATTACTCTCAGTTTGTGTCAGTTTCTGTCATTCAATCTATTATAAAACAATAATAACAGGTCCTACTCAAACAGTAGTCTCATTAGAAGACTTTTTGTTGCTTAATTTATTTGAGTGTGTGCCACACACACAAAGGCTATGCTAAAATATAAAACCTCCCACACAGGGTTAACTGCATACTTTCCTACAGCCAGCATGAAAATAAAGAAAATAGACAAAAGCTAAAGCCAGGGACAAAGACAAACTCTCAGAGTAGTCTTAAAGGGACAGTTCACCCAAAGACATATGGGTCTGGAATGATATGAGGATGCATACATTATGAATTTAAATGTTTGGGTGAACTATCCCTTTAAATTCACAATCCTGCATTGATCCTGAAATTCAGCACAGTTTAGCAGCCTCCCTTTGTGTATATACTGTAGATCAGTAATGCACATTTGTGTGAGTTTGTACTGCAGATTAAAGGGTCCCCATTCATTGATTTGCCACCTTCTCCTCATCACAAGTCATTCACTGTAGTTCCAAGGCATTGGCATAAACAAAGTGGCTTAGCCAATTGTCAATAATTTTCTTATTCAGGTGGGATTTTCCAGTTAGGCGAGGTGGATGATAAACATTTCAAAGCAAACAGCCTTGTCAATGACTCAAGCGCACTATATGGCCACATCTCTTTGTTGTAGGAAGTAAAGTAAATGCAACAAAGGGCATGCTGTGGTTGTATACAGTGTCTAGAATAAGGGGCATTTCAACGTCCAACCCTGAATGTAATGTTTGCTAATCAGAAGACAGATGTTTTTGCATTAGTGTTGTGTATATAAGTGCACTTTTATGTGGGTGTGCATATGCGTGCAGTGCACTTTGAATACACAGAACTCAGGCACATATACATCCTGTGTGGCAAAGAGGCGAAACTGAACCCAAAAGAGGGCAAGAATGGAAAAGGCAGACCTTATAATACACGATGATGCACTTGTGACTAAAACAGGTAGATTGTGAGTATGAAAAGAACAAATACAATCACAAACATGAAGATATGAATTCAATTCATTGGTCAGAACGAAATGCACTATGAAACAGATTTGCATTTGGAGCGAAAAAAAGGTACACAATGGGGGGACTGCGGGATAAAAAATACATATACTATAAAGAAATCTATGGTAACAACTAGGGGAGGGGGAAAAATTGATTCACATATGAATCACGATTCTATATTCCACCGATTCTAATGGATTTTCTAGATGTTAGATAATAACGTGATGTTGTCGGAACAAAAAAGGCGGAAGTCAAATGCGAGAGCAGCGCAGCACCCGGTTAGTTTAGAGAGCGCACACCTCGTGCAGAGAGCAGAGAGTGCAGCAGCAGTGGAGCATCAGCGAGCAATGGAGGAGGAAAAACAAATATATCCTGCCCCATTTTCAGCGAGGGCAAGCGTTTGGACAAACGTTGGACTTTATCATCTCCAGGGGAAAGAGCTTGACAAGACTTATGCAATATGCAAGCTTTGTAAAGCGAAGGTGAAGTATGTTGGGAATACTACAAACATGAGGACTCACATCGAACGCTAACATCCAGAGAGGAAAGACGTGGAATAAAAACCTCCAGTAACAAACATTCCGGTCAATTTTCTAAACTTCCAGCCAACTCTGAATGAACGAAGATAATAACTCAGTCCGTAGTTTATATCATTTCAAAAGATCTGTGCCCCAACAGCATCATTGATTAAGCAGTCAGCTTAAATGGCATTTGTTTCATAATATTGAGTTCATTAAACTGGGAAGAAAATGAAAATAAATGTCAAGGTTTACATTTTATTTAGTGGGATTTTGTTTTCTTCAAGACCTATTAAATTGTCTACCACAGTCAAATAGGAAAAGTAACACAAAACAGCAATCTAGAATCAGATGTATGCATACAGTATATCGAATCGAAATTAGATTCAAAATCAAGAGTCAATTTTGAATCGAATCGTGACCCCAAGAATTGAATCGAATCGTGAGATTCCAAATGATTCCCACCCTTAGCATGGATTAACAGCATGGATTTCTGGACAGTACAATGATGGTAATAACATTTTTGCAGTACCTTGCAGTCATGTTTAAATACCATTGTATGAGACAGTCTAAAAAATTAAACAGCCTAAACTGATTTGCTGGTCTCCAAGCCATACTATAACTCGTCTAAAGTTACAATACTTCAAAGAATACCATGGCACAAGCAAACATAGTAGTGCCATGATACTTATTGGAACTTTTTGTTAGTGTTATTTTCATATTGCTTTCTTGTAAAAGCGACTTATAACACAGGAAATCAAAAACCTATTAATTTGAGTACCACTGTAAAAGCAGCCAACACAGGCAGCGCAAAAAACATGGGAAGGAAACGGTGAGCGGTGCATTATTAAATGTTGCATTATGTTTACGTGGGATATTACAGTGTCTCACGTCATCACCTGTGAAGATGGTTTTGACATTTAAACAGCTTTCTTCACATTTGGTGTGCATGCTTTATTTACAGAGTCCCTCAAGAAAGCTGCAGCACGTCTGCCTGTGTGTGCTTGAGCGAGCGAGTGTGATTTATTCACAGCAAGACTCGCTCTGGACCCCGTAGCTTTGGATTTGGCCTTCCGACGGCTCATATATTTCACCAGAAATGGGAATGGGAGGAGGGGGTTGACTGTCTAATATTTCAGAACATTTTCCTGGCAGCTTTTTAATAGACATGCACACCAAGGGGGGGAAGACAATAAGCGTTGTGCATCCCGCAGCACATTAAAACCGACTGCCCAAATCAATAACACAGTTGCACCTGTCACATGCTGAGGAGATTGGGAATGAATTGGCCTTGGAGGGGGAGTAAAAAACTAGACTGACGACAGCCATGCTGGCTCAACATCAGCGTCTGCCTGGGGATGTCTGGATGAATACTGATTCCAGCAGTACAGGATGCCAGAGAGACCAAAAATATGCAAAACCAGATCTCAGCACCTTCCATGAATACATTTTGCTGTCAGCACCATGGCAACAGAACAACACTGTCAGCACGTGTAATAATAATGGGGCCTGTCTGGTGCTAATCTGAAACAACAATTATCATCTTATGATCCGTATTACAATGAAAATAACACTAAGCGGTTTGTGAATAAACTCATTTGTCTTTTATATCTTAAGTCTGGGATTTTCCTCAAGTTATTTATTTATTTATTTAAATGCTGCAACGAGAGAGGACATTTTGTACTACAAATGTTTAAAAATAGCCTATTAGTTAGTTAGAAACAGTGTCCAAAATTAACACTCACCAAGTGCCAAATGAGAGTAAAATTGGCTTTGGCGAGTAACTACAAGGTACTAAAATATAATACAGTACATTTTTATAATTTGAATTGAGTGACCCTCTGATATACGAGATGTGTACAATCCAAATCGAAGATTGTCGCAACTTGTACCTCTTCTATCAGATTTTACCTCAGTGGAAAATTTAGAGACAGATTCTTATATGATGCGGCAAGTAGCACTATTAATTAATTCACCTGCCACTGGCAAGAATGGCAAAAAGTACATTTTGGACCCTGCTTATAGCACCTATGTTCACTTCACAAATGAGTCATTCTTTTGAATTGGTACTTTTTAATGATTCATAAAAAACTTCATAGTGTTTGTAAATCACTCTAAGGTATATTTCTGATAGAAAAAAGAGAGGTCTGTGACATATTGGGACCATATGTATACAACACAACATTTGATGCAGTCTATGAACAGCAGTATTAACCAAAATGTAGCGATTCACTACAAAAAATAAATGATTACTTTAGAATACAAACAAAAGAATATTTCAGCTCTGACACCATTCTATCATGGCCAGCAATACGTTTTCTAGCAATATGTACTACAATAGCACTTCTGTGGAATCGGATGGGCTAGCCTTTGCTCCCTACACGCATCAATGAGTCTTGGGCGCCCATGGTCCTGATACCGGTTCACTGGTTGTCATTCCATGGACCATTTTTGGTGGGTACTAACCACTGCATACTGGGAACACCCCACAAGACCTGCTGTTTTGGAGATGCTCTGACCCAGTCGTCTAGCCATCACAATTTGGCCCTTGTCAAAGTCACTCAGGTCCTTACGCTTGCCAATTTTTCCTGCTTCGAAGTCATGTAATTCAAGAACCGACTGTTCACTTGCTGCCTAATATATCCCATCCCTTGACAGGTGCCATTGTGATGAGATAATAAATGTTAGTCACCTGTCAGGGGTTTTAATATTGTGGCTGATCAGTGATCAGCCATATTCTACAGCACAATGCACCAAAATAATAATACTAAATTAAAATGTATTTTGTGAAATGTCAACATGCCAAGAAAGAAGACATGATCTGTTCTGTTGTCATTGTCAAATAAAGTCATCATGACACACTGGCCAGTGAACAAACATGCACGCACATGCACACACATTAACCTCAAAGTAAGACAGATATGTCCAAAATATGTAAATTCTGGCTCTGAACGTGCTTCAATGATAAATCATTCCTATATCTGATTACCCCCTTATATTTAGGCTAGTTACACAAATCACTAGTAATTAAACATTTGGGAGAAGATGTCTCTTTTTATTTTTTCTGTTCGCGAGCATACACAGTATCTCTCTTGAGCTCTTCAAACGGGTTTTACACTCGACACCTGTTGACTCGTGCAGTGGTAGTGACTAACAGGCTTGTATGAAAGTCTCACACTGTGAATCATTTTGAATGCTGCATCCTCCGGAGGTCACATTTGTCGGCCACATTCGTCATTGAGGCCGTATCATTTCAGAAAGACAAGTAGGACACTCTGAATGCAGCCTTCGAATGCGACCTTGTTTCATGGGAATTTGGAGGATGCATGAGGTGTATCTTTTGTGGGCAGTCACAATCCACAATTCTTTGCTTTAACGGAAATGAACATAATTTGATTTAAAAAAAAAAAAAACGCCAATTTGCCCGAAAATGTGATGTTCAAACGCAAGTAATGTTAATTCCCAAACTGAAGTACCTCAGTAGATGGGTGCCGAGTATAAACTTATTAGCCACAACATTAAAACCACCTGCCTAATATTGTTTAGGTCTCCCTTGTGACGCTAAAACAGCACCAACCCGAATCTCAGAATAGCATACTGAGATGCTATTCTTCTCACCACCATTGTACAGAGTGGTTATCTGAGTTACAGTAGACTTTGTCAGTTCGACCAGTCTGTTCATTCTCATCAACAAGGCGTTTCCATCCGCAGAACTGCCGCTCACTGGATGTTTTTTGTTTTTGGCACCATTCTCAGTAAATTCTACAGATTGTTGTGCGTGAAAATCCCAGGAGATGAGCAGTTACAGAAATATTCAAACCAGCCCATCTGGCACTAACAATCATGCCACGATTGTTGCCCATCATACCTAGCCGTCACCCTCAATCCAACAGGTCCCAGACATGCTCAATGGGGTTAAGATCCGGGCTCTTCACTGCCCATGGCAGAACACTGACATTCCTGTCTTGCAGAAAATTCAACACAGAACAGGCAGTATGGCTGGTGACATTGTCATGCTGGAGGGTAATTTCAGGATAAACCTGCAGGAAGGGTACCACATGAGGGAGGAGGATGTCTTCCCTGTAATGCATAGCGTTGAGATTGCCTGCAATGACAACAAGCTCAGTCCAATGATGCTGTGACAAAGCGCCCCAGACCATGATGGACCCTCCACCTCCAAATCAATCCCGCTCCAGAGTACAGGCCTCGGTGTAATGCTCATTCCTTTGCTGCAGCTTTGCTCCAGGAGGGGCTGGTGCAATTCACAAAATAGATGGCATCATGATGAAGGAAATTTATGTGAATATATTGAAGCAACATCTCAAGACATCAGCCAAGAAGTTAAAGCTCGGTCGCAAATGGTCAAAGACCCTAAGCATACCTCCAAAGTTGTGGCAAAATGGCTTAAGAACAAACAAGTCAAGGTATTGGTGTGGCCATCACAAAGCCTTGACCTCAATCTGATAGAAAATGTGTGGGCAGAGCTGAAAAAGCATGTGCGATCAAGGAGGCCTTCAAACCTGACTCAGTTATACCAGTTCTGTCTGGAGGAATGGGCAAAAATTCCAGCAGCTTATTGTGAGAAGCTTGTGGAAGGCTACCTAATATGTCTGACCCAAGTTAAACAATTTAAAGGTAATGCTACCAAATACTAACAAAGTGTATGTAAACTTCTGACCCACTGGGATTGTGATGAAAGAAATATATATATTGTCTCTACTACTATTCTGACGTGTCACATTCTAATAATAAAGTAGTGATTCTATCTGACCAAAGACAGGGAATGTTTTCTATGAATAAATGTCAGGAATTGTGAATAACGGATATATATATATATATATATATATATATATATATATATATATATATATATATATATGCTGATATTAACAAGAAAGAAAAAGAAAAAAAAGTTTGTTAGATGTTCTCAAGTACAAGTCTCATTAGAAATAGGATTTCTTGCATTCTTAAGAATTATCTAAGCAGCTGAAAATTTAACAGTAATTTCATAGCCTAGTTGTTTATTTTTTTAACAATCAAATCAAACCCTGATGGGTAAAATCAAGTCCCGTCCTATACAATGGTTCTAGTAATTTAGGATTTTGTATTTTTTAAACATTGATAAAAACAGTTCTTTGTTTTAAGAGTGTACCATGTACATTACTTCTCATTGATTATTATGTTTCACTTGAGAATCACATTATGGAAGTTTAATGTGTTGTGGATGCCATTTCATAGTTTCAAAAGCTATCTACTAAAGAGTGGAATGTTTTGGCTGTAACAACTGTCTAACGTATTTTCAAATAGTTGTGTAACCGAGCCAAACAATGCGTCTGTTGATCTCAGCAGCCGGCCCGTGAGAACAGTCTGGAGACTTCTAACATCCTTTTGGCTACATGTGATGCCGACTGGAAATCTCAGAGGAGAGTTTGGGAGTATTTACTTATATGAGGACATGCACACGTCAGCAGCAAAACCAAATGGAGGTGAACAAATGTACAGCTGCAGGACTAAGTATAAATAACAAAATGGCTTCATCAGAAGAAATTACAAGTCCTGACCTAAAAACAAATTAGATGTTTTGCCAGGATCTAAAAAGAGTGATTCGCACCAGAAATCCCCAAAATATTACTGAACTGATCAAAATTTCTTCTGACCGTTATGCAGGTCTGATCCTCATTTACAGAAAACACTTAGTAGAGCTCATTGCTACCAAAAGAGTGTCAACCAGTTATCAAATCCAATGGTTACAAAAACGTTTTCAATTCTGCACTATGAATGTGTTGAATAGTGTGTTACAAAGAATGTCTATTGTTGTGACATGGCTGGAATTAAGAAATTCCATGACATAAAGATATGTTGTGGTGTGTCATGCCTTCAAACTAAAATGATTTTGAACAGCATATTTTTTCTAATTATTATGCAAGCGACTTTTATTACCTCATTGATTGAGAGACTTTTGAAAAGTTCGTACTTGCTGATATAAAAAAAAAATTGTATTTCAACTGCCCTTTCATGGCAAAATAATGCAGAAATCCAGGGAAATCCAAAGGGTATCCTTTTTCCTGCAACCTTAATACACAAACATGCACACACTAGGCTGTAGGAATTAAACTGAGGGTTCTGGAAAAATTAGGCAGGGAAGGAAGGAAATGGGATGTTGACTTGAACTGGCCTCCAGGGTGTCAAAGAACCTCTCCCACTGCAGTCTGAAAATGTGTGTGTGTGTGTGTGTCTGACAGTTTGATCGAGTGAGCGGAGGTCTCCCCATGACCTGCGTGTAGCGCACCAAAGAACAGATTGAGCCTACGGGCATTTCCTCTTCTTCAATCTCTCTCTCTCTTAGCTAGTTCTCACTCTCTCTCTTCTGTGTCCTTGTGTGGGCTGCGAAACACAGCGAATAAAGCGAGGATGGATGGATCGCAGACTAGACAAGGAGAGAGAGAGAGAGAGAGAGAGAGCGAGAGAGAAAAGCAATGCTATCTGGACCTACAGTAAACAGACACTGGCAGACTACCTGTACACACAAAGAAAGATACAAATCGGAGAGCCTCAGCAGACACAACCTTGCTATAGAATCGACTACACCACTAAACTTACGTTTATCATTAACACAAACTGGTCTGGTTCATAGCCTTTAGTTTATCTTCCTAAATAACTTGTTTAATTAATTAACATAAACTGTAAGAAGTCATTGTACTATAAAAACATACTGTAAGTTTCAAAACTCAAAACATCCTCCTAACTGCATAAAGAGCATTTGTTGTAACCAAGCTTCCAAAACGACTCATTCTCTACTTCCTCCACATTGTGGTAGATATTTGCATCTGACCGCCTCCACAACAACACATCAACACCTACTTTACCTTACCACCAAAGCCCTTCTGATAGGGAAGTCTAAAAGGTTAGCATAGATTAGCATAACGCTGCCATTCCATAGATGCTCTATGGGTGGTACACTGGTAAGGAGACACAAAGCTTTTCATTTTGAATGGATTTCTATGGAGGAGATGCTTTACAATGCTGAATAAACTGCTTTGTGAAGAAGCAGTTCATCATTTATCGAATTAACTGCCTGTCCGCTAATCTTCAACATTTTTTACACTAAACAATCCTTTTAGAGAGAACTATGTGTGGAGTTTACTATTGGTGTGGGGAGCAGTGTGATGGCAAGAGCAGAGAGCCAATCACAACAGTGTGCGTTAACTGTCAAGTCTTAAAGGAAAAATAGCACCAAAACCGAGCGTTTCTGAAAGAAGGTCAGAATGAGGATGGAAAATCATGTTTTACTCATATTATAAGTGAACCTCAAAGAACATATTAAAATAATAAAAAAGGCATGTCATGACCGTTTTAATTTATTACCTCTTTAATTTATTAATGATTATTTTCTCAGTTTAATCTGCACTGTTACTTTTTATTTTTATTTTACACCACTTTTCATTTTATTTTGTTTATATTTTTAATATCACATTTTTATTTTAACTTATTGTTTTTGTTTTACGTGTAGTGTGCAGTTTCTCATTGTATGCTACAAATGTCTTTGCAATACAAATATAACATTTTTGTTAAGTCCATTGAGCTCAATAAAATAAAATAAAAAATTGAGAACGAGAGAGAGACAGAGAGAGAGAGAGAGAGAGAGAGAGAGAGACACACACTCGCAGACAAGTTGTTGGCCCACTTTGTTCTGTCACTCCTGTGCGCGCGTGCGCGTGTGTGTGTGTATCAGTTCCTAAGGGGCTGGAGTTCTGATTTCTGGGGGCAGTCAGCCGGTTCATGCCTGACTTGTCATTCAACCACAGAACATTTCACACTGGGCGACAAAGACTGAAGGAGGATGGCTATTTCTCTCTCTCTCCCTGTCTTCCCACAGAGATGATCAAATGGCATGTGAGACAGGCCAAAGAATGACCAATGAGAGTCCTGTGGTTAAATATGCACCCGGATCTCCTCTTTCCTCTGAAATGAATGTGGTGAGAGACAGTGGTTCTTGACTCAGTTGTGGGAATCCATAGAGTATTATGGCCTCAATCAAAGATGTGCCAAGTCATTTTGGGCATGATAAATATCTGGCTCTTGCATTTTCAGGAATATGATAGGTGTACATAATACCTTGTATAAGCACATGTTCTTGCACTCTTCCAAATGTTTGGCTATAATAAGTAAATCACTGGTGAGTATAAAAAGATGGCAACATGACAGTAGAGAGCTATGAGTCACGATTTCAGGAAAAAAAAGGAGCGAACTTCATCGCTGTCTACTGTCTACATAAGCAGCTATCTACTGGAGCAGCAACAAGACCAAAAAGTAACCTCATACGTCACTGATTTTAAATGGTCTTCATAAGCAGGAACTCCACAAAAATTCGACAAAATGCCACAAAAATGGTCAAGCACTAAAGCGTGCAGCTAAGCTAATGGCATGATCCTCTTAAAAGCACCAAAAATACATAGCACACACTTATATGTAAAAGATAATCTAAAGAAATCAAAATCAAGCTGTCCTTTCTGCATATTGCGGTGCCGTTTGGTGGTCCATTGTGGATAACACGTGGCTCATTTTAGCTTATTGCAGCCTATTCGGCCTGTTTCGCTGCCGACCCACTGGCCCGCTCTGTTCTCCCAATGGCCAGCCCGCCCCTGATCGGCCCCAAAGTGTGTTGGCCCACCAGCCCAGCCCTGTGGTTTACTATAGACTATTGCACTTTTTACATGGCTACTTCCAAAATAAATAAAGGGTCATTAAATATTGATTTCAGATAAAATTATGTTACTCCGTGAGAAGAAAGAAACCAGTCTCCAGAAACAGCTGAATTCAACCTCAGGTTTGCTCTGGGGTTCTGTTTGCATTAAAACTACAAAAATGATCGTCTGACGGCTTATTATCTAGGTTATTTCATGACTACTTGCCATATAAATTAGCAAATGGACATGAAACGAGACGAGAAGTAGGAAAGTTGACTCACGATACTCAGATGACTAGTGAAATATCCCTTATCCCTGGATGCGCAGTTATTATTCAGTAACATCCGACTGTTGGATGGCATGATTGACCAATCAGAATCAAGTATAACTGGAAAAGAATTACATGAGATACTGCCATAGCATTTGACCAAAACAAGACTCACTGGGTTTTGGAACAGATCTGTTGTTTTTCTAAAAGAGACAATGAATTGGAACATAGCTTTTCTTAAAATAAAGGCAATTCTTTATTTTCTAGCAATTGAACAGTGAAAGAAGTGAAATATGAGAAATGGAGATAGGTAGAATGAGTGTGTATGTGTGTGTGTGTGAGAGAGAGAGAGAGAGAGAGAGAGAGGGAGAGAGAGGGAGGGAGAGAGAATGTCCTCAGGCATTGAATAATTTAAAGGAGCAAAGGGAAGAAGAAACAAAGAGCAACCGTAAAACATTGTCAGTTTGACCCAGTGCAATGACAACACCAAAAATATCATAGACTGCCTCTCTCGCTCTTTTTTGTTATGTATCTGTATGAAATACATCAGTAGCAACCATGTCCATCTCTGAGTTTCTTCCTCTCCTCTGAAGAATGACAGAATAGATGACAAGTCAGTTGGATTCATCTACACATCCACTCATCCTCATTGTTTTCTTCTTAACTGTGCTCTTCTATCTTCTCCTGTATAAATTCATCTTTTCAACCTTTCATTTCTCCCAACTGTTTTTTGCATCTCTCTCCTCTTTTCTGAAGAAAGAAAATGCTTGTTTAGTCTCTTCTCATTTTGTTTCCTCTCCTCCATCATTTCAATCCAATCGGCCTGGCTGTTTGTCTCCAATCCATTAAGGCCACTTTGAAATATATTGAAAACTACATTTAATTTCAAATAAACCAGAGTATGCAGAGGTTTGAGTCAACAACAGTGACACAACATACACTGTTCAGAAGATCTGAGAGGGTGAGATGGGAAATTAGTTCATTATTGTCATTGGACTTGCCAGCATTTGCAAGATTTGTGGCACTGAATCTTTGAAAGACATTCAGAGATTTAATTGAGACATTTAGAAGCTAGTAAACTAGAAATCAAAGAACAGCATAAGCCACTTTATTGTAAGTGTTACGTTCATGAAATTATTTAACCATATTACATTTGGAAGTAGTCTGAAAATAGATAGCAACTGTGCCCGCCTAATTTTTTGCCTGTCTTGTTTCCGGAAGTATTCTTCCCATTCATTTTCTCCACAGGGATTTCATACAATTCTTCATAATAGAGTTCTAAGCCATGAAGCAAACCGACCAGCTCTGAGCTGAATTACAACATTAAAAACTTTTATTTGAAGGAGAAATGTACTTGAAAATCAGACATAGACACAGGTACAAAGGACTGTGCACTTAACATCTTTAATGAGGGAATGAACTACAATCCCATGAAGCACTGCGAACTATGTAATTGAATTAAAAGCAATGAAAAACTCTAATGATTTAAAAATGTTGCTTATAAGTATACAATCAATGTAATACTTGTATATTGCAAAATATTCAGGTATATACAAATTTATCAAGTCGCAAGTCGCTTGAGGGTGTAGGGAGACCCATCATGGAAGTGGGTGGTCCCTAAAAGCATTTTTGACCTGTTTTGTTTGCAGTGATTTCCCCCCTCAGGATTCATGGGTAGTGAAGTTCTTCACAAGGAATACTGCTATTAAACACATTATTTATTTATTATTAATTTTATGAACTTGGCTTCAGCAAAAGCACCATCCATTAACAATCATGTTTGCATGATTAAGCAGATACACCTGTAATGCTTCTATTAATTGTATTTCCTGTAGTTAAACATCCAATGATTTATGTTCATGTTCAAATATATTTTAAAAAGCACACAGACTAGCAAATAAAGATAAACAAGTAAAGAACAAACAAGTACAAAAAAAAACAAAATCAACAAATTGACAGCCCCTCTCTCTTTCTCTGCCGCTCTCTCTCGGTGTATATTAATGGTTAGTCCCTTGTTTGTAAATGTGCCATGTTGTGTGAGTGGCTGCAGGCTGTCTATTATAGCTCTCCTGAGGGGCTCGGCTCCATATGGCCACGCATATGGCACTCAGCACCATCAATTAATGCTGCTACAACTCCGATTTTCAACCAGCGCTGTCTGTCTTCCGCCAGTCGTTTCCCCCCCTTCGCTTCATCTCTCAGGGTTTGCCGTGTTTCTCTTTCGCCCACCTGGGAATTGAGTGTCAAGTTGATAGTCTCGAATCAGATACACGCAAAGTTGTCTCATGTACCCGGTGGAGACATGTCTCCTGACAGGTGAAGCTGATTGGAGGTTGGTTTCTGATTTGACAATATGTCATTGCTGGAGAATGTCTTTGATTTGAGCTGTGCAAGGTTGTGTTGTAAAGCTTGGGATGCATTCTGGTTGCAATTACTTGATAACATGCTATGACTTTATTTTTCTTTGTACTACATGCACATGCAATAGCGATATTTGACTGTACATTTACACCTAGTGGCGTGGATGCAGCGTAATGCAAAAGAAAACATTTTAGTTTTTTTTAACTAATGACAATGTAAACATAAAATAAAAATGCAGGTGTATTTGTCACTAAAGATTATTTTTTACTCCACATCAGAAAGTGTCCAGTAAAAGGGGAGTTATTGACAAAAAGAGTAGCATTGTCTGGTCATGTGATCTCAACATGGCCGTCACCGTAAGGGGAGACCATCCTTAAAAGGGATAGTTCACGCATACTGGTACTGGAATTGGAATCGGGTCTGATACTGCGCTCAAGTACTTGAGCTTGTGTTGGTCAAAATGCTCCGATACAGCAAACTGATACCATCTGACGTTCGAATGTCATTAAGTAAACATTCAGCGCAACAAATTAAAATCATGTTTTGTCCTAGTGTGATTATTCAACCACAAAGACTGCAATTCAATCAGATAAATATATTGTTTGCATGTGTTGCGCATTTCAAATGTGAGAGCTTCTGAATGTGTAGAGCCAGTGTTGTGCTGATGACCTTTATGAGCTCCCCTTACAAAAATCAAGAGTTCTGGCAAACACTTTATTGTCGCCAAAGGTTTGCTGCATGGTCACCACTGCTGGTGAAGAGATGCAAACTCCTGTCAAACGTTTGCAGTGAATCGCAAGCTCATTTGAATGTGAAAATGGTGAGTGGTGGTTGCCTGGTGGGCTAAAGCACATTACTGTTAATCAGATGGTTGCTGGTTCGATCCCCACAGCCACGACCATTGTGTCCTTGAGCAAGACACTTAACTCCAGGTTGCTCCGGGGGGATTGTCCCTGTAATAAGTGCACTGTAAATCGCTTTGGTAAAAGCGTCTGCCAAATGCATAAATGTAAATGTAAAATAATGAGCGAGAAATTTGCAGCAAGTTTGTCAGAACTTGTGATTTCTTGGCTCGTAAACAGAAAACACCATCATGAGCGCTGTGCGCTGTTTGTAGCAGATGACAGCAAGCAGAGCGCCAATTCACTTTGCAGTGCGAGGCACATACAGAATAAATATATATTAAATAGCAGCTTTTTGTGGTTTAATAATCACATGGGTTCTTGACTTTGACTTACCAAAACAACACAGAAACACTTCAAAATAAAAGCTTCTGCCCAAACAAAAGTTTAATTTATGAAAAGTATGACAGATACATATTACTACTGTGCAGTTATGCAATATTAACTGTGAAGCTTCTACTACTACTACTACTAATACATCAACAATAATCATATTATATTTAAGGAATGATCTGTTACGCAGCAGTTTGAAAAAAATTAAATAAAATAAAAATTAAAAATAATTCCAATGTTGTATTTTGGATTGTGGTTCTCTATGATGTTCTGTATAACAACACTTCAATTGATACAAATTTATACTGTATTATGTTGAAAACTAATTGTTCTATCTTATTCGATTCAAGTTTTAATGAATCAGTTTATTTAGACATGATTTTGGTGACAAAATAAACTCAAGAGTGAGAGGGAGAGAAAAAAAAACAACAGGTATCGGTATCAGAGAGTACAGAAAAAGAAGTATCAGTAGTCATTCTCGTTCTCGTTCTCAAAAAAATGTTTGCCACCATTTATATTTATTTTAAGAGTGAAAAACAAATATTCAACTGTCTTTTTATCATACAAATTGATCGTATGTCTTCAGAAGACTTTGAATATGACGCATTGACTACTTTTAAGACACATTTAGTCCTTTGATTAGTGAGTCACTACGTACTGCCAATTTATTGATTTCAGCCAACAGGACTGAAATACATTATTAATAAATAATCTTCTCTTGTGTTCTGCAGAGTCATACAGGTTTGGAATAACTTGGGTAATTGTCAATGCCCCTCTGTACAAAGGGAGGTCCATATAGAAATGGGTTACTTAGTCTGGTGTCCATAAAGTCTAGACTTATAACACATGGAACACCATTGGGATGAATTTGAACACCGACTGCGAGCCAGGCACACATTATATCAGCAATGGGATTAATGCTTCAGGTCTGGGCTTTGTGCAGGCCAGTCAAGTTATTACATTACATGCAATAAAATAGTTCTTCATGAACCTCACTTTGTGTCATTTTAGAATAGAAATGGCCCTTCCCCAAACTATTGCACTTCAATTTTCTGGTATTAATGGTGTAGTATTAACATTAATTTTTACTGGAATTACTAGAACAGCCATACCTCATAAACAGAGGAAGGTGTCCACACACTTTTGGCTACATAAGCACATACAAACATTGCTAACACACATACTGTAACTCTGCTTTGTGTCCAAGAGAGCAAATGATTTGTTTTATGTATATTTCATAGTATGCAAGGAATGTTTCTCTTTAAAGTTATCCCTTATTCACAAATAAAAAAAGGAAACCCAAGACATCACTACATCAACGCATCACTCTCTACTTGATCGCCTTCCAATAGATTTTGCATGCCTGCCAGGACTGTTCCTCCCCATTTTTGGTCCATTTCACAAATCTGTCTCAAAGTCTAAGCCCTGGCTTGATTGATTGAGTCAAGCTGTTAGTTACCATGTGAACCTAGACCGTTGCCTGGGAGACCATCAAAAAGTGCTTCCTGGGATTTTCAAGATCACTAGTTGGAGTAGGTGTTGGGGTGGGTGTCTTTCACAAAATTAAAAGAGAATACCCCCATTCAATCTTGTTTTCTTCATTGGTCATGCTTTGAAACCACAGAATAGCCCGAAACAAATTTGTCCCCCTTCTTCTTCAAGGGTTGCACTCCTTGTTGTGGTGCTTCAACAACTAGATTTCCATCAATGAGAAAAAAATAAACAAAACAAGGGATTGCAGAACAAATATTCTGAATTAAATCACTCAATGTCCTAAAGCTTTTTTTTTTTTTTTTAGGCACCACATCTCACCAAGAACATCAAACCAAAATTCTTCTAGAACATACGAGCCAAGTACTCAAGTCGTCCTCAGTCAGGGGGACATTGCACTACATTATAGTGGAAATGAGGTAAGTGTTTTAAAAATAAACCTGGGATCTTATCTGATGCAAGACTGCATAAATCCAATATGGTGATACCAACCATTTGCTGCTACTAAGCAATGAATGGATATATTTGGAGCTAACGAGGTCACAGAAATTGATCTATTATGTGCACAAAGCAATCTTTAGTATTTCCAATAAAACATGGGCCCAGAATAATAAGCTTCTTATGCAATGAACTGAGAATAGTCCAGCTCAAAACATCCAATTGTAACATTGAATTAATATAAAAGAAACCAGAGTAATTCGGAGTTCAATACATTTTCAGCTCAAATCAACAGCATTTGTGGCATAATGCTAATTACCAGAAAACTATTGTTTCAGCTCATCCCTCCTTTTCTTTAAAAAACTAAAATGGAGGTTACAGTGAGGCACTTACAATGGAAGTGAATTGGGACAATCTTTCGAGGGTTTAAAGGCAGAAACGTGAAGCTTATTATTTTATAAAACCACTTATATTTATTCTTCTGTTAAAACTCATGTTTTAAAAGCTGTAAAGTTGTTTAAATGGAAAATTTTACTGTCAGTTTAGGGTTTGTTGACATCGTCGTGGCAAAGAAGTTATCAAATTGGCTATAACTTTACACAGAAAAGGTATGTGATTTTATACATTCCTTTTTAAATGGTAATATACCTTTAACAATATGAAAGCAGGCAGTAAACTCAATTTTATTGAAAAGAGCTGTACATTTTCTATCACGTTTGTGTACATTTTCTATTAATCATGGCAGCAGTAATTTATCAAATGAGCAAATGATGGAGGAGCAGACTGATTTCACATTGAAATCAGAAAGAGTAGGTTGAATTTTCATTAGCTAAACTTTGTCTGTGTTCACCGAAATTTGAAACACTGCCGCCGGTGGCCAAAGCAGTACGTGTTGTTGGGCTATAGGCATGTGTGAGCTCCATTTGAGTGAAATATCCACCAAAAGTGAGATGTAAAGTGAGTTGTTTTCAGCTGTACAGGGTGTAATACAGTTAAGAGGAATGCATATTTTATAAACTGTACTCCCAAACTTAAACCTAACCATATGTGGTAAAAATATATTGTTATGGGAGGAAATGCAACCTCCGAATCAGGCTCATCACTGATAATGTGAAAATTATTATTTACTGGTTTCAATGTGGGATGTGAACCACAAGGGAGAGTAAATTCGCTGGAAAAATGTTTGATAGGAGATTGCGCTTGACAGTGAGTCAGAATAATGTGGCCGATCCAAGGGTACTGGAACTTTCGGAAACAACATGCCAACTTCCCGTGTGATCATGCTGGAAGGAGAGTCTGCGGCTGCCGTTGATAAAAGAGTATCAAAGTAGTTGTATCGTGTATGCTTTCAAAATGGCCTATGTTCTATCGGTCAAAAGCATATACTTTGAAAGGCTGAGCGCTTTGAAACTTTGAAAATGGCCACTAAACAACCCAACTTGTTCCAATAACTACTTTAGTACTGTCATGTCAGTTAAAAAGATGTGAGCCAACATAAACAAATCTAACACATATGGCCTTGAATGTTTTTAATACTAGCTAATATTATCTAGACTCAACAAGAAGATTCCATTACAACTGACGTCAAAATAAACAACTATTAAACTAGCATTTCATGTTTCTACAGCATTAGTTTGTGCCCTTTTCTTCAAACCAAAAAACCTCCTCTAGCGATAGTCAGCTAATTATATCTGCTTGTCTCTGCTGCCCATTGAGCTTAACATTGGGTGCTGACAAGCTAATACATTCATCTCTCCCTTCTCTTCCTCTTCAGGAGAGGGATTTAGCCCTATGTTCCACAACCTAGTGGGCTGTTAAATTGAGTGTTCACAGGGCAGGTAGTCGAATGAGACTTGGCATGTTTAGAGTGTTAACCTTGAGAGCGGAGTGATACCAAAACAACTCTTTTACACAGAAAGAAAGAGTGGTAATTTGTGGGGATTGGGTCAGTTTCATTTCAAAGAGATACAATGGAATTCAGTGACGTGCACAAACCTTAGCAAGGACAGGGGCGGAGGGAAGAAAAAGGGCACTGATTTATTTATACATGGTCTGTGATAACCTCATGCTTATGACACATGTCATAGTAAAACCATGGTATTTTTTTAAAGTACCTTGGAGTACCATGACGGTATCATCAATGAATGTAATTATCATTAAATACCATGGTATTACCCTGGTAAAGGAACAGTGCCTTTTTTTGTTATAGGGCTCTAATATTTTTCTTGTCTCATCACTCTTTTCACTTTCTCTCATCTCTGCTCCCTCACTTCATCCAGTTATCATAACTGACACTTCTTATATTACTTTCTCTTTATTTCTTTTAATATTCATATAATGTTATTTTACTGTATTCTGTCTTTAATATTTCTAAATATACAGGACATGGGGCCTGGGTAGCTCAGCGAGTACTGACGCTGACTGTCACCCCTTTAGTCGCGAGCTTGAATCCAGGGCGTGCTGAGTGACTCCACCCAGGTCTCCTAAGCAACCAAAATTACCGGCTGCTAGAGAGAGAAGTGTCACATGGGGTTACCTCCTCGTGGTTGTAATTAGGGGTTCTCGCTCTCAATGGGGTGCATGGTAAGTTGTGAGTGGATTGCGGAGAGTAGCGTGAACCTCCACATGCTGTGAGTCTCCACGGTGTCATGCACATCGAGCCATGTGATAAGATGCATGGATTGACTGTCTCAGAAGCGGCAGCAACTAAAACTTGTCCTCCGCCACCCGGATTGAGTAACCATGCAGTGGTAATTGAGCATTCCAAATTGGGAGAAAATTGGATAAATAAATAAATATACAGGACTAATAATATGGTAGAACAATGGTACAATGATGGTGTCAAAATGGTTATCACGGTAGACTACATGTCTAAAAATGGTAATACAATGGTATTATTCTGAACGTGATTAGTCTAATGGTTTATTAGTTTCAACAAAATCAAACTGACTTTGGCTAAACCAGATAGCTCCATCAGTTAATGGCAGTATTCTATAAAAGACTCATTTAATTTCTATCACTGAAAGCGACACGACCGCTCCCATTATAATGAATAAATCTGTCAACACTTCAGGTGCGTGATGTCAGAAATGCGGTAGCAATCGAATATTATTCTTTTGATGAACTAACAACACAGTGGAGTGGACTTTTTATCTGACCTGTTACTCGTCTGAGGTAACAGCACTTCGATGCTCCTGGGCGAATTACAAACTGTATTTTTTGCTCCTTTGAAGGACACTGCTGCTGGAGGATATGCCACTCGAAAGCTCGTTCAAAACGAAAGTGAGAAAATGAATCTTTTCTCAAAGGGCCCTTCCACGAGACTGTTAGAGAAGGGTACATTCATACAGTAATGCCATGTTTCCTTCAGAGTACCCACTTCAAGGTCTCTGCAGTTTGGAGTGAGTAGGGCATAGGGAGGATCAATTGCGATGTATCTGCCCCCGAACTGCTATTGCGTGCGGTCTTAAAGGCGCCTCCGCTTAATTTTCATTAACACGCCACCAATTTACAAAGAAATCTCATTATGACACATTATTTATTTATTTTTCTCCCAATTCCCAATTGCACTCCAAGTCCTCGTGGTGGCGTAGTGAGGATGAAACTCAGTTGCCTCCACGTCTGAGACTGTCAACCCGTGCATCTTATTCCATGGCTTGTTGAGCACATTACTGCGGAGACATAACACATGTGGAGGCTTCACGCCATCCACCGCGGCATCCACGCACAACTCACCCCGTGCCCCACTGAGAGAAAACCACATTATAGTGACCATGAGGAAATTACAACATTTGACTCTAACCTCCCTAGCAACCGAGCCAATTTGGTTTCTTAGGAGACCTGGCTGGAGTCACTCAGTATGTCCTGAGTGACTTTCAGCGTCTTTGCTCCCCACGCCGCCCCCATTATGACACATTATTATTATTATTGTGAGATTATTACGAGATTTGATTTTGTTGTAACTATTTTAATTTAATTGTTAAATTGTCTTCCCTTTTTCTGGATGACCAAAAAGGGAACTTTAGATTTGTGAATGAAAGAGTTTTCTGTGCATGTCGTGTGTGTGTCGTTATGTGTGTGTGTATGTGAGAGAGAGAGAGAGAGAGAGAGAGAGAGAGAGAGATGAAGTGTGTGTGTGCTCACTTGTCTCTCCCAAGCAGAGATGCTGTAGTGTGTTAGTCAGCTTTCTGAAGATAATGTAATTTTGGTTAAATTCATAAAGGACTCAGTGGAAAAATAGCCATCCATGTAGGGGTATTCCTCCCTATTTACGGTAGCTGAGGCGCAAGAGTCATTCAATATACTCTAGAATCTGAAATCTCCTCTGCCATTTTTAACAGATTTTGAAGCCCTTCAAAGCTATTTCCTAGCTTTAGTAGTGTAGTAGTAATATCAGCGATCACGGATTGCTGCAGTATGTAAACACTGAGTGTTGCTGACTCAATTCACATCACCAACTGGCTCTTATTAATCACAAAAATTGTCTTTTGCCGCAACCTGTGGCTAAAATATGTAATGTCACAAAAATAAATACAAAGAGACAGATGGCTCTTAACACATCTGCACATTTACATTTGCATTTGGCAGACGCTTTTATCCAAAGCGACTTACAGAGCCCTTATTACAGGGACAATCCCCGCGGAGCAGCCTTTAGTTGTGCCTTGCTCAAGGACACAATGGTGGCGGCTGTGGGGATCGAACCAGCGACCTTCTGATTACAAGATATGCACTTAGCCCTCTACGCCATCACCACTCTGCCTGCACTGTTCTTACACCTTAGTTTAGAACAGCACGAGCACAAGTGGAGTGATACACAAAGTGAAGCGTCGGAGTGCTGTTGGTGTGAGACCATCAGTTCCCAAGGAACATCTCTCGTCCAATCAGATTTGAGGACCGGAACTGTTACGTGTGTGTGTGTGTGTGTGTGTGTGTGTGTGTGTGTGTGTGTGTGTGTGTGTATATATATATATATATATATATATATATATATATTTTTTTTTTTTTGTAGTAGTAGTAGCAGTAATCAACAACATGCCACAAATGTTGTCGATTGAGCTTAACTTGTATTGAAATCAGCATACTTGTTTAAGCAGGTGGAAGTAACCAGCATTTAACAAACAAAATTATAACAGTTTGGTGTCATAGCCATGCCAGAGTTGTCATGTTCTGATTAACCTAATGTGTCTTTTGTTGTGTTAGTTAAAATTGTGATTATATGTTGAATCAGCCCTGTAGTTCAAACCAGCATTAATAGGCATTTATTGCCCGAGGCTACTGGAATAGGGGCGAACAAGAATGTGAGAGAGACAGAAAGAGAGATAGGGGCTGCATACACTGACAGTTAAAGGAAGGAATTTGACTTTTTTCATTAAAGCTCACAAGTCTTTTTCAGCAGTTCTAAAACTCTTTTTCACATTTTCAGTCTCTCAATAAAGCGCATTACACTAAAGATGGTTGTATTATGTTCAAGCTGTGGCCTATTGGTTGGCGCGCATATACGCTACAGACACATTAAAGTTATAGTTCACCCAAAACAAAAACATACTCACCCTCATGCCATCCCAGATGTGTATTACGTTCTTTCTTCTGCAGAACTAAAACAACGAATATCTTAGCTCTGTTGGTCCTCACAATGCAAGTGAAAGGTGACCAGAACTCAGAAGGTCCAAAAAGAACATAAAGGCAGCATAAAAGTAACCATACGACTCCAGTGGTTAAATGTATATCTTACGATATGACAGGTGTGCTTCAGCAGAACACAAACAAAAACATTTTAGAAGATGCTTTATGTCCTTTTTGGACCTTCTGTGTTCTGGCCATCATTCACTTGCATTGTGAGGAACAACAGAGGTGAGATATTCTTATTGCTGTGGTGAAATTTTCTCTTAGGCAGGTTTAAAATGTGAGTTAGTGTGCTGGGACCAGCATCCCCCCGGGCTCAACACTATCATCTGCGGCAAAATGACTTCGGTAATGAAGAAGTCAGACGCATAAATCCTCTACGGCCTCACCTCTCCTCTGCCACCTATTCTGCAGAACAGCTAGTAAAAATTCCCTTTAAAAAATTCATAGCGCAATTTTGCTCAAATCCCTCCCAGCAAGCACAATTATGGAACTTTCATCTCAATTGATTTATGTGTAGGGCTTGAGAGAGAGAGAGAGAGAGAGAGAGAGAGTGTGAGAGAGAGAGAGAGAGAGAGAGAGAGAGAGAGAGAGCGAGAAAGAGAGAGAGAGAGTGAGTGAGTGTGAGAGAGAGAGAGAGAGAGAGAGAGAGAGAGAGAGAGAGAGAGAGAGAGAGAAAGAGAGAGAGAGAGAGAGAGAGAGAGAGAGAGGCCAAGTACTAAATCGTTGTTTCTTACGAGGATGCATACTGCATATTAAGTCTTAGCGGCATCAAATGGTTTTTAATCATAACTTTCATAAAATGGAATGGAACAATATATAAATTAAAATGAATACACTCCATTACATAAGAATTATTTGTCATCTTTAAGTTTGAAAAAAAGTAAAACACATGTACAATAATGCACTTGTGGAAGTCTATGTGGTTATTGTAATGACCACATAAATTATGAAATATGTCTGTTTGGTGCATGTTTACATAGAAAAACAATAAGAAAAAACTACACAGATGGACAGAAAAACATGTTTGGTGCAAATGGCCAATTAAACGGTGTATGCGTTAACAGGGCTGAACTAGTAATCTGGCATACTGGGAATTTTCCTAGAGGGCCAACGCACTTTGGGGTCGATAAGGGGCTGACTGGCCATCGGGAGAACCGAGCGGGCTGGTGGGTCGGCCGCAAAATGCAAAAATGAGCCGCTGCGTTATGCCACAAAACGGTGCCGCGATATGCAGAAAAGGACAGCGGCCGATTTCTCTTCCCAGTCTAGCCCTGCGCGTTAACATATACTGTATATGAGTTATAGACAACTGTGACAGAATCACTTACAAACCTTCTCTGAGTAACTATAGAGTATTTATACAACTACATTAGATCTTTCATCTCATGTCATGAGTAACCCAATAACCTCAGTATCTTATGATATTTAACATAACATCTAGAAAAGTAGACCAACTTCAAAATTACAATTTATACAACATGAAAATGCAAGAATGAACAAACTAGAATACAAGCTTCCCATTTTTGTAAAGAAAATATACATTTTAAACCCCTTAGAAGACTTCCATTGTAAGAGATTTACCGTAAACATGCTTTTCCTTTGTTTTGACAAACTGAGGGACTATTTGAAATTATTTTCTGTGGCAATTGACAGCATAGCTGAGATATTGGAGATAAGAGCATATGTTGTATTTAACTGACTGGGCTGCAATTCAGGGTCAAACGGAATCACAATGACTTAGCTTGTGATTGAAAACGAATGAAAGTGAAAACATTAATCTCCAAACAGCTCTGATAACAGACAACACTAATAAAAAGAAAGTGTGAATGAAAAGGAGAAAATTAAACGAGCTGGGATCAAGCCACTCATTTGACGTTGCATCGAAGCTTAGAGAAGCAATTCACATACATAAGAAGAAAAGCATGAATAAACAAATAAATAGATTTCAAATTCCCTGAAATTACCAAAGAGAGTTGCGAGGGAATAAAGAGTCGATCCATCATCGACTGATGTACCAATGTTTCACGCTTCATTTAGTTCAAAATATTTCCTATTCGGGAGAGAGATTTATCAAAAGGCAGACACATCAACAAAAGTACAAAACAAATTAAGTCAAACATTTTCTGTCAAATTCTACAACGAGAGCATCTGGATGAAGTGCATTTTAATTTGATTAAACTTCCTGTTATAATTAGTTCAGCTTTCCAGGCTGCAAAAACACTGTCGACTGGTGCGCTGAAAACTCAATCAAGCCACATTACGTTTTTATCAGATAAAAACGTAATTGATTTGAAAGCAGACATGATGTATGTTACAGTGGGAGCATGGTGGAAAGCCTCTGTTGGGGGCCGCCTATGGGGATCTCATTAACTCCATTTCTAATTTGCTGAACATAAATGAGCTGACGTTGAGGGATCGAGGATCTACAGTGACAACGTCTGAAGTGTTTATCTCCACTTTTTCAACACAAACCTGTACAGTATATGGCGGCATGAATATAGGTTCAGTAACCTGCTGAAAAGACCAGCTTTATCCAGTTTGAATTTCCATGCTTGTCCATTCTGGTTTCTGCTGGTTAGGGTGGGTTTGGTGCTAGTTGGTGGGTTTTGGTGCACCAACTAAACCAAGCACTAAAAACATATTTTGGTGGCCAGCTATGATAGCATTTTTATAGGGTTTTAAAGGCTAATTGACTATTGACTTGTAAATTAAAGGGATAGTTCACCCAAAAATGAAAATTCTCTCATTATTTACTCACCATCATACCATCTCAGTCGTGTATGACTTTCATTCTTCTGCAAAACACAAGATTTTTGAAAGAATATTTCAGCTCTGGTTTTCCTCACAATGCAAGTGAATAGTGACCAGAACTTTAAAGGCCCAAAAGACTCCAGTGGTTAAATCCATATCATCTGAGGTGATATGATAGGTGTGGGTGAGAAACAGAACAATATTTAAGTCCTATTTTAACTGTAAATCTACACTTTCACTCCCACATTCTGGTGTAGAAGTGGCTTTCACTCTCACATTCTGACACCTACTGGTTGGGGCTGGTCAAAGTTGGAGATTGATAGTTAAAAAGGATTTACATTTTGATCTGTTTCTCACCCACACCTATCCTATCACTTCATAAGATATGGATTTAACCACTAGAGTCGGATGGATTACTTTCTGAGTTCTGGTCAGAGGTTGCGCTAGAATAAAATCTTTATCCATCATTTTGACGGGCTGTGTCTATTTTTACCCATCAGAGTCTACGACATTCAGAGGCACAGAATCCATTATAATGGCATATACATGACAGTGGATAGGCTTAAATTATATATGTTTAGTTTTACCTGTCAATCAGCCACTGCGCTAAAACAAGAACTAAACGTCCGAAAGGAAAATTTGAAAATGCACATACATACATACATAAAATGTCACAGATGAGAACCACACACATCTATGAGGCTCTGATGCAGGTACTTGACAAAAATAACTGACAAGTTTGCTCTAAATGCAATGTGTGTGCTTAGATTATAAATTCAAGTTAGCAGAATCAATGTGCTGCTTTTTTGCACTTTCATTTGATATCATAAGTTGCTCTTTATTATAATAAAATAAAACACTAATCATGCAGTAACACACTAACGTAATGATTGATTCATGCAGCCATTAATTAAGAGTTGCTGTTCTCGAAATCCGAACACAGTTGGCCAAAAGAGACGCACATTGCAGGTGTTAATGGTGATGACGCCTCTAAATGCATATCTTAATACCAGGCAATAAAAGGGGTGTACACACAGTGGGAGTGTACGTGAAAGAGTTAGTGAAGTCAAAACTTATGCTCTAGGCTAAAACGATCTTCTTTTTTATCTGTCAAAATGACGAACAACATTAGGAATTAATCGTCAATGTTTAAAAAAATCGGCAGAGAATTTTCGGTTAACGCAACCCCTGGTTCTGGTCACCATTCACTTGCATTGTATGGACCAGCAGAGCTGAGACATTCTTCTGAAAATCTTAATTTGTGTTCTGCTGAAGAAAGAAATTCATACACATCTGGGATGACATGAGGGTGAGTAAATGATGAGAAACTTTTCATTTTTGGGTGAACTATCCAATTCTACACCTACCCCAAACCTACACTTAAGTATAATATAATATAATTTATAATCAAAGTAAAATAAAAAGCAAAGGAGTGAAACATTACAATCTATCACCTTACAAGTCATGCAATATAGAAAGTGTTCTTCTGAGGTCAAAAGATGGCACTGTGGGAGGAACAGGGCAGAAAGTGTTTATTTACTAAATCTGCCATTTACTTGTGATTTGTGTGAAAGGAAAAAGTCGCCTTTAGTGTTGATTTCACCAGAAAACTACTACGATATGCACAACGAGCCACATATCAATCATTTTGCAATTAAATTAAGTAGTCACTTTTTCTACAATACCAGGTAGCAAAAACCAGACCATGGCTTGACGGTCATTGAGCTATGGAGCTCATTTCAAAAATGCAACCTGGTTTGAACCTGGATTGCAACATTTCCTAATTCAGCCCTGGCCTTTTCTGCCCATCTTTTCCTGTCCTTTTTATACTTTTCTATCCATAAAAGTGGCAAAAAGGCCAAAAAAGTGAACCACTTTAAGACTCCCACTTTAAAAACCACCACTCTTTTAATCCAGAAGACAATATCAGAACTGCACTGCACCGAGACTTCTTTGTCTCTCCGGTGGGAACATCGTTCTGATCCTGACCGCACAGCCCTAGAGCCACTGAGTCGTTACTAACGGAGACCTGTCGCTAATGGCTAACGAAGCCTTTGCAGAGGAGATAAAGACATAGTGAGTCAGGGGAGGAGAGCAGCCAGCACAAGCCCGCAGGGATTTGCTCATCACTCTCTCTGCCTCATGATGTTTGCAGTCCCATTTGCCTGGTAGGAGCTCCCAGTTTGATCTCAGACACTGAAGCAGTCCTGTGAAACGAGGACTCAATTAAAGCAAAATGAGGGCAGAGGGGGAGTAGCTATCTGGAAAAAATCCCCCCAGAGCTGTGGCCTGAATACAGCGAACGAGTAATGTGATCCATTATGTACAGCTAAGAGCACACAGTGCTAATGCATTTTGAATAGATGACAAGAAATCGTGATGAACAACGCAAAAGTATTTTCATACTAAAGCAGAGAAAAAACCTTTGAACAAATGAGATTTCATATTGTAATCTGTCTGAGTAAAGGATGGGGTTGTAATAGCAAGAAAATGTGTTGAATGGTAAAACGTATTTAATGTAAAACTAAATGTTTACTTGTGAGAACTCATGGGGCAAATATGGCTTTACTTAAAGCTGAAGTGTGTAAAACTGTAAACAATCTGTCTCTCTTTGTTTGAGTGACCCGTTCAGCCCAACATAACAATACTGATTCAACCAATGGCACAAGTTGGGTGCGGGACTTTCTGTTTGTTTTATTCATTCGGTCAGTAAGTTTCTTAAATATATTAGATATTTTGACATGGCAACCTTAGTCCATGTTGTCAAAATCACAAATTAAAATATTCCCATCATTTACTCACCCTCATGACATCCAAGATTTGTATGACTTTCTTTCTTCTGAAGAACACAAATTAAATTTTTTAGAAGAATATCTCAGCTCTGTTGGTCCTCACAATGAAAGTGAATGGTGACCAAAACTCAGAAGGTCCAAAAATGACATAAAATTACTGATCTGTTTCTTGCCAACCACATCACTTCAGAAGATTTAACCACTGTAGTTGTATGGATTACTTTTATACTTTTGGGCCTTCAAAGTTCTGGTCACAATTAATTTGCATTGTGAGGACCAACAAAGGTGAAATATTCTTTCAAAAATCTTTGTTTGTGTTTTCAGAAGAAAGAAAATCTGTGATGGCGTAAGGGTGAATAAATGTTGAGAATTTTCATTTTTGTGTGAACTATCCCTTTAAGAAAACTTCATGATATACTACGATTCATTATATTCTTTAATCCTTTTTAAGAAGGCTGTGGCTCAGGTGGTAGAGCGGGTTAGCCACTAATCACAGGGTTGGCAATTCGATTCCTGGCCCACATGACTCCACATGCCGAAGTGTCCTTGGGCAAGACACTGAACCCCAAGTTGCTCCCAATGGCAGGCTAGCACCTTGGATGACAGTTCTGCAATCATTGGTGTGTGAATGTGTGTGAATGGGTGAATGAGTCACAGTGTAAAGCACTTTGAAAACCGCTAAGGTTAAAAAGGCGCTATAGAAGTGCAGACCATTTACCATTTTAACCTTAAAATGATAAAAAATATTCTTATTTAATGATTCAGAGATGTATTCAAGGTGAATGAAAAACTATTGTATTACTATTGACTAGCTGGTTTCACCACTTGACATATCTTCACAATGTCTTTGAGTCATCACATCAAAACTTGAATTATAAAGGTATCAATGTTTTGTCAAAATCATATTAAACCAACATTTTGAGAAAGGAATAAAGTGTGATACATGGACTATACAAATTTTAAACCTTTTTTTTAAACTAAATTCAACTTTTTACTAAACTCTTTTTGGAAAACAAATGACTAAATGTATAAACCTTCCTTAATGGGATCATAAAAATAAACTAGGTGTAATGAAAAAAAAAACTAGAGGGAGAGTGAGGGAAGAAATGAAGGAGAGAAACAAGGGCCATTTATCTGGCTGTGTATACCATGCTATCTTGTTGGATAGCTGTGTGCTATATAAAGATCTGGTACCTAATGTAGAGTCAACTGTTTTTCCCCTGGCTTTGCAGAAAGCCAAGCCCAACAGATGCCTAAGAGAAGACATCTACTCTAGGTCAGAGCACTTTAATGGCCAGTAACAAGGTAAGGAGGAACTGTTCATATTTGTCTCAAAAAATATTTGATGTCATATTTGTTTATTTTTTTGCCTAAAATATTACTACTTTCCTCGAATATTAATGCACCTATTGATTATTACTTTTACTTCACTACATTTTAAATGCTAATGAATACTTTTACAGTATATCTACCCAGACCATTTCACTACATTTGCGATTAAAAATGCAGAAATCAACACAATTGTAAATTCCTGTATATTGTCTCTGAGATAGTGATGGCTGATTCATAATTTTTTTTTCTTTTGAGTCAGTCAATTGAAACAGTTTGTAAATCCGTCTGCAATATTTGTTCACAAATCGGTCTGATTCGAAAAAAACAAACAACCTGTGAGCCATTTTAGGCAGTCAAACGCTGACCTTAAAAGTGTACATAATTTGACAGTGTGCACGTACATGGGCGGTTGGCGTATGCATATTGTGACTGCCATGAGATACTGTACTATTTCTCTTCAGGAGTTTATAAAGATGAAGATGTATTTTATGATTTTATATAATTTCAGACTAGGGCTGGGTGATATGTCTTAAGAAATTATATCTCCCTTTTGACCATATTCATTGTGCATGCCGATAATTATGTATTTGCTGCACGCAGACGCTAAGTGTTTGCGTCAAAACCGAAGTATACTTTTGGCTAAGTAGGGGAAAACTGTAGATAGCCTACATGAATTAAATTTCTAGAAATATTTGCTTATTTCTGAATATCAATATTGATATGTTTGATATTGAAATCAGAAGCCCATTGAAAAAGCCGTTAAAACGTTTACATGTCATTTTAAAAAGACAAAAGTTAATTTTAGTCCAACTGATATCGATTTTCTCCCCTTTTTCTCCAAATTTGGGATGCCCAATTCCCAATGTGCTTTTTTGAGTCCTCATAGTGATTCGCCTCAATCCGTGTGGCAGAGGAGGAATCCCAGCAGCCTCCGCGTCTGAGACCGTCAACCCGCACATCTTTTCATGTGGCTTGTTGAGCACATTACTGCACTGACATAGCGTGTGTGGAGGCTTCACGCCACCCACCACAGCATCCATGCTCAACTCCCCATGTGACTCTACCTTCCCTATCATCCGGGCCAATTTCAGCACGCCCTGGGATTCAAACTAACAAACTCCAGGGGTGGTAGCCAGCGTCTTTACGACTGACTGCATTACTTCCTCAAGTGTGCATTAAATATATTTTTCAAGGGTCTGTTGTCTATTATTATTTACTTTAGTTTGAACATCTGTCTTTTATCTAGCCGCTGTTGCCGCCATTTCTCATCATGCCTAAGATTATCCCTTACCCATGGTTAAATCTGTCAGTATGTTTACATTCAATTCACATGCACTGATTTCATTCAACGATAATTACAACAATAATTTGTCTTAATTAAATGCTTTATTCCAACTGAAATCGTATCAGTTTGATTTTTGCAAAGTTGGACCAAGAACTAGCTCGGACTAGTCCTGCGTGTATACGTGCGTGTCAGACCACAATTGGGCTCAGTGTTTTGCGCATGCTCACAGACGTGAAGCACGGCGAGTATTAATGTTACTTCTTTAGCTGATGTCTCTGTTTCAAACACTCGATTACGCATTGTGTCAAGTATATTTGGACAGATAGATGAAGATTTTAGTTCGACTGGCAATAAGCTACTGTTGCTCAATTAATTACTGTGCATGTAAATATACTGACTGTAACACAAGGCCTCTAATGGCTTATTGCTTTATTTTATAAAGGCACTTAAACTCAAGTATGACCATTGGGAATGTAACACAACGCTAGATTGGTGAGAAAAGCAAATAAACACTGACCTGTTTTATTGGACAAGATATAGCATTGAGTAATGATTGCAGCAACTACCAACTTCTCCTGTAAAACATCAGGGGCTTGATCTGTAAAACCATCTTAATTAAGATCTCCTCAGAGTAGACGTTTCACTTACCTAAGACAGCTTTATGTAAACCTCATATTGCTTTCTTTTACCCTGTAAGTCTGGCCCCAACCGAAACCCCATAAGGAAGCCTGATAAAGGTGCTGAGTATGACTCATGCTATTGCGTGAGATGTTGAAAGCCACCGAGAAATGTGAGGAACATGTTTATAGGAAAATTATTCAGAAACAGCCCTTAAAATATGACGAGTGGCAAGTTAACAGAGGTCACAGTCTTTAGCCGGTCTGTAGGATGCAAACATGATTGTGCTTCGTACAACAGACTGAGAGAGAGATTAAAAGAGGGAAGTTCACAAACTGAGAAGAGGTGGGTAAAAAAGCAACAGATTTAAAAATACCTTGGTGAGCTCTGTGGCTCATCTATAAACTGAAACTGCTGTTAAAGACCACAAGACCAAAGAGCAAGCGTGTAAAGCCAGTCATAAGACACACACACGGTCAATAGCTTATAGTGTTCTCCACATTACTCAAATTAAAATTAGATCTGTCTTAAACACTCTAATAAAAAGCCATATGAAAGCACTTTTTTACCTCTTCCTCTTCCTCTTTCTCATCAATTCCTTTTTATCCTATTTCACACATATGGCCATACACAGTCACATTAATGAGAGTGTAGCATCTTCTAATTCTAAAGATGTACAGAAGAATTCAAGACATCAACAGGCTGTTTATGTACTGTTTATTGGTCCACTGATGTCTCAGATCACATTAAAATAAAACAAATGAGGAAATAAATGTAATGGCTTTAGTGTCTTAATGAAAGCCGTTCTTTGTTGGTTTTAAAATCATCTGACGTTAACACTGTTTTGAAGCTTGTGAAATAATCCCTATGACCTCTAGCAAGAAAAGTATTTAAATTGTTGTGAATGAAATTTGTTGGCCATGTTTTGGAGAGCCATGTGGTCTCTCATCACGAGGATGACAATAGTTAAACGCAATTAAATGACTCTGTCTCGCTGATTCTGACCAATGTTGCCTAAATCTTCAAGTACATGCCAAAGAGCGAACCAGGCTTAAACTGAAGAAGCGCAAAATCAGTAATTAACTAATTCTTTCAACTTAAGGCAACAGACTTTTCATATTGATTCAGGCAAGTACACTTTGAACAGGTGATACAACTCCAGCATGAAAAATGGCTGCTTTTATCATTTCAATGGAATCTTTGAGTCGACCGGTGTTGACGAAGCTACTTTGAAACTGTATCTTGCCAAGCACCACGCCACTCACAATATATAGTAAAACTATATATTTCAAAAGACACTTTTACAAAAGCATTAAGATACATTACTAACAAATAGCAGCTTACTACATTGAAGCTTTTATATATTAATATAATAATATTAATATATTATTAAATATAACCGATAAGCCTATTTTAACAATCAAAGCACTGTTTATCATTTATCATTCTTAATACAAAAACAAAGAAGAGTAGTCTAAAAGCATACCTGAGCAAATACATTGATATTAAATAGAACTAATAAAACTATTAAACACACTTCCTAAAACTGAGTCAAAAACATAGCAAAGAACAGCGCCATTTTACTAAATATTTCGATACAAAATGAAGACGTTAACTCCGCACATAGCACAAAGGGACTTTTCCTGAAAATCATGGATCATCATGAAAATCATTAAATTAATTGCCGAATCTTTATTTATATAGAAAAGTCATCACACTTTCAAACATAACATTTAAGGCAACATTTATGAGAGCTTATCCCCCAAGTTTGCACAGTTCTAAAGCTGCCTGTGCAATTTATTACGACATAAAACTGTCATACTGTACCTAAACTATTTGAAAAAAAATTGCTTGTTACTGGAAAATCTTTGAAAGCTGATACAGTCACACTACCACAAAATAGTAAATTAGCAGTGTCACGACTTTTAGCTAGTTGCTTCTAAACACCGGTGCTGAACATACTAGTTTCATTAGTCTTTAAAAGTGTCGTTTTCTTTGTTTGCTATGCAGAGCAAGCAGAAGTGACTAGTTTACTAAGTAGATCAAACTTTTTCACACTCTTCCAAACAAAGCCATAGGAAGTGGTTTACTTTGCGGTTCAGCCTTCTCCTTTGCAAAACTAAAAGAGCGCTAATCAGCTCTATACACAAGTGATCTGTGCATTGAGGAGCAATCTCTGTGGTTTTCAAGGTACGCCCGTGAAGCAGAAGTGAGTCAAACTGAGATCGACCATACAGACAAACATAGACCAGCGGTTTGTCACACCTGAAAGTTGCAAGTTAGGCGTTATAAAGAACCGGAATCAAAATCTTAAAGAGGCCCTATGATGCCTTTCCTTTAGTGTGTAATATAGCTGTTTGTGCATGTAATGCAATTGATCTGCAAAATTGCAAGGCATTTCAAATTTTACAAGTGTAAAATAAATTCCAGGAATACGATTTTTTTTCAGTTGATTTGCACATCAATGTGTTATATAATAAAGATGCCCGGACATAATTTTTCAAAGAACCCATTAAATGGTTTGAGGAACACAATTTTCTTTTCTGTGTTGACATACTATCTTTTGAAACGGGGGCCTAGATATAAAAGTTCTTTTTTTTTTTTTTTTTTTTTTTTTTATATAAAGAAGGCCAAAAGCCTTCTTTATACTTCAAAGTGGTGAACTATATGCTACTTGCGTATGTGGTATAAGGGGAGGGACGTTTTCATTCTAGATAGCATTTTACTGAACAAATTCGGTCAAGATGAGTACATATTGCGATCTATTTTTTTTGTTTTAATATACAAGACAACTTTGCAAACTTTTAGGAGTATACTAGCATAGAAATGACCTCAAACTTCAACATAACTGGACTAAAAGCTACAAAACTTCTATTTTGATTTCATTGGATATTTAAAGTGGCAAAATGAATAGATCAGCTGAGCTAAAGTAATTGGCTCATTTGGGGTCTTTCTGGAGTTGCCTCCAAACTTCGATGATAAAATGTTATATTGCACTGGTTTCCTCCCTGAACCTCACCTTCTCTTTGATCAAAGAGCTTCACATTTGATGAAAAAAAAATAAACATGGACCAAAAGGCCTCTGCTGTGTGAGAGATTTTAGGCTAGAAGAGGGCAAGCCTCACACGGCACCACAGCATCCTGATAAATGGATTTCATCAACTGTGCTGCAAATTCTACAATTACTGGTTGTTGTAGCTGTTGTAGAAGAATAGGTGCTGCGGCTGAGGAGCACTGAAGTATGGCTGAGAAGACTTAACGGGAGCTTCTTAAATAATTGCACCTTCCATTTCTCACATTTTTAATTATACTTAATGCCAAACACATCGTCAGCCAAAGCCTCAATTTGAGAGCTCTATAGCTAATGGCGGATCTAACAAGCACTAATGCTACATTGTCTGAAAGATAAGAATTGTCACCCCTGTTAGATTGGGTGCCTACTGTGATATTGAGTGTGCTAGCGCACATGCCTGGTGTTCGAAATAACTGCTGCCATTTTGAGGCAGAAATCAGGCAACACGCAGAGATCAAAGAGGAGCACTGCGATTAAATGTGGGGGATTTTGTGGAGGGTGTGTGCAAGAAAATATTGGGAAGTGCAATAGGGATGAGTAAAACTATATATTTTTAAAAATCGACTTGCCAGTAGGTTGCCTGAACGTCTTGTCAACAAATTGGTCTTAAAGATGGCCTGTATAATTAGATTAGTGTGGGTTCACCTGACCCTGGTTGGACATGTTTCTTAAGGCCAGTATATACAGTCCTTCTGCATCAAACCTATTCCATAGTCTACGTGTAGCCATGGTGGTTATGTTTTAGCCTATGCCGTAGCCTGATGTGCACCTCTCTAAAAATGTAATTACATATCGCATCTCTGCAGACCACAACAGGTGTGACTGTTCTGCTTTGTAAGCAGAAATAATTCCCCAAGATGATTAAAAAAGAAATCTGGTGTAGCTTACAACATAATCACATAGGAAGTTGTCGTGCTGTTCTCGAAATTTACGGTACCCTATGATCTGTGACAATATGCCAAATTCTCAGATTTCACTAGCATGCATCAATTCCCACCAGACATTTTTGCATCGGTTTCAGTATTTTTAACTTCCCACATGGCTCTACAGGCAGCGCATGGCATCAACAGCATGGTTCGTATCCACGTTCAAACAGGAAGTAATCGTGCTTAATCAGTGGATCGGATGTTGCACTTTTCCACCTAACATTTCATCTTTACAACACTAATGATAAGGTTTAGGTTTGGGTTGGAGGTAAGGCCCATAACATATCCATTACTTTTCACTGTATTACATCCTGTACAGCTGAAAGGAACTCGCTTCACAACTAGCTTTTGGCGACCTTTCCTGGACATAAATGGTGCTCACACATGCCTATACACCCTCCAACGCTTACACTTTGGCCACTGGGGGCAGTGTTTTAAATTTCGGTAAACTTATACCGATTTTTATTTATTTAATTTTTTTTTTTAAAGAAAAGTCAACCTACTCTTTCTGATTTCAGGCTGTAGCTTTGCATTTTCTCCATTTAAATATCCATTGTATTTAAGCTTGTTTTAATCAGGAGCATCTGCTGGTTTTATATTCTGATTATGTTTCATTAAGTTACAGCAAAAACGCAGCAAATAGCCACATCTGTTTCTCTTTTCACTGCTTTTACTCAATATATATTTGAAATGTTAGTGGAAAATTATGTTTTTGTCACAATTATGTATTCATTTAAAAATGACTCAGGATTTTCTCTCTGTATGGAAAGCAACATTTACAATAAATAATATGTACCTTAATTTATTCACATATTTTCTAAATACTGTTCAAATGTTCACATATTTTGATGAACTCAACAATAATTTAACAAATACTTTTTATTTTACAAATGTACTTTACTTTTGTTCATTTATGAAATGTAGATTTATTTCAGAAATGTAGGCATTTTCTCTTAATACATCAGCATTTTGTCTGTGTACTCGCAGACACACCAATGAAGAACTATACGTGTAAACCACTGCTTAGATGCTACAAAATAGGTTCGACGCAGAAGTATAAATCTGCATTAAGGTGTTGAGATATCAAATTTAAATAAGACATAATCTTGCATTCAAAACACATAGACAGATCACAAAGGAATGGAAAAGAATGAAGGGGTCTTATGTGTTTTTTAAAGTTGCACAATTTTTTATTATATGTGATATCTTAAAAAACCCAAAACTTGTGGCAAGACAATCCAAAAACAGTGCAAGAGTGGTTTTGATTTGCAAACTGTTACTGCTTTTAAAATATATAGGGTATAATATTTAATATTTACTGTATATAAGAAAAAAAAACATCAATGTAAACCTCACTAAATGACTAATCGGTTGTTGGACACCTAATTGACTCATCGACCAACATGACCCATCCCTAAAATGCATACACGCACAAAGATGCAAGAGAACACCATGGAGGTACCTCAATCCAGTCTCTCTCTCTCTCTCTAGCTCTCTCTCTCTCTCTCTCTTACACACACACACACACACACACACACACACACACACACACACACACACACACACACAGACAGACAGTTAAGCAGTTCCAGATCGGAGAGAATGAAAGATAGATCAGTTACAGTCATTGAATGTTAATTACAGTGTTTTACGGTGGCAATGCGATAACGCGTTATTGCTTTCTTTCATGGGAGCCGTGGAAATTTATGAGACTTGAGATGTGAAACAATGAAGCGTGGCACGGCATGTCAGATCCCTCCACTCACATCCCTTTGTCAGAATGATGTGGCAAATTAATTTCCCTTCCATATTTCCTCCCAACTGTGTCTGAGATGAGGCCTTGACCGATAAGACTGTACCTTCTTCCCTCCATTTTGTATGCAGGTTACACTGTGAATCTCAATTTTAAAATGGAGGCACATAGATCTTTATCCATCTGTAACATTTCAGCAACCAGAACAGAAACCGTATCCAGTCTAGTTATTCTGGTGAAGCTCTGTATGACAGAAGTCAAATTCTTTGTGATCTTTCATCAAAATGTAATCATGTGCTCCACCTCTGAAAAGACTTTACTTTTCGCTGATCACTTCCCTATAACAAAATTTTTTCCATATAGTCAATTCCCAAAGGATGAAATCAACTCCCAGTCCCACCCTACTTTTTTTCTCATTAAATATCCAGTTTCACTGGATTTCAGTAAAACAGATTTCAAATACAGATCCATGAAGACTTTAAAGGTATGTTCTGGGTTAAATATTCTTCTTCATTTTTTTTTTTTTTTAGTAATCAATTGAGCTTAACTTGTATTGAGCCTGGAACATTCCTTTAACATTGTACTGGCTGCAATACAGGAGAGGGAGAGGAGTACATAGAAAACTAAACTAGTACAGTTTAGGCATATAATGTAAGATAGTCTTTATTAAATCATATATGAATTAATCCTTTCAGTCATTCCTAAGTGAGATTTAGAGAGACGGTGGGCATGAAAATATCCCTAAAATCCTAAAAGCAAAGGTCATGAACAGATCTAGGTTTATACATGGGGAAGAAAGCACTAAGCTAAGTGCTAATAACAGAGATGCTAATTATGATGATCCATTCCTCAAGATTTAGCCAAATCCTGAACTTTAAAGTGTAAGTCCAAAACCTGACACACGCTGCAGATCTTCAGAAAACTCAAAAAGACTAAACTCTATGGTTAGACAACCATCCCATTGGCTGCAGCGTTACGCCTTTTCTACAGAAACATAAAACAGCTAATATGAGATGCCAAGCCATCAGACAGATTGCCTTCAACAACTTGAAAGCAGTCAATTTCTTCTATAAGTGATGCTTACTTAGCCTAGCAGAGCGCAACAGGGCCGGCAGTGTTTTTCCTATTCATATTTTTTTTCCCATAGGTAGGCTATTTCATACAAGTCTTCATAAAAGCATTCTAAGCCATGAACTGAAATAACTCTAAGGCAATCACAAGATTACAAGCTTTTAAATTTGAAGCAACAAAGTGTTTGAAAATCAGACAAAGGTATAAGACTGTATACTTGATGTACTTAATGAGGGAATAATCTACAATCCCAAAATATGTTTAGTTTATTGCAAAATATTCAGATATATGCAAATACAGTACAGTGCAAATGTTTTAGTCACATAAGATGTTTTGCCTAAATATGGTTATGTGTACCTTCAGCTTTAGTGTGTCATAGTAAATATACATTTTAAACTCCCGAACATTCCTTTTGCAAATATAATAGAATACGTAGAAGAACAGGGAGCTCTGCAACAGATAGCATGGCCCCAACACAGCCGCAATATGTTTGAAGACATCCTCACTATGCAACATTTTTCACAAGTGCCTAAAACTTATTATGTAATCAGATTATGAAGCTCAAGTACTTGTAATTAAATTGAATTACATTTTTAAATACTCATAATCAGACTACAGTTACTTTTTGTATAAATTGCATGCTAATTAGGCAACAGCATTAATTAATTCATAAATTATTGATCACCATAATTTTCCTCTTTTTTAAATCTTTTAAATTTTTCACTCTAAATCAACCTACCTATGATATACATTCTGTAACTCTTCAAGTGTTTTTAGAAGAGAGGGGGTTTACAATGTAAACCAATTGCATTAGCACCATAACATTTGTTTTAGTTTTGTGAATTGCATATGTACTCTGCATAAAAAATTTTAATTAATGCACTTTTGTTTTAGCGATAACTTTGAGGCCATTTTTTTCCCATACATTCTTAAATATAACTGAAATCTGATCTCTTAACTCACATGGATGGCAACTGTAAAATTGTGAAATTGCATGACCACGTTTGTGTAACACACCCTGGAAATCTGTCCATATTTCTGGAGACTCCCATAAGAAATGCTTGATAAACTCGAACATAAACTCAAATAAAAAAGTTAGGTTGGAAGTAATCCAAAAGTAATCAGATTACCCCAAAAATGTAATACGCAAGATTAGTTACTGATTGCAATTTTGGTCATGTAATTTGAAATCTTTCCCTGATTATAATTCAAAAGTAATCTACCCAGCACTGTTCATGGAAGTGGGCAATTACCCACTTACTGCACAGCTAGCTATATAATATATATATATATATATATATATATATATATACACAGATAACTGGAGCAGAGTGAAGTTCTCTGCTACTTTAAATGCTCCACCATCATCCCCATACCAAAGAAACACAAAATCACAGGACTTAATGACTACAGACCTGCTGCTCTGACATCTGTTGTGATGAAGTTATTTGAGAGACTGGTGTTAGCCCACCTGAAAGATATCACTGGACACTTTCTGGATCCCCAGCAGTTTGCTTATTGAGCTAAAAAGCCTATGGATGATGCAGTCAATATGTATTACAAACTTCAACATCTCAACAGAGCAGGGACATATGCAAGGATCCTTTTTGTGGACTTCAGTTCGGCTTTTAACACCACCAACCCCACTCTTCTATCGACCAAATTAACCCAACTCTCTGTTTCCACCTCTATCTGTCAATGGATCACCAGCTTTCTGAGAGACAAGCAGCAGCTTGTGAGAATGGGAAAATTCACCTCCAGCACATGCACAACACTGGCACCCCCCAGGGATGTGTACTCTTCTCCCTCTACACAAACAACTGCTCTGCCAAGGACCCCTCTGTTAAGATCCTGAAGTTCGCAGATGACACTACTGTCATCGGCCTCATCCAAAATGGTGATTAGGTTGAACAGCTGGCCATCTGGTGCAGTCAAAACAACACGGAGCTGAACATGCTCAAAACAGTGGAGATGACAGTGGACTTTAGGGGAACACTCCAGCATTAAATCCACTCACCTTTCTAAACAGCACTGTGGCTGAAGTCATTCAGGTTCCTGGGCACTACATCTCACAGCACCTGACATGAGAGACTCATATAGAGTCAATTATGAAAAAGACACAGGCGCTGCTGATACATTTCTACTCACAGTCATTGAGTCTGTCCTCTGCACTTCAAAAACTGTCTGGTTTGGTTCAACAACTAAGTCTGTACATATCCAGAATAATGAAAAGGGCTGGTAAAATCACTCTTGACCTCATTCACCCAGCACACTTCCTTACGAACTGCTGCCCTCTGGCCGGCGCTACAGAGCACTGAGCACCAGAACAACCAGGCACAGGAATAGTTTTTTCCATCAGGCCATCCACCACATGAACAGTTAAAACTGCCCCCAAATATGCTTCTTTCTGTCAACACAACCATGTTCAGTATTCAGTCCATACATTCCAACTTATATCTATATTTAATTGATATTTTTTAACATATCCTACCTCTTCTTCAATACATTACAGAGTCTTTCTGTCTGACCCCTGAGAGAGAGTCTTGTTGCGTGCTGAAAAACTGACTTGTTTATTTGAGTGACGCTGAAAAGCCGTCTTATGTTTAGAGTGAAGCTGTACAGCGATTGCTGGTTATTTGTGAATAAAACGGACTTACGTGAACTGTGGAAACCAGTTCCCACTTCCTCCTTTATCTGCCAAACTTGAACCTTTGTTACAATTCTCTCTGCACTGGAAACTTCTGTCACCATGACAAATTCCTTGTGTGTGTAAGCATACTTGGCAATAAAGCTCATTCAGATTCTGATGTAGACAAAAGCATAATTTAAATAATCACAAACTCATGTTGCCACCCACAATTAACATGTTTTACATATAACTTCCGTCTGCATGCGGCCATCTATTTTGAAGTCAAAATACTAACATTAAATTGAGGTGCTTCTTCGTATTGGCACTAAATCGCCTTGTGCTGACTTATTTTTTCAGACTAACAGTTTGCTATGAGCGCATCAAGACAGCTTGTTGATTGACTCACATATGACGTCATCAGAGCATGCGTGCACATGCACACACACACACACACACACACCCTAACTAACAGTAATGTGCCTAGTCTAGTCTCTGCTATCTGTATTGCCATGATCATAACTTTTTGAAGTATTAAAATCATTCAGTTATCACAAGCCCTTGCAATGTGTATATTGTGATATGATATTTAAGATATTTAAATATTTTGTGCAGCCCTATTTACTATTTAAACAAACTCCTAACCCTGACTATTAATCTTCGGCATGCAACTCATTTTGTACCATCTGTGCTATGGACATGAATGATACATCAGTGGAAGTCAAGTGGAATACTAGTCGCATAATCTCTCTGCCTATACGCATTTACTGATTTTTTTTAATGAAGTGTGTATTAACACATGAATCAGTTGTGATTCACTCAACCTCATATCATGCTAAAATACACAATTTTCCTGGCTTGTGTATCCTGTTGTTTGACAGGTGATGCCTGTATCTAAAAGGTGATTGGCTCCTTTACCTGCAAGGCGAGACTTCCTTTCTACATCCATTTACTGTTGGGTGCTAGAGCTTCTTGGTTGGGCATTCCAATTTATTTAAATAGAAGTGACTAATCTCTGCTAAATAGCCTATGGCCTCAACAGGCCTCCTTAGCCTTTGTCCAATGCCCATCATGCACTACGTTTCCTCTCCGAAGTTTGCACACTTTTACTTCTGATTTCTTGCAATACAGGGAAAGTAGAGGTGTACAAAAGCAACACCTTACTTTATTCAAAATCCAAGTCAGAATTTTACAAGTCCTCACAAACTTCCCAGAAGGAATGCAAAAGAAGGCTAGAGCCAAAAGGCTAAGCCCATAAATCTGTCTGCCAGAACTCTCATCCAAAACAAGATAAGATTCACTGGGGAGGGAATGAAGACAGATCGGATCAGACTGTTAAAGCACAAGCTGTTCAAACTCTGTTCAAGTGTCAATAAAAACAGGTGTTAACCAGATTAGCTAAAATGCTAGGGCTTGGCTAATCCTAGAAGAGATCAAGGAAAGATCAGTCATCACTAGCATGCTAATGCTGAGAATGCCTGACGTAACTGAGCATTTATTCAGTGCTTTTGTGTTCACGAACTGTATCAAGTCAAAGCAGGGATAGACTGAGTTATTTAAATCCTTGTTATTACAAATATAATAATAAAAAAGAACTAATTTGCATTCAAAGAAAAGGTGCAACATTAATTTACATAAAGCTAATCAAAATCCAAAAGCTTGTCTTGTGTCCTATCAGCTCACTAAATGTGGACAAAAGTAAAGCCTTGGTGTGGTTTGATAAGCCAAACGTCAATCACATAAACCATAGCATTGTCTACAGACCTCTGTGAGCAGTAAAATATGAGGATCGATGTAAAAGCGATTCAATGTTCAGTGCAAGTGGTTTTCCTAATATGATTTTGGACTGAGGCTCAGATTTAGTGTCAGACCATATATATCATAATCAGTTCAGTCCTGGGATTTTCCTGGATTTATTTGTTTTATGTTTTATTATTTGGGCTTGATTGGAGGGAAACTACATTGTAGAATTTAAAACGAGTTTCCAATATCTGGCAGAGTTTTCTCAGTGATTAACTGAAGAACGTCCCCTAGTATTGTTAGCTTGTTTTAACATCTTAGCTTCAGCCTAATAGCATTTGTAATAACATGACCTGTCCTGTTTTTGCTATTCTTTGCCAGTAAATAAGAATAACTTTTTACCCATTTTGCTAACTTCAGCTAGCCTTAGCCACAATAATTGGCTGCATTAGCATTCAGCATGCTAACATTTACTGGACTAGCTAGGTCTAGCTAGTACTAGTTGGTTAGGTTCCCTCTACTTTAGGTAATTAAGTTGAGGTTACATGTTTGTCACAGTCAAATTTTAAAGTTAAAATGTACGTGTTAAGACCAATTAACATCTAAGAGTATTACAAAATACAAATGTGAAAGTGCTATTAATTATACTTGGGAGTTTATTAACTTAAAAAAAAAATGATGTAACTGATTGCCTCAAATTGTTTGAGTTCTGCTAACTTATTAGGGTTTACAGTGCGACCAAACTTCATGTTTCAATAGGAAATATGTCCAAACTGGACCAAAAACTGCACTTGTCAAGCAATTTCATGTTTCCCATTGTTAGCTTGTTTTAACATCTCAGCCTATTAGCATTAGTAATAACCTGTCCTGTGTCCATTTTGTTGCTATTCTTTGCCTATTAGCATTTGTAATAACATGTTCTGTGTCATGTCCTGTGTCAATTTTTTACTAGTCATTGCCATTTGGATAACTTCATGTCAGAAGTGCAAGTTAGTAGATGAGACAGAGTTAAAAGTAATGCAAGTGATGCCATTTTGCTAACTTAAGCTAGACTTAGCCACAGTATTAAGCTGCCCCACACCTTCAAACACATGCCTCTCTCCAAAACTCATCCTTCCAAAAAGATTTCAGCAAACCCAGTACCAGCAAACCTGAATAAGCAAAACTATTGGCAAGTTTAGAGTGTTTCTTATTGGTTAAAAAAGGATGGGCCACTCCCCTATAAAGTCAGTTGTGATTTTTCAAGACACTTACTGCAGCAATATCAGTCAGATAATAAGGGCATTTTAAAATCTTCCAAAAAAAGTCTTCCAAAAACAATTGCTTACAGCACACCCAAATGTGTAGTCCTGTCACTCTGTCAGTAGGGGTTTTTGCCTGAGAGGACCGTGGCATCATCGTCCCATGTCTGTCTTGTGTTTCGTTGTCTGTCTTTGTGTTAGCGCATGGCTTCGGTTGGAATTTCCATGTCTGGAGCATGGTGTCAGGATTCTGACCCTTCTGTCTGGTTCCGTTTCGGTGTCGGGATCCAGACACTCATGTTCCATGTTTTGTCTTGTATTGGCATGTGTGCATGGTGCTTGTCACCTTGGCGGGATGCACTCACATCAATGATGTGTGTCTGTCTCTTGCAACCATGGATGCTTGTTGCTATCGCTTTGCACTGTGCACCCGAGTCAAGAGCGGTCTTCACGTTGTGCTGAGGTTCGGTCACTTCGGTCTGAGGATTCGGGTTTGTGTGTGGTCAAACTCTCGCACTGGTGTCCTGTCTTGTTTTTGTCGCCTGTTGTGTGCATAGCGTGGAGTTTGTTTCGTATGGGAATGCATGGAATCTCTTTGTTTGACGTTGCTACGCATTCTCTCGTCTTGTGTGTCGGTTGGCATGAGCATATATTGCTTTATTGTCTTGGCGTTATTGTCTTTGTTTTCTTTCTGATTTACTTTGTGTCTCTCTGTCTTAACCTGCCTACTTGTTTGATTATGTCCCCTGTTAACCTATTTGATTTCTCTCCCTATTTTTGTCTCCTCATGTGTGCTATCTAGTGCCAGTTCATCGTGTATGTTCCAGTCGGTCTTGTCTGTTGGTTGGTTGTTTCTAGTTTATGTCATTCCCTGTTCCTGTTTTGGTCCGGTCTGTCCCTGTGTCCTGTTTTCCCAACCACAGCCTGGATTACCTTTTTACCCTTTGGGGTAGTTTATGTTTGTCTTTCCCCCTCATGGATGTTTTGGTTTGTTTTTTGCCCTTTTGATATATCAATAAATCCTTAGATTTTTTTTAACTCTGCATTTGGGACCTGAGCATCGCTCATACTCTCTGCATCGTGACACCAAAAGCACTCTTTGAGAGCTTTAAAGAGTCATTTTTAGCTGCTCCAGATGGCCAAGTGCCCCCTAGACTTTCCACAATGTAGCACCTTGGCAGCAAGGCAAATGAGTAATGTGTCAATGGAATAGTTGCAAATCTAAACAACACATGTACATCAGTTCAAGTTTCCAACAGGCCCTTCTCTCTCAGTGGAAACTAGAAGCGTGTAGAAGGAACTCTGTATGATAAGATGTGAAATTATAGACACTTTAGTCATTCCAAATCTCTCCCAGGCAAAGAAACTTACAGTATATATATATATACACTACCGTTCAAAAGTTTGGGGTCACTTGTCTGAAATGTTTCTCATGATCTTAAAAATCTTTTGATCTGAAGGTGTATGCTTAAAAGTTTGAAATTAACTTTGTAGACAAAATATTATTCTGCCAAAACATATACATTTATTTAATTACAAATCTAAAATTTCCTAAAAAAAAAAAGTTTTTGAAATGGATGACTTGGATCAAAATATGAAGAAAAGAAGCCAATAAGTGCCCAACATAGATGGGAACTCCTTCAATACTGTTTAAAAAGCATCCCGGGGTGATTCCTCAAGAAGTTGGTTGAGAAAATGTCACAAGTACATGTCTGCAAAATCTAGGCAAAGGGTGACTACTTTGAAGATGCTAAAATATTACATAGTTTTGGATTTATTTTGGATTTTTTTGGTCACAAAATAATTCCCATATTTCCATTTCTATTATTCCATAGTTTTGCTGACTACTATTATTCTAAAATGTGAAATAAATAAATAAATAAAGAATGAGTAAGTGACCCCAAACTTTTGAACGGTAGTGTATATATATATATATATATATATATATATATATATATATATATATATATATATATCTGCACTTGTCAAGCCATTTCATGAGATATTAATTGATAATTTCATAAAATTCCATAAAAGGTTGTAGTTATGGTGTGAACCTCACAGTTTTTTAGATATAGAATCCAGATTGTTTTTAGTAAAAATGTGACTCATAGCCTTAGTGCACTCTACGGTTTACTAGTGACAAGATCAGGTTGCAGACAAACTAAACCAAGCATCACGTAGTTTAAGTTACATGGAACACCTCCTGTTCCTTGTCTGGAAACATGGTATACTTGATTATAATAATCTTTTGAAAAACTAATTTGAAAACTCAGCTTCTGTGAACTGAAGCTGGGCTCTTCAATTTCAGATCTCTCTCTCACCCAAGGCAACTCTTGCAAATCAAAGTATAACATTTTAATATGCTTTGCCTGAGTGAAACATGATTCAAACATGATGAATATTTAGCAGTTAATGAATGCGCACCACCGTGCCGACTTCCGTTGTGATCATTTTGTTATTACAGCAATACGAATAAACCCTGCATAAACAATTCACAAACATCAAAGTACAATTAACCTGCTTTTGGAGGCCAACTACTCACAATACTATTTTAGGGTCAATAACATAATGCTCATTTTTATAATTGTCAGGATTAAGTATACTGAATTAAAAATGCAATTCATACTGAAAAAGTAATGTGATTTGTGAAATTGTCATGCAATAATTGATTGGAATACACCTATTTTATGATTAACATATTTTCAAAACATAATTTAATAATGCAAATAATAATCAATGTTTTTTCTTGATGATTGCACTACTTTTTAATTTTGTTGAACATGCCGTTTAAGTTTTTATATATTTATTTATTTTTATTTGTATAAAAATCAGTAGCATGAATATAAAGACTACATTTCTTGGCACATTGGCAAAGTGAACTGTAGCATAACTTACAAGGTCAATAATATGTTGTGCCCATGTTCAAAGACACATTTTCAGTAAGCACAGTCACTTTTTGTATAAGAAAAGTAGGTACTCTGTGAAATTAAGAAAAAGTGTTTTGGGGAGGGGATAGAAAGAGGAGATGAGGCAAAAAAACAATTAAAAATCTTCATTTCTTTAGAGAACCATAAAGTTATCTCCCTGTAGAGCGTATGAGTGCAAATCAATTTCTTTCAGTCGATTACAAGCATCGAGGTTCTAACCTTCATTTGTGAGTCTAATACTCCGACAGTTATGTAGAACACATACCAATTAAGCAATTCTGCTCAAATAAGAGGGCTGTGAACTGACGTGATTATGGAGGCCAAGCCCCAGGAGATTCTGGGTTATCGGCTAAGGAGCAGAAAAGTGAGCGAGAGAGAGAGTGAGAGAGAGTGCAAGGGAAGCATGAAAAGGGAATAAGAGAGGGGGAGGAGAGGAAACGTCATTTATTAAGTCTAATACTGTGCGAAATGTTCCTGTGGTAATGAGAAGGGCAGATTGTGGTAATGTGTGGAGGTGAGCAGAAAAGGTCAACTATATCTGCTTCTGTCCACAGGAGCCATGCTGACGAGTAACACCCAATTCCAGCCATTTGAGCATGCTCACCCATTACACCCAGCTGACATGACTCGCATGTTTTGGGGTCTATACCATTGTGGTGAAGAATGGCACTTGTGCTTAGGTTGAGGATGGACTTTCATGTTTAAGTGATATCTGATTTGAGTGCTACTTAGCTCTATAAGCATTTGCTATTAAACTGAAAGTGCAACAGTTTCACTGTCCTTACACTTGCTCACCTGGCATATTACTATTGATTAATAAGTTTGACCAACATAAGAAAATGAATGAAATCAAATATTATTAAATTGAGTTTGACCTAATGAAGTATGCTACATTGATTTGACCTAATTTAACTGAATTATGTTGGCTCAATGAAACTGACTTAATCTCAATAAAAATTAAAGAGCACTTTGAGTGCAAGGAAGTCAAGACAATGTTTTGGAGGAAAGAAAAGTCAAGAAAATATATCTCTGATCTCAATTGTTTCTCTTAGAATGTAATGAGATTAAAAGAAGAGCAAATTGAGACTTCTGATGGTCTTACCAGAGAGAAAAAAGACACCAGTATCTCACACGTGTCTCCTCTAGAGTTTCAGAAGAGACCTCAACCATGTCACAAACTGTGCTCAGATTTACCAAGATACCAAAGACCCAAATCAGATTTTAATATGTACTCTTAATATTTCTATCAAATTCTTCCAAGACACAATAATATGAGCTATGCTATTCACATACATGTTATAGCTCTACACTCTTACTTTGACAATTGTTTTATTAATTACGTACCTCATTAGCTTCTGTTTTTATTTAATCTAAGGCATTTTAGGATAAACATCTGAAACAAAGTTACCAAAGTTACCAGTAGTGGTGAACTTGCAGCAAACCGTTGGAGACAATGGACAATTTGATGCAAATTTGCCACAAAGCAAACTTTGCTCTCTGTGATCTTAAAGCATTTAGTTCTGGGTACATGCTGTGTACATCATCTATGTGATCTCAGTCTATATTTTCAAACTAATAAATGTTACAGACAATGCATTACAAAAAGTACATTGTACATTTTGGAGGTGCTACACTGCCTGGCCAAAGTCACATACCCTAATATTTTGTCGGACTGCCTTTGGCTTTGATTACGGCACGCATTCGTCATGGCATTGTTTCGACAAACTTATGTAACATCACAACATTTATTTGCATCCAGAGTTGCATTAATCTTTGGCCGAGATCTTGTAATGATGACAGAAGAGTCTAATTGGGGTTCATTGCTTTGTGAGCTTCCCCTCTTACCCTGACACGTCATCGCTTCGGAATGGGTAAAATCTGGACTCATCAGACCACACGAGCTTTTTCCATTGCTCCATAGTCCAATCTTTATGCTCCCAATCCAATTGTTTTTTTGGTTTTTTTCAGATTAGCCTCACTAGCAAGTGGCTTTCATGTGGCCACACAGCTGTTTAGTCCCAATCCTGTAAATTCTCATTGCATTGTTCATGTGGTATGCTCTTACTTTGACTATTAAACATAGCCTGATTTCTACTGTCGATTTTTTTAATGTGACTTCACCAAGCATTTTAGTTATCTCCGGATGGACGGACGGACAGACAGACAGACAGACAGACAGATGGATAATGTTTTATAGACAGACATACAGATAGATAGACATTTAGATAGATAGACAGACAGACAGACAAACCGACAAATAGTGAGAGTTAGAAAAAGAGAGAGAGAATAATCTCTCGCTCCTGTTGGTTATCCATGTGTCCGCCATATGAAACCTAACTTGTAAAGTCCACTATGACCATCAACCATCAAACGCTGGTACATTTTAAATGTTGCTTGTAAAATCTTATATAATGATCATGTTGTTAAGTTTTACAATGTTACGTTAAATGGAAAACAGTCCATTGTGCCTACATCAGAGGAACTTAATTTCAGCTCCTGGAACTCTATAATCCTGCAAAGTTTAGTTCCAACCCCAGTCAAATACACCAAAATCGACCAAACAAGCAGCATGTTCCATTAAGAAGTTACCATGCCTATGGTCTGTTCCCTGTGATGGCTTTGCATTCCACAGAAGGAGCTTTGGAGGTTTTTGAGAATGTCTGGTGGCATTTTGGTAAGATTTAAGTTATGAAAATATTTTTTGTTATGAAAATAATGTCACAAAAAAAATAAAAAAGGACCAAAATATTCTTTATCCATTTTTGTCCTTTTGATTTGAGGATGAAATAGGACGCGAATGTGTGAGACTGACCCACAAAGGGGTAGGGTTTAGGGTTAATCTTGCAAGTTCTTTTTCTTTCTTCTTCTTTTGCAAAACAAGAGTTATCATCTTGACAAGACTCTCTCCCTGACCAACTGTCCAACAGAAATTATGCCACAGTCTTATGGCTTTAACACAGGTACACATTATCTTTCATGGATTACAATAACCTCCTCCATTCCTGCATTTCTAAAAACAAGAAGCAAATGTAGAGAATGTGAGAGAACGGCAGGATTTAAAAAGAAAATAACAGAAGTCAAGGGACAGTGAAAAACAAAGCACAGCACTAATTAGCCAATTAACAAGCAATTGAGCTCCTGGAACCTAATGGCCTGTTGTCTTGCTCGTTAATGGAACTGTTAGACTGACAACAAATTTACGCTAAATGCTGAACGCGCTTGTGCTATGAACATGAATAATACCTAAAATCAGGCAGCTTTTTGAGGTGAGATGTGCTATTACTTTTCTAGTGACTTAAGATATTAACTGGTGGAGTATAAAATGAGTGAAAAAAAAATCAGTTTAATGAAAAGAGAGACCCAAGCCATACCTAGACACTACAATATCAGAGACTCAGTGGTGGCCCGTGCCTATCGCAGCCAAATAATAACAACAATTGACATATTTAAAACATGTCCACACACAAAAGCCAAAACCAAGAAGGTCTATTACCAGGAAAAAGCTATCTAATAATATTTGCGATCTAAATGTTGCTTGCAGTACATTTTTGTTTCGTAAGGGTACATGGTTACTTTTCAAAACTTAAACTGACACTGAATACTCAAGCCAGCCTAATTTACTCTTAGAAAACTCCTGATGTTGCTATAACAATGCAGAAAGCACTTACCAATTTACTTGAAGTGAAAATCAGCCCTCCTTTCCTGTTTACATCTCAGGTTTTTAAATCTACACTACCGTTCAAAAGTTTGGGGTCACCCAAACAATTTTGTGTTTTCCTGAAAAGTCACACTTATTCACCACCATACGTTGTGAAATGAATAGAAAATAGAGTCAAGACATTGACAAGGTTAGAAATAATGATTTGTATTTGAAATAAGATTTTTTTTACATCAAACTTTGCTTTCGTCAAAGAATCCTCCATTTGCAGCAATTACAGCATTGCAGACCTTTGGCATTCTAGCTGTTAATTTGTTTAGGTAATCTGGAGAAATTGCACCCCACGCTTCCAGAAGCAGCTCCCACAAGTTGGATTGGTTGGATGGGCACTTCTTGCGTACCATACGGTCAAGCTGCTCCCACAACAGCTCAATGGGGTTCAGTTCTGGTGACTGCGCTGGCCACTCCATTACCGATAGAATACCAGCTGCCTGCTTCTGCTCTAAATAGAAAAGAATCCTCCATTTGCAGCAATTACAGCATTGCAGACCTTTGGCATTCTAGCTGTTAATTTGTTTAGGTAATCTGGAGAAATTGCACCCCACGCTTCCAGAAGCAGCTCCCACAAGTTGGATTGGTTGGATGGGCACTTCTTGCGTACCATACGGTCAAGCTGCTCCCACAACAGCTCAATGGGGTTCAGTTCTGGTGACTGCGCTGGCCACTCCATTACCGATAGAATACCAGCTGCCTGCTTCTGCTCTAAATAGTTCTTGCACAATTTGGAGGTGTGTTTAGGGTTATTGTCCTGTTGTAGGATGAAATTGGCTCCAATCAAGCGCTGTCCACTGGGTATGGCATGGCGTTGCAAAATGGAGTGATAGCCTTCCTTATTCAGAATCCCTTTTACCCTGTACAAATCTCCCACCTTACCAGCACCAAAGCAACCCCAGACCATTATATTACCTCCACCATGCTTAACAGATGGCGTCAGGCATTCTTCCAGCATCTTTTCATTTGTTCTGCGTCTCACAAACGTTCTTCTTTGTGATCCAAACACCTCAAACTTGGATTCATCTGTCCACAACACTTTTTTCCAGTCTTTCTCTGTCCAATGTCTGTGTTCTTTTGCCCATCTTAATCTTTTTCTTTTATTGGCCAGTCTCAGATATGGCTTTTTCTTTGCCACTCTGCCCTGAAGCCCAGAATCCCGCAGCCGCCTCTTCACTGTACATGTTGACACTGGTGTTTTGCGGGTACTATTTAATGAAGCTGCCAGTTGGGGACCTGTGAGGCGTTTGTTTCTCAAACTAGAGACTCTAATGTACTTATCTTCTTGCTCAGTTGTGCAACGCGGCCTCCCACTTCTTTTTCTACTCTGGTTAGAGCCTGTTTGTGCTGTCCTCTGAAGGGAGTAGTACACACCGTTGTAGGAAATCTTCAATTTCTTAGCAATGTCTCGCATGGAATAGCCTTCATTTCTAAGGACAAGAATAGACTGTCGAGTTTCAGATGAAAGTTCTCTTTTTCTGGCCATTTTGAGCGTTTAATTGACCCCACAAATGTGATGCTCCAGAAACTCAATCTGCTCAAAGGAAGGTCAGTTTTGTAGCTTCTGTAACGACCTAAACTGTTTTCAGATGTGTGAACATGATTGCACAAGGGTTTTCTAATCATCAATTAGCCTTCTGAGCCAATGAGCAAACACATTGTACCATTAGAACACTGGAGTGATAGTTGCTGGAAATGGGCCTCTATACACCTATGTACATATTGCACCAAAAACCAGACATTTGCAGCTAGAATAGTCATTTACCACATTAGCAATGTATAGAGTGTATTTCTTCAAAGTTAAGACTAGTTTAAAGTTGTCTTCATTGAAAAGTACAGTGCTTTTCCTTCAAAAATAAGGACATTTCAATGTGACCCCAAACTTTTGAACGGTAGTGTATAAGGATCTCTTTCTCAATGGCGATAGCAGCAGTGACGAGTCGTCAGCTAGATTGCACGCTCTATGCTTCAAATTATGTACATCACTTAAAGCATGATTGTGTCACTCAAGGCCAGCTAGAAGGCCTCGACTGGGACATGTCCTAAAGACCACACACACCAAGAACAAATAAATTAATATGATTGGCTGATGAATCTGACAATCTGACTTTAGATGCCTATTCACTGTAGTGTTGAGGGATTCTGCAGAAATTAGGAAGACCTGACGGGGTGGAGCTCAGACTCTCGTGCTCGGCTTTGGGCATGCAATTTGTGAACCAGTCATCACGCATCCGCTTGTAAGAATCAAGGAATAAATTCTGATTTGATAAACTATTAATAGTTTTCTATTCATTTTTAGATGAATTAGGAGTGGAAAGTAATTGAAAATAAATAGACAAAAAGGTGAATGAAGGATGAAAAAAATATACATTTATTAGACGCTACACCATCAGAGAAGGCATTGCAGGCCTTGAATATTCGCCACTGCATAGACTTATAGGCTCTTTTGACTTGATAAAGTAAGCAACCACCTAGGAGCCACCCAGTATACCCAAGCAACAGTATAGCAGTGTGCTAAAACATTCACACCACCTTAATAACCATATAGAGATGCCCTGAAAATCTCCCAAAACACTCTAGCGTTGTGGCGCCAAGTTATGTGAGGACAAGTCTAGATCATATTATTCTGCTCATTTATGTATTTTTTGGTTTATTGAGCATGATCTGCATATTGCTAGCAAATCTTCACAGTAAACATGGAGGGAACTCAAACAAACAGCACATTAAAACAGCACAGCTGTCTCTAATTAAAGCGTATTGTGCTAATACATGTTAATGGGATGTGAGCTAATATTTGCCGGTTCTACACTGTCAGGGTCTGTTTTTATTAACAATGGACGAGTAAGATATCGCTTCATGAAAATATATGCAAGCAAAGAGAAAGAGAAATGTGGATTTTGGAAACCAGATCAGAAACGAGATATGCTTAAAAATGCCTTTTCAACTTCCAGCGTTATTAGCTTTTGACTAATTTCCTTGCATAATTATATCCTCTTTGAGGAAAACTTCAGAGCTATTAATAATGTACTTGGAGTAATTAGCAGCATAAATATTTATAATGAACTGGATTACCCATGTATAGGAGGGAGGCGGGTGGGTAAGAGAGAGATAGATGGGAACAGTTAAAATAGGAACATTTCTAATAGGAATAGTTCAAATAAAATGAAGAAATAAAGCACCACGGTATTACCTTGGATTTATGTACATGGTACCATGGTAATCCCATGGTTTATCTGACATGTACCATGCTGATCAAACATTTTTGTATAACATGTATAACATGTATAATTGTAATTCAATGTTTTTTTGGACATGCATATTAAAAGTTTCATGGACATACATATACAATGGTAATCCCATGTATTTGAGGCATATGCCATGTTAATCCCATGGTATTTTAGGCATGTGCCATGGTAATCCCATTGTATTTTGGATATGTATGATGGTAATTCCATGTGTTTTGGGTATATAATCATGGTAATCCCTATTTTGGAAATGTGCCTTGGTAATTCCATAATTTTCTGGATATGCGCCATGGTAATCTCATGTATTTTTTTGCTTTTTTTTTTTTTTTACATATTTTATGGTAATCCTATAAATTTTGGACATGTATTCTGGTAATCCCATGGTATTTTGGATATGTATGATTGTAATTCCATGTTTTTTGGACCTATGCCTTGAAAATGTAATGGTTTTCTGGATATATACTATGGTAATCCCATGTATTTCGTACATTTGCCACAGTAATCACATGGTATTTTAAACAAGCTACATGTATTTTGAGCACACACCATGGTAATCCCTAATTTGTGCATGTGCCATGGTAACACCATGGGTATCTCATGTTTTTTTTGACATATACTATGGTATTCCTATGTATTTTGGACATGTACTCTGGTAATCCCATGGTATTTTTGGACATGTATTATTGTAATCCCATATTATTTGGTCATATGCCATGGTAATCGTATGTTTTTTTGGACATGTAACATGGTTTTCAAGTATTCTCTAGTAACATGCAAATACCAAGGTACATGATTCAGTAACATGGTATAACTAGGTATTTATTACTATGGTACATATCAAACCACAGTACTTTTCTGTAAAACATTTTTTTAAATGATAACTAGAGCATAGACCATCTTCCACAAAACAATCCGAGTCATAATGTGCTCATTTGCTCTTAATAAACTACACAAAGCTGTGCCACACACAATACATTTTCTAAATTCTTAATCATTAGTAAATGATTACTACACCTGTGTGGTCACTGTCAGCGCCAATGGTGATTCTACCTGACAAAATCTCATCACTCATTAGCATTAAACATTGTCCCTTTGCTGAGAGGCTACAGACCTCCAACTGAACTGAGCCAGATGGAGGCCCCATTAACAATTAATTGACTTGTCAAGTGATCAGGCCGTTCTGTGGTGGAGATGGAAATAATTGCAGATGGAAAGTGAAAAGGGCTGTGACGCCCAGCGGGCGGTCACGGTCTCACACAGCGCACGTCTTATACGTGTTCCGCCGAACATGCCTCCTAGCTTGTCTGTCTCGTCCTTCTCTCATTCACTCTCTCTGACCGGTGCTAATTACAACGCCCTTGGAATGTGCTACACTAAAAGGTCAATGTAAGTGGCAAGCCGATAATAAATATCAAATTCATCTCTTTTTAAACTGACACATACACAAAGGCGAACCATGTTAATCTGTTAGAAACTGAGGTTCCAAGGTAACAATGTTGACTTTTGAGAAATGTGATAGACCGATATATCAGCAATGGCTGATTAAATAGCCCATATTTGGCCATTTTTAAGATTATCCACAATGATAACAGCACTATCTTAGCCTAATAAAACTTAGCCAAAGACACTGGACGCATCTAGCAAATGACACAAAGCATTCCAAAAATCCAAACAACCATTGTTTTTTTTATAAATGTACGGTCACATGTACAGCCACATGCCATTCATCGGAGACACCCTGCTACGACTTCGAAGGCTGCTCAAACTTTCTTCTGTGCCACTCGCATAGTTTTCCATTAGACTCAATCCAATTCATTATAAAGGGAAATACACATTATTGACTTCAGCCTAGGCTAGCAGACACATTGTGTATAACGTAGGTAATTTTTCAGAAACAAGTATATCTTTTTATGGCTACTAATAGAAAAATTGCATAATAAATGTCAACATTTCTTATCTTTCAGTTCGCACAGCTGCACCATTTATTTCTTAATTATTGTTATTATTATTTTTACACCAACCTGCAAACTCAATGACATTACTTTGTTAATGCTTGAAGAAGTGCAAAAACCTTTGCATGCAACTTTTGTCTGTTTGGCGATTAGATTCAATATTTTGGAATGGCATCTAACTGTGTGCGATACCTGTAAATTGTCATACCTGCGATGCCGCGCGGCACTTCTCATCCGGTTTGCGACCATTTTAAAGGGAGAGTTCACCCAAAAATAAAAATGTTCTCATCATTTTCTCACCCTCACGGCATCCCAGATGTTTATGATTTTCTTTCTTCAGCAGAACATAAACAAGGATTTTTAGAAAATATTTCAGCTCTGTAGGTTCATACAATGCGAGAAAATGGTGATCAGACCTTTGTGAAAGATTTAGAGTAAAAACAAGGATTTACATTTTTATGTTCTTCTCACCCACACCTATTATATAGCTTCTGAAAATATGGATTTAACCACTCGAGTCATATGGATTACGTCTATGTTTCCTTTATGCAATTTTTGGAGCTCAAAGATCTGATAACCATTCACTTGCCTTATATGGACGTACAGTGCTGAGATATTATTTAAAAATATTTGTTTATGTTCTGTGAATAAAGAAAGTCAAACACATCTGGGATGCCATGGCGGTGAGTAAATGATGAGACATTTTTGAGTGATCCATCCCTTTAAGTGGTATTTTCCCTTTGTATCAGTTCCACAACCTACAAACAGCTTTGTCAATGGATTAACATTTTACACTTTCAAATTTTTATTTTTTAATTTTGTTTAAATATGGTGTTAAATAATGTTCACTTTATTTCAGCCATTTTTGCTTAACATTGTCTTTGTGTTTGTTTTTGAGTTGCCACATTATGCAACAGACTGGCATGTCTTAAGGTCAATATTAGTTATAAAAAGAAACAGCCTTTTCTTGAAACTCACAAGTCAATCATTGTTTTGAGGAATGAAGGCTATACAATGTTTGAAATTGCCAAAAACCTGAAGATTTCATACATAGATGTACACTTCATTCTTCAAATCAAAGGACAACTGGCTCTAACTGGAAGGCCACAAGAGGAACTAAACAAGAGGATAAGTACATCCATGGCAAAAAGTATTGGCAGTGACATACATTTTGTGTTTTGCAAAGTTTTCTGCTTCAGTATTTGTAGATTATTTTTTTTCACATGTTTCTATGGTATACTGGAAAACAATGATAAGCATTTCATAAGTTTTTATTGGCAAAAACACTCAATTAATGCAAAGGGTCAATATTTACAGTGTTGGCCCTTTTTCTTCATAACCTCTGCAATTCGCTCTGGCATGCTGGATATCAGCTTCTGGGCCAAATCCTGACTGATGGTGATCCATTCTTGCCTTATTAGTGCTAGGATTTGATCAAAATTTGTGGGCTTCTATTTGTCCACTCACCTTTTGAGGACTGACCACAGGTTCTCTATGGGTTTAAGATCCGGGGAGTTGCCTGGCCACAGATCCAAACTTTTTATGTAATGCTCTCCAAGCCACTTCATTATCACTCCATCATGCTGGAAAATGCAAGGATCATCACCATAGTGCTCCTGGATCGTTGGGAGAAGTTACTCTTGCAGGACATTTTGATACCATTCTTTATTCATGGCAGTGTTTTTGGGCAGAATTGTGAGAGAGCCCACTCGCTTGGATGAAAAGCAACCCCATACATGGATGGTCTCAGGATGCTTCACTGTTGGCACGACACAGGACTCATGGTAGCGTTCATCTTTTCTTTTCCGGACTATCGATTTTCCAGATGTCCCAAACAGTCAGAAGGGGGCTTCATCAGAGAAAATAACTTTGCACCAGTCTTCTGCTGTCCAATCCTTGTACTTCCTGCAGAATTTCAGTCTATCCTTGATGTTTTTCTTGGAGAGAAGTGCCTTCATTGCTGCCCTTCTTGACACCAGCCCATTGTCCAAAAGTCATGTGGTGGCACAATTCCGTAGCTGACTCCTCAGGAGGAGATGGTCCTGGCGCTTGCTGGACACTCTGAGACGTCCTGAAGTGTTCTTCACTGCAGTTGAACCTCTCTCCTTGAAGTTCTTGATGATCCGGTAAATTGTTCTTTCAGGTGCAATATTCTTTGCAGCAATTTCCTTGCATGTGAGGCCATTTTTAATGCAAAGCGATGATGGCTGCACATCTTCCTTTAGAGGTAACCATTGCTAACAAGAACACAATGATTGAAAGCACTTCTTCCCTCTTTTTATACTTAATCCCTTATCAGTCTGCTTTTATAATCCAATCAGAATGATAGAGTGATTTCACCTGACTAGTACTCGTTCACACATTCCCAGGTGCTGCTGATATGATTGGTGGAAATTAATTTTTTTTTTTGCCAGGACCAACAAACAGTGAAATTTGGGATTTTGTGATGAAGTCAAATTTTTTGGCCAATTAAGCTTTTTGCAATTATTTAAAATGCATCTGATCACTCTGCACAATAATCTAGAAATAATGTGAATCAACACCACAACAACTGAAGCAGAAACATTTGCAAAACCCAAAATTGATGTCACTGCCAATACTTTTGGCCATGGCTGTACATCAGAGTCTCTAGTTTGAGAAATAGATGCCACACATGTCCTCAGCTGACAGTTTCATGTACAACAGTACAGAGATGACTCAGGGGTGCAGGCCTTATGGGAAGAACTGCAAAGAAAAATGCCACCTTTGTAACAGAAAAACAAAAATAAATGGTTAGAGTGGGCAAAGCAACACAGGCATTGGGCAACAGATAATTAGAAAAGTGTGTAATGGATCTTAACCCCATTGAGCTGTTGTGGGATCAGCTAGACTGTAAGGTGCATGAGAAGTGACAAGACAGCCATATCTATGGCAAGTGCTACAGGAAGTGTGAGGTTAAATGTCTGAAATTATCTGGACAAACTGACAGCTACAATACCAAGGCTCTGCAAAGCTGTCATTGCTGCACATTGAGATTTTGAAGAAAACTCTTTGAAGTAGTTTAAGAAGTTCTTAAAAAATAAATTTTATTCAAATTGTAATAGTAATTTTTCATGTTATTAATGTCCTGACTATACAATGTGATCAGTTGAATGCCACTTTGGTGAATAAAAGTACCAATTTCTTTCCATAAGAGCAAAATCTGCACATTATTCCTAACGTTTTGCCACCAGGGAATATATTAATATTATATGCTTGAATAAAATGCTTCAAACAACAGAATATAACAGAATCTTGAAAACACAAATCAATAAACAGGTGACAGGTCATTTGTCCATTAAAAACTTCCTCACCTTATCTCAACTTCTCTGTTATTTGATATGGCTCTAAGCCACAAAAATAAGGTAAAACCATTAAAAAATAAGAATGGGCCCCACTCAAGACATATTGCTGTTGATTCTTGTAAACCTTATCAAAGACTCTTAATAAATGAAAGGATATAACTTTAGTGAGAACAAAGGACCACGTCATCTGTATGTTTGACAAAAACAAAATAAATATTATGGGACTCTAAAACGGTTATGAACTTGTGAAAATGTAAACATTAAGTGATGTTGTGTAACATAAATGTTTGGATATGTATTCATAACTTGCAAAAATGTGTAACGTATCACAACTCTGAAACCTTTCAGATACCGATCTTTCTCAACAACTTTATTTGCAGATCAAACAAAATGGTAATACATCCAACTGTTTCATTGTTACATTGTTTACTTTTTAAACAGTCTACTCAGAAAGTGTAAAGTGATAGTTAACAGATAAACTATAGTATATTTAAAGAAATGTCATGTGAAAACTTTTAAAAATCCAAACACTAAGATTATTAAAAAGGTTATTAAAAATGGTGACTAACTTCAAAATAATCTCACCTACAGCCTCTGTTGGAGATACATTTTTACAGTGACATATTTTCAGGGAAAGAACTTATAAATTATATATATATATATATAATTTATAAGTTGTTTCCCTGAAAAGTGTTAACACTGTGGTGCAACAAAACAGAAGTTATCTAAGATACATTCAAAGAAATCCGTTTGTAGACATTCTGTAAGAATCTATAGTACTGATGTGCAAATAAATCAAGACAAAATGATGAGAATAGAAAGGTATCTATGCTAGGCTTACTGGCATGTGTTATTATAGGGATGTAATAATCTAATATAGAAAGTATTACACTTTGAAATTATCAGTTTATTATCTGTATAAACACAAGATATGAACACAAGACCTCTTAATACAACAAAATGAAGGTGTGAAATTGCAGGCTGACCAAAAAAGGGAAAGGATAACCTTATTTTATACTTTAATGTATTCAGGCACAAAGGCAGCCCCCGTCTTGTTATTTGTGGCTGCTGTTATTGCTTTGCCCCCAAATGAATTGCAAAATGTTAATATTTGCATTTCAATCTGCCAACCCTCTCTCTCTAAAGTGATAACAACCTGTTCTCCCCCCAGCACTGGGTCCCATTCAACAGCCAGCTCTGTTTTGTAAAGGCCCTGCAACAATGTAATTGCGGTTTCCCTCTCCATCATTATAGGGGAAGGTTTCGACGGCCTGTTTACAAGCGAAATAAATAGCTACACAAAACATCTGGAGCAGCAGAAGAGGCCTTGAGTGGGCTCTTCATGAAAGCTCGAGAGTATATGCAAAGAAGGAGCGAGAAGCGAGAGTTTTGAGTTTCAAGAGTTAACCCTTTGAGATGGCATTTACAACACAACACCACCAAAACCACTTTAATTATCTTTAAAAAGTAAAGAGGATTAGGGTGATGGAGGAAGTATAAAATACTGTTATTCTACTCTATACAAGACGCTAGTTACTTTGGGTAACTTTACATGCCTCTTGTACAATTTTCCCTCTGAATAATACTACAGGGTTCTAAGAATCTAGCTAGCATTTCAAACCCTCTCTTTCATTGTATTCCCTGCTATTCAAGTGCATTTGAATACTGAATTTCACTAGCTGCATGCTTTATTGTGTACTACAAAGGACTTTAAAAACATGAGTCAAGCATATTGTGCTGCTGTGTGGAGTCTTGGGAAACAAACAGCTTCTCCAACGCCTACTTCAAACATTATGCAGATTGTCGATTAACCTTCGGATATATCTTAAGAAATTTTACTCTGCTTAAAAACATTCATTTGAAACAAAAAGCTAAGTGCCCTGATTTGTGTTATTTTCTGAACTTTGAGATATGTTCACACTTTTCTTCTAAATCGGTTAACATTTCGTCAATATTGAGTTTAAGTGTACTGATAAGGGCAGCCATTTGGTGGGTCTCTAAGAAATAGCCCCCAAAAATGACAACATTGTGCAATATGTAAAGTAACTTACTTATTCAACTTATTGTTGGCAAAAATTATGCAACTTTTTATGTAATATTAAATAATAAAATATAAATTATATGTTTGAAAATAAATGTTTGACCTTTCAGATTGCAAAATAATTTAGCATAAATACAATATCAATATTGTAAAAATATAATTATAATAATTATTATTATAACAACAAAAGAATAATAACAATAACAAATTATAATAATAATAATTATTATTATTATTATTAGTAGTAGTAGTAGTAGAAGAAGTAATAACAGCAGCAGCATTGATATTATATTTATAATAACATATTATTACAAAATATTTATTATTATTTATTAGAAGTCGACCGATAGTAGATTTTGCAGATACCAATAAGTAATGCAGTGGGAAAGGCTGATTTTTTCTAAATAAAAAAAAAAATCTTATTTTTTCCTTACTATGAAGGGCACAGACAAAGAGTCCTAAATGAACAGAATCACAGATGAAGATTATTGTTCGAAAAAAATCCCAAAATTAACCAGAAAAAAAAACTATATTTATAGCATAACATGGGACTTTTAAGTACAAACAAGCCTGAAATACACTGGAGACTCTTATTTTGAAATGACAAAATTATGGAAAACAAATGTTCAGAAACTATCGCCATAGATTAGCAATCGGCACCGATGAATCGGTAAACGGAAATATCCATCTACCTCTATTATATATGCTAAAAATATAATAATAATTATAACAATAGATATTTTATTTTTTTTTATGCAAAAATGTTTGGCAATTTAAAAGGTCATTTTTATTTTAACACATTCCTGTTGAAGCACCCCGGTTTGCTTAAATTATTTCACATTTAGTCTAGTTAAAAAAAGGTTAAAAAGGTTTAGCCATTTTGAACAGCAGACTATATAGTGAATGTGAACTTATAAAAGTAAATTTAGGCCTGTGGGTGGGGTAAATGAGCTTTATATATATATATATATATATCAGTATATGTCATAAAAAATTACATTAAAATAACATTAACATAAAAAAACATATTATTCAGTCTCTAGAAGATGGTATCACCATATGAGTGGGTGAAGCCCAAATCTGACTTAGTTTATTAGTCAACATAGTTTATTGTGTCACATCCCCTAAATGTATGGTTACTGGTTCATTTTTCACAAGAGCTATTTCCATAAAGCTGATTCCTCCACATGGAGCCTATGAGGTCGTCAAAACGTCATGCAGAGGCTTCGATTGCAAATGCGACCATGATATAAGCTCTTCTATCACAGTCTAGAGTGTTGTAGAAGCCCTAAAGGTCTTAAAAGTACCTTCATGTCAATATTTATAAAACAAAACCTCAATATTACCGCTGCTCCGTGCCATTCGCCTTAACGTAATGATATGGTGGAAAATTTGAAAATGTTGGCAGATGTGTTCCTCAGGGTTTTAAACCACAAATCTCTCCATCTTAAGTGGAGAAGTCATCCTTCAGGCCTTGCCGAGAATAAGGGTTGTGTAAATATTGGAACAAAGCCAAGACAAAAGCAGTGTAATAACTCCTTTGGTATTACATCACGTCTTAAGTAACAACACAAAATAAACCAAGAAACTCAGTGGTCTGCAAGTAATTTTAACCACAAATGGCTCATCCATACATAAAATATGAGAATCCCAATCCACACATGACTTCACATTTACCACTCTCATAAATTTCCTTTCCCTCAAGAAATACTTTGTTTCCACTCTTGAGCAATGATTACTACTTGAAATATGTAAATTATGGTGAAAGTACCAGTTGAATGTAGGCTATATGAGATGAGGAAAATGCAGTGAAAACATAAGCCTATTGTCTCGTAGACAGCAAAAAAGTAGTCCGATTTTACTCTGCAGGGTTTAAATGTCATCTTGGTAAAATACGTAATTTTTCCACCACTATCATCATTAAAAGGGATAGCAAAAATAATGATTTCAAACAGGTTTCCTGAACACTCCCCTCATCTTCCATTGGTTAAACAGTGATAGTACCACCCCAAACTAACAGCATTGGTTGAGCCAACATTACTGTGCTGGGCTGGACAGGATGCTCAAAAAAAAACTGAGCAATGATTTTATAGCGCTACAGAGCCACTGTTACACTTGTCATGAAAATCAACGTATAAGTAGCTTAATATAAGTGGACTCTGTATATTAATTTGGGATAAATTGTGATAGTGAGTGACAGTTATGAGTCAGTTCTATAGTAGTATTGTTATACCAATTAGGGATGCACCGAGCCGATACCTGGAACGGTATCGGCTGCGATACTAAAGCTTTTAGACGGAATGTGTATCGGTCCGACGAGCCCGATCCAAATCCGATACTGTGTGTTAATCCTGTTCATTACTGTCAAGCTCAAAAAACGACATAAATAGAACAATAAAAACACAATTAAAATAGTTCATTCGACTCGTGCATTTTATTCAAAGCCACTTGAAGATGTGCGATAACTCTGTGAATCCCTAAAGGCTGTGTTATACAAGTAAATATATCAAATGCACGCGCAGCTCCAGTGCGTCAGTGAATGGCGCTGTTCTGTTTACACGCGCACGCTCGCTCGCTCGCTCACTCTCGCAGCTATTTTTAGCCTTCACGTATTGCACAATATTTGAACGCTACTCAAGATCCTCAATAGTTCGGATTCACTTATAATATGCCTTTAGAATGGCACTGGAGGTGCATTATCACCAGAATTTGAATAAGAAGCTAATTAAACTTGCCTACAAACAGACACACTTATATATATAAGTTTTTTTTTAAGTTTTTTTTTTGTTTTTTTTTTAAATGATAATGATATTTAAGTTGAATTGGTTCCAAAAAAATCAATGTTTTAATGAAAAGTGTATGTCTTACAACTAAATTGAACAAAAAAGAGATCTGAATCCTTTAAAGTCAAGATACATGTTGAAAACATTTAGCAAAAAAACAAAAAAAAAACGCATTCTCTACTGATGACTTGTACTGGAATTACTGTTGCTGCTACATTATCCAGTATACTAGTTAACAATAAAGTTTTTCTTAATAAGCTATATAAAGGACAATTTTTGCTCTTTGATTGTATCTTATATAAACAAACCTTGCCTTAAAAAATGGCAAAAATTAAACAGAGCATGAGAAAGACAGATTATTCATTCTCAAGTTTGGCAATGATTACAAAAGCATTCAAGTTATTAACAAACAGCTACCAAAAAATTCTGACCAACTTGATTAAATCAAACGCCCTGTCAGGTCACGCGCAATTGTTCCTGTTTTCGCACGTTTCACTATAACACTATAATGCAACAACACCAAACTCAGAAATATAATAGGAATTTTCCTCTGCAGATCATTGTGGTCTTGATGGATAGACCAGGGCAAACATGATAAAGAGGAAACAGGACAGGCAGGAAGAGATGAGAACTGAATTAAGTGCCAGGCACAAATATGAGACCTATCCCGAGAGCGAGCGAACGATCATCTTTCATGTCTAAACCGAAAGGTCAGCAGTGTGATCCTGCTGTCCGGGCTGGCAGCCAATCCGTTCACACCTAACACCACACACACACACACATACATATACATATATATATATATATATATATATATATATATATATATATATATATATATATATACGTACACACACACACACACACACACATGCACACCACTGCCGCAGAGAGTTACAACAGCTGTTAAGTGTGCATAATGAATGCTGTAAACCAGGCTCGATGCCCAGGGTGGAGAAAGAGAGACGACATGGAATACTAGACCCAGTTCTAAACGGAACATTAGAACTGAAGCAGAGAGCATTTAAAGAATGTTAATGAAGTAACAACTGCACTGGGAGTCAAAGCGATAGTTAGTTCTAATAATAAAATGTTATTTACATTGCTCGTCATGTCCCATCCACTTATCACGTTTGTCCAACAGAAGGACTAAACAGTCCTGACAAAGATCAAAGAACTGAAAAGACCTTTACTGTACCTAAATGTGTCCCACCATAAAATATTCCATCATACAATTCCAAACATTCCTAAATAACGTCACCCTATCAGTTTGTATTCTTATTTTTAAACATAAGAAGTCGTAAAGGATTATTCATGAACACATAGGCCTGTTCATCTAGTCTACCAACTTACTTTTTAGTTATATTAGTTCATATTAGTTCAGTTTTACCGCTACAACACAATCTTCTTGGAGTTTGCCATCAATCTTCGCCTTTGTTTTCCCATGAGCGCTCAGTGCTGCCTCTCGCAGGAGGAGACTGTTCCGCAGGTCTCAATATTGCGCTAATTGGTTTTTATTACACTATATTGTGTTTATGTGTCATATGTTATATATATCAATATTTTTTAACCCCCTAATAGACATGTACTTACTATATGTGTCAGAATCAGTCAATCAATCAATCAATCAATCAGTCAGTCAATCAATCAATCACAACATTTTAAAAAAGCCCCCTCTTTGACAAGTTTGTGAACAGTTATCACTGAATTTTCGAAATTTAGCGAAAAATCACGTCAAGCATTATCGATCATTCTTATCATGCTGTCACTTCCAAGTACACAAGTCGCCCTGCCATATCAGAACATCCTACTGTAGGCCTACATTTTCCTGTAATTATTTCAGATAAAACTTGATTTTATAGACAAAAACCTATGGTTCAACATAGTACAGTTTCAGTCAACAACAGATTCATTCTGAGGGTCAAAGTACACAAAAGGGACAATCTGATCTTCAAACAAATAATTTAATTCTTTCCAGTGTGTCTATGCACAAACTGATTATTCAGGATTTTGAGTAGTGTTGAGCAATTCCGAGAAATTATCATTTATTATCTTGTGACTTTTTATCTTGTGATGCAAAGCAGATCCAGAGGTAATATAGGTTATAGAGGTTATACTGGTAAGAGAGTTTTGATGAAATCAGGAAATGGTCTTTTATGAAAGAGTAATATGCTCTATAGATTAATATAATTCTGGAATTTCTCTAGCTGGCAAATAAGATAACTCTGAAGTGATGCATCTCATTATATCACCGGTATACCCTATCTCACCAATGCTAGTTTGTAAATCAATATGCCGCAAAATAAAACAACCACAATATTGCTAATGGTAGCTAGCAAATACATTCAGGACTTCACCATGTTTAGTGTCTAAACGTGCACTTCACCAATTGTGTAGTGTCTTGGCAATGAGAGACTTGTACAGCTTGTCCAACCTCTATGAATCAAACAACATTATATCTAACAAGAAATGTATATATCAATGTACATAACAGCCTCATACTTATATCTTGTTGAACATTTATGGGTGTGGAAGACATTAAAATGTTTGAATGCAAATTTGGTTATTTATGACCAACCTTACAAACATAGACTGTAATTGCTATGAAGACTTACATCTTTTTTTCTGGCTGTGCACCATTTTAAACAGTTTTCTACTGACCACATAGCAAAAATGTGTGGGGATGTAAGGATGTGTGAAAGTGAATTTAGAGAGAGATAAGAGGAAAAGGCATGAATGTGTCAGAGTTGTGGCCTAGTGTTTCGATTTTTCTCTTTTTCCTTATCTATAAATAAAATAGTCAAGAAATGTAGAATGGGACTTTAACCATAGAAAATGTATTGGATCAAGAAAAGTGGTCTCTGCATGATATATTTTATATATTATGTTATCTTCTATTGTAGGCCTTTTTAGTATTTAAATGAATATTCTGGGTTCGCTACAAGTTAAGCTCCATCGACAGTGCTTGTGGTATAATATTGACTATCACAAAAAGTTATACTTTTAATTTAAAAAAGCTAAATTATGGGTTCCAGTGAGGCACTTTGACTAATTGAAGTGAATTTGGTCCAATTTGTGAACATTAAAATACTCAATATTTCAAAGTTACAGACACGAGACATAAAGGATGTGTGTGTAAACATGATTTAAGTTTGATTAAATCACTTACTGAACTTGTCTGTGTAAAGTTGTAGCCAATTTTAAAATTTGGTTACCATGACGATGTAATGTCAACAAACCCTAAAAATACTGTAAAAACTGCAATATAAACAACTTAAATGCTCAAATAATACACATGTTTTAACAAAATAATTAATGCAAGTGCTTTTATAAAATTATAAGCTTCAAATTTCTGTTTAAAACCTTCAAAAAACATTTTTTAAAGAAAAGGAGGGATGAGTCAAAATATATTTTTTTGGTAATCAACATTATGCCACAAATGCTGTTAAGTGAGCTAAACATGTATTGAACCTGGAACATTCCTAAAAGTATTTGACATTAATAGACAGCATGCCATGTGTTTATATATACAGTATATATATATATATATATATATATATATATATATATATATATATATATATACATACATATACTGTATACATACATACATATATATATATATATATATATATATATATATATATATATATATATATATATATATATACATATACTGTATACATACATACATATATATATATATATATATATATATATATATATATATATATATATATATATATATATATATATATATATCATAACCCACATATCTGTGAAAAAAACTCCTGAATATAAATTCCTTGGGCCCAATATTGGCTCTTAATAATAACGAAGACAAACTTTATTTTCCTTGGAATAACGTGCCCAGATGAATTGTGCACAATAAGACCAGAAACATGTATTAAGAATGTAAAGTGGGCTAATTTAGATTTTTATGTTGACTTTAAGAATAAAAACAGACTTCTTTTTTTATGGCACAATTACGCCACTGGAGAGAAATTTCTGACAAACAGGGAAAGACAAGAAACCAGAACCAGCCTACTCTCATTCAGTTTCATTTCGCTTGTGATTTAGAGTACACTAATTGCAAGGAGTCTCCTTGGAGCAACTTGTGATAAAGTGATGTGCTCAGAGGCAAGAGAGGAATCTCTGTGGAATCTACCTGGAATTCCACCTACAGCCTTTGTTTTATCAGCACCCAATCCAACTACAACATGTGCTGGAAAATTAAAGTTCAACGTGACAGAGCTAAACCCACAAGCCTCAAGAATTCAACCCCAACAAGCCCCTGTGTATGGAAGCCCAGACCACTAAAATCCAACTCCCTAAGGTCTCCGCATTCCCTATGCATTTCCAGCCCACATTCTGGCAGCAGTGTCAGGTAATGATGAATCGCAGCACTTTAACTAGAGCAAGACTCTCAGCTAGCTAATAAATAGTCTAAACTGTGGATAATTTCTTACTCAAGGTATGGATTAAAAGGCTAGGACAATATATTGAATATGAATTACATATTTGTGACTATCTATCTATCATCTACCTGTCCGTCCGTCCATCCATTCATCCATCCATCCATCATGTTCAAAAGGTATCGTTATAATACTTTCAGCTATATCTCGCAGCACAATTGTGTCTGGGTGTGTAGAAACGTGCATTTGATATTGTGCGTGTGTGCTCTTTAAGACGTATTGCCGTACCCTGTAGTTGGGAGCATCTCCTAAACACTATGATCATTCCCTCTTGTGAACACAGACTCAGAATCTGTTTTAGTCTTTACTCCCTAATTACAGCTGTCCCATCAAGCCAAAGGAGGAGAGATATATGGAGGGACGGAGGGATGCAGAGAGAAGGGGCGGTGAGCCAGCGGCAGGACCTTTCATCAACCGAGCAGGGAATATTAGCTCTTACTTCCTCTCTTTCTCAACAACCATTTTTTCACACTGTGTAATTGAGGCCTTGGCTCATTTGGGCTTGTCACGTCAGTAGATTAAGCCGTACAATAATTATGAACAAACTCCATGTTGAGGGACATGAAGTGGTAATTTAAATGGATAGTTCACCCAAAAATGAAAATGCTATCATCATTTATTCACCCGTATGTCATTCCAAAACCAGCATGGCAGTATTTTGTTGATAAAACACAAAAGGAGTTGTTAGTCAGAATGTTAGCCTCGCATCCTGTCTACACCGGACGGGAACGTTGCATCAAAACTAATAGAACCCCATTATAAACAATGATGCTGTCATTGAAGCATCCATGGACAATAAACGTGTATCCCATTCCATTTTGCGCATTACGCACTGACGCTACAACACAAATGAAACAGTTTGGAACATTCGTGTCAACGCATCCAGTAGCCTATAGACAGCCTCAAGCCGCTGCGGCAGCCCGGTGTAGACAGGGTGTCAGTCACCATTCTCGTTCTTTGTATCGAAAAATTATGCAGTGAAAGTGAATAGTGGCGAACAGTGTACCTAGCATATACTTTTCTTTTCCACAGAAAAAAGAAAGTCAAACCGGTTTACATTAACATGACGGTAAGAAAATTATAATAGAATATTCATTTTTATGTGAACGTTCCCGTAAAGGGGTCATATTTTTCCCCCTGTCTTCCACTTATGATGTTTTCTGGCAGCAGGGCAAGAGTTTACATGACTATTTTCTTTAGAAGTGTTTTCAGGTTGTTTATTATAGAGGTGTATAGCCTATTCTTTGTTTTTAAGAAGCCAAACTCCTACAGCTCAGTACACTTGTGTAAGAACAAAGGGGCAGGCTACAGTGTAGGAGGTGTGTGTGTGTGTGTGTGTGTGTGGATCTAAAATGTATCTCAAATGACACGTTCCAGTTCCTTTAAAGAAACGAGAAACGCTCTCTATTCAAAAGACAGTCACAGTTAGCTAATGTTTAGGAAATAACTGTTTAGAGATTCCAGCACAACAGATTGTAATGATGGGGGAATAGTTTTATTTTGTATTTTTTTTATCATTTACATTTATGTATTTGGCAGACACGTGTAGCTAAAGCAACAGTGCATTCAAGGTATATATTTGATCAGTTTTTCTGTTCCCCAAGAATCGAACCCATGACCTTGGTGCTCTAGAGCCACCCCCAACTAGTTAAGCTAGAAGAACCGAATGTGGGTTAATTTGATTGAAAATTAAAAAAATTCTAAAAGATGACAACAATGAAAAAACTATGGTACCACAAACCATTCCATATAATCAGGGTCAGATGTAGGCATGGGCATGGGCAACCAACCCACACATGAGTCTTGCCCACCCAATCAAACATTAGGTAAACACTGTTTTAAATTAAATGTGATTTTTTTTTTAACGATTTGTGCATTGTTTGAAAGCAATATGGGGGAGGGTTTTTTGTTGCAAGGTGTTATATGTTTGATCCAATAACAAAATAGCACCAGATATGTGTAGAATTTTTCTATTGTCACTGGCTGAAAGCCACGACATACTCAAGAGGTGGCTGCTGCAAACCAGAGAGTCAGATAAGTGACTACAGTAATATTATTGTGCAATGCATAGGTTTTAGCAGTGGTGAATTCTCAGGGCCAGCAAAGCTTTCTCTGCTGGCCTAATATGCCAAGTAATTAAATAAATACTTATTCATCTTTTCATTCTCAATCACCTTTTTGCCTATGCATTTTTTATCGCTTTCCACTCTTAATTAATCTACAAACAAATAGAGAAAAATCAAAAGTTTATCCAGTCAGAATTTATTCCTTGATGCTTACAAGCAAAGTGTGACAACCGTTTCACAAATCGCATGCCTGAAGCAGCGCATGAGTCTGAGCTCCACCCCGTCAGGTCTTCAGAATTTCTTCAGAATCCCTAAACAGTGTAAATGAATGGGCAAATAAAGTCAGATTCAACAGCTAATCAGATTCATTTATTTGTTCTTGGTCAGTGTGATCTTTAGGATATGTCCCGTTTGAGGACTTCTAGCCTGCCTTGAGTGACGCAATCACGCTTTAAGTGATGTAATTTGAAAGCGAAGAGCGCGAGATCTTGCTAACAGTCGGATGTCATCACTGCCGCTATCGCGGCTCAGAAAGAGATCCTTATGGATTTAAAAACACGAGATGTTCTGCATGACCGTGTGATTGCTTAATTTATTAAACCAGAAAGGAGGATTGATTTTCACTTCTTCAAGTAAATTGGCAAGTGCCTTTTGCATTGTTAAAGTGTAAATTAGACTGCTTGAGTATTCAGTGTTGGATCAAGTTTTGAAAAGTAGTGCTGCATTCCATTCAACTCGGAAAGTCAGATTTTACAACTTCCTACTAGGATAAGGGCAACGGAATGTATGTTTAAGACAGAAATACAACTTGTAATGTTGTCTGGCTCGTGCAGAAATTCTCAACTCCAATTTCGCCAAGATGCAGGGACATGATGTCACACAAACATGTGGACACTCAGGGAGATATACAAAGTAAATTCTAAACATTCACGTTATTAAGTAATATTGATAAATTTGTTTGTTTTTAACAAATACCTGCAAAAACAGGTGTATAAAACATGGTAAATTATAATCTCTTTTGACAATCGCACACCTGAAGCACAAATGCTAGCGTTGCAGCACTGTTTATCAGTTGGGTTGCTAGGCGACATCTCTAATGAGAGTCAAACCACTGCTAAGGTAAATGGAGCATTGCAGTTTTGAATATCAGGGAATGGAATGCATTCCATATCAAGTAGAAATATCCCACATCCAACTCGAATGGAACACAGCATAACCATGTACCCTGAGGAAATAAAATTTATTGCAAGCAACATTTAAATCGCAAATATTATTAGATAGATTTTTCCTGGTATTATAGACGTCCTTGGTAGATTCATATGAAAAATTCTGATTTTTGAATGTCTGTTCAGGAGATGTTCAGTTCACAAAACAGTCGTGCTAGAGTTAAAATTAGGCTTGCTTAAGCATTAAGTGTTGTTTCAAGTTCTGGCTTTCATGCGTGGACATGTTTTTAAAATGTCAATTGGTATTACTAGTTAGCTGTGATACAATGTATGACGCCCAAAGGCACAGGGTGTTATATTCATTATGAAACTATGTTTTCTTAATGGCACTGCACTTTAAACAAATCTGTTTTTGTCATGAAAATAACCTTTGGTGCTTACATGGCATTAATTTGGGCCATCCATCCATATAAATTCCTGTGTATTTACCTAAATGACTTTACACATTTAGTTTCACTGGTAAAAATATAAATACCCTTTACTACTCTACAAAAGGCCAAACTCTAGTAACTATACCAACACTGAAACTGAGAAAAATGGCTTCAATTATTTTGATGTGGATTTTGTAGTTACTGCATTTTTACATAATATTTTCTCTGAATCACAGCACATTCATCTGTCATAGGACAGTTCATAGTTGGGGACCTGATTTCAGTCATAATGCAATTTTGTGTTTTACCTTTGTAGGGCAGTACTATTGCTATTTAAATTTCCATTTAACCAATTAACCAGAAAATTCAAAGAGAAAGAATCATCATTTAATAGTATATCATTACTTTTTTAAGCATTTCCCATTTGTGTTTCCAATTTTAAGTTCTAAATCTATTATGTTATTGATCTCTCCATCTATTTTATGTCCTTCCACTCCATTCTTGTTTTCATTCTTGATATTATTATATGACATTTCGTGTTGACTCTTATTTGTGTTTCAAATTTGCTTTAAGCCTGTAATTTGAATTACTCTGAAAATGTATTGCTGTAATTTATTTCTTAGTAATGATGGTAGAATACTAAGAATAAGGTTGTCAGGGCCCACTTCAATCATATGATTATTTTTATATTTATTTATTTAAATATATTTTAAATATCGGGTATAAGTGAATACAGATATAATGGGCCTTATGATCTTAACAGTTCCAATTAACAATTAGATTTGGCATTTGATGAGTACAGAAGCAGTGAAAGAGAGTGAGTACATGTATTACAGTATATCATGTACCTTGGCAGGAAAAGAGAGAAAATACTGCTTTCACAGTTCATTACCACATCTCTCTCTTGTGTTAATTAAAAGCAGCATGTTACAAATGTGTCAACAGGGAAGTGTTTTCATTTACACCAATGAAAAAAAAAAAAAAAAGACGTGAAAAAAATAAAGAAAATGAGAATTTCAAGTAGCAGGTTGTCGGCTTGATAACAACATAGGGAGAGCATATCTCAGATAAAAAGAGGAATGATTTCCTCCTGCGAAGAACCAGTCATGTTCTTTTTTTTGTTGTTGCTATAAACCCTACTGAATAATCTAGATTAAACGAGCCTTAAACAACTTGCTGGTTTTAGCTGGTATGCCAGCCTGGTTGGACTGGTTTGTTGGTTGGTTTTACAGAGGGTTTTGGAACTTTTTATCTGATCAAACTGGGAGACCAACTTTAACCATTTAAGTCAGTTGTAAACACGCCAAGACCAACAAAACATCTCTGGTTTATTTAGCAGGGCCGACCAGTTTAAACCAGCATAAGATGGTTCTACTTTTTATAGCTAGTCTTCTAGTCTGGTCAGACTTCTCTATTGGCTGATTTACTGTCTGGTTTTAGGGAAGGGTTTGGGCACATTTCAGCTGATCAGTTTGGAAGACCTGCTGAACCAGTTAAAGCCCAGCCTGACCAGGCTAGGAGACTATCTTAATCAGCAAAGGCCAATTGTAAACCAGCTAAAACCAGTACATGTTGGCCCTGCTGAATAAACCATTAAAAATTCTCATTAGTAGTTTTGCTGGTCTTTCAGTAGATTGTTTTCAGCCAACACAGGCTGGTCTGTTGGCTCGTTTTACAGGGGTTCTTGGCACTTTTCAGCTGTTCAGACTGAGAAACCAGTTGGATGACCAGCAAAACCAGCTGAAAACCAGCTTGGCCATTCTGGGAGACCAGATTAAACCAGCTAAGACAACTGTGAACCAGCAGACCAGAAGACCAGAAAACCAATTTAAGATGAGCCTACTAAATAAACCAGCTAAAACCAGGTTTGAGCAAAGTGGATTGTTAGTTTAACCTGGTCTCCCGGGCTGAATGGGCTGGTTTCTTGACTGATTTAGGCACTTTTCAAATAGTCAGTCTTTGAGGTCTGCTGATCCAGGTTGAAGATCAGCTTGACCAGGCTGAGAAACCATCTTAACTAGCAAAGACCAGATGAAAACCAGCATAGGCTTGCCCTACTGAATATACTAGTTGAAACCCACATCAGACGTTTAGCTGGTCTTAGAGTAGCTGTACTTCAGACTAGTCAGGCTGGTCTGTAGGCCAGTTTTACAGAGATTCTTGGCACTTTTCAGCTGGTCAGCCTGGGAAACCAATTGGATATCAGCAGAGCAAGCTGAAAGCCAGCTTGGCCTGGCAGGGAGATCAGCTTACACAAGCAAAGCAATTGTGAACCAGTTAAGACCAGGAATCCAACTTAGGCTGGCCCTGCTGAATAAACCAGCGAAAACCAGCCTAAACTGGACTGATGGATTTACCTGTTCTCCCAAGCTGGTCTGTATGTTGGTTTTAGAGAAGACTTTGGCCACTTTTTTGGAAGATCAGCTAGACCAGTTGATGACCAGATAGGCCAGGCTGTAAGACCATCTTAAATCAGCGAAGACCATTGTAAACCTGCTATTAAAAGCAGTATAGCCTGGTCCTGTTGAATGAACCAGATAAATACAGCCTAAACTTGTTTAACAGGTCATGCTGTTGGTCTCCCAGGCTGACCAACTGAAAATTGCCCAAAACTCTTCTAAAACTAGCCAAAAGACCTGACTGAACAGGCAAGGAGACCAGCTAAGACCATCTGAAAGCCAGGCAGGTGACCAGTGTAAATGAGCTAAGATCTTTGTAAACCAGCCAAGAGCAGCAATTTAGGCTGGTCCTGCTGAATCAGGTAAAAAACATCTAAAACCAACATAAGCTGTTTGCTGGTCTCTCAGCCTGATCTGTTGGCTGGTTCAGTCAGACAGGGAAATAAACTAGATGAAAAGCTTAACCAGCTGAGAAACAGCTGGGCCAGACTACCATCTTAAACTATCTAGACCAGCTTAGGCTGGTTTAAGCAGTTTTTTTTCCCCCCAGCAGGGTACACAGAGCAAAAAAAGATTAATTGCAAAAAAAAAGAAGTGGTGGAATTGTCATCGCTCCATGGAGGGTGAATTTCATAGCCCACTATAAGAGAAAAAAGGCGAGAACGACTCTTTCATGAGGCTGACTAAAGCGCCTAGGGAGAGAAAGATTTCATTCGAGGCTAGCGTCAGTTATCAGACCCAAATCAAATGATCCAACAAGTGCCACAGGCAGACATGGAAAAGCTTGCTGAGAGAAAGGAAGTGCCTCTATTAGACTGGACTAAAGGCATCAAGCGCGATTGATGTGCACATCACGCTGTGAGGTTCTGCGCTCAGGAAATTAAAAGTATTTTTCATCCCTGACTATGCCCTCTGTCAGAGATCAAAACTGGAGTGTGATAATACAAAATGGCTTTTAGAACTTTTAAAGACAGAACTCAGTTAATGAACAGGAACTATTCCAGCCCCGAGAGAGGGATTATCAAAAGGACTTTTTACATGAGATAATATCGACCAAATCAAGTGATAGACCAGTCAGGTGATAGGCCTTCAGAAGAAAGTGGTACTCCTATGATACTGACAAAGAAACAGAGCATAATAATTAATTTAAAGGTATGGTTCAGCCAAAAATGAAACTTCTCAGATAATTTACCTACCCTCACATTTTTCCCCAAACCTGTATGATGTTCTTTTTTATGTGGAAAACAAAAGGAGATGCTAGGCAAAATGACAGCCTATGTTTTGGTTAATTTTGTGTTCCGTAAACAAGCATCTCTTCTTAGCAATAGCACCCCTTGTGGCAAAGTTGAGAATGCATTGACTACTTGCATTGTGTTGTATATTGCTCTCTGACATATTTAAAAATAAAACAACACATAAAATCGAGCTCACAAATCAAACCTATAACCCATATTCTTCCTTTTATGCTTTGTCATTAACATAAATGACATTATTTGAGAATAAATGTGTATTTCTAGAAATGTCAAGTTCTGTTCTACCACCAGGCTATTAGGAAGCAACTTGTGAATCGCTTCATCTAGTCTATTAAATGTTCATTGCTCATTTAAGATCACCAAAGGGATCGCATTAAACAGAGATAGTCTTAATGTGAGGAGCTGCCTCATTGGCTCTTGTGGCAAATGTTCCCTCCATTAACCACACAGATCACAGATAAAATGCTTTTAAATTGACAGGACGAGACAAAAGTCATACACTCTGACATACCATTACGTAGAAATACTAATAATGCATTTTTATCTAAGCACAGTGCCAGTAGTAGTACCTTGGAGACATATTTTTCTCAGAAAATGGATAAAAAATAAAGTATTGTGGCGGTACCATGGTATCAGATGATATTACCATGGCTCTTTAATAAATATCATACCAAGTTACTAAATGGTTAGCATACGATATAATATCAAGGTATTTAAATGGAACTTAAAGGGATAGTTCACCCATAAATGAAACGTCTCTCATACTTTACTCACCCTTATGCAATCCCAGATGTGTGTGACTTTATTTCAACAGAACACAAATGAAGATTTTTTTAGAAGAATTTCTCATCTCTTTTGGTCCATACAATGCAAGTGAATGGGTGCCAAAATTTTGAAGCTCCAAAAATCAAGTCAGTATAAAAGTAATCCATATGACTAAATGTGTTGATGTTAAATCAATGTCTTCAGAAGCGATCTGATAGGTGTGGGTGAGAAACAGATCAATATTTACTAAGTCCTTTTTTACTATAAATTCTCCTCCCTGCTAAGTCAGGCTGCACTTTAACTTTCATATTGTTCTTATATTTTTGTTGATTCACATTCTTCATGAATATCCCACCTACTGGGCAAAAAGAAGTCCATGCAAAAATGTACTTACATATTTATCATCTCACTTCAGAAGATATGGACATAATGTATAATGCCCAAAGGCATAGGGTGTCTTATTCATTGTGAAACTATGCTGTTTTCTTAATGGCATGAATCACACCGAAGGCCTAGTCTTTAAATGCACAGCCCCCACTATCTATCTATCTATCTATCTATCTATCTATCTACATATATATATATATATATATATATATATATATATTAATTAACAGAATAAAAAAGTCCTAAGTAATAAAATAGTAAATACATGAGCCACAAGCATTTCCCTGACTATTATCTTCCTTATTAATCAGCAGACAAACAAACACATAAACACAACAAGTTGGATGAGACTTGCTATGCTCAAAGGCATGTATCAGTTTTAAGACTACTTGATGCTATCTGTGCAATGTACCACATCTCGTCCCATGGGGACTATACTATCAAGCTTTTATATGAGTGCCTACGTGGCGATGGACTCATCTTCCAGACCCCTGATGTGTACATGTTAAAGGGGGAACGGCTTATCTCATCTTCCACACGGCAGGTGTGGTGTGGTCTCTTTGTGGTTGTAACAACATCAACATGAATGTTTGGTCTTGAAATGACAAGTGGTCTTAAGAGGAGTTGTCCTTATGACTTAGACTTATGAAGCTGTACAATGGCCATTGTTTGATGAACAGACAAATTGTTCATGTAAATTGGAATCGACCAAAAGTTAAGAGTGGTTCAATGGTTTATTTAAGAGCTGCTCACCACTGAAACCAGATCATTCCTTCATTTTAGATTAATTACTCATTTAAATATAGATATTTACATGTGGCACATCAGATCGTTTTTAGAATACATCTTGAAACTTAGACAAACAACTTCCTAAAGAGCACAAAGGTCACACAGCATTCACTAAACATCACTTCAGAGCAAGAGGTGAGACAGTATCAGGCCAAACAGCTATCAGCGTGTGGGAACAAGTGTGTGGTGGGACGCTTTTCAGAGGGGGCGGTTGGTTTCGGATGAGGCGAGAAACTACACAGCTGTCAATACTAAAAACCCACAGTGGAAACAGTTTTTTTCCCCTTGTTTCTGTTTTATTGGTCTTTTAGAGCTTGTTTTTGTGACTTCCTCTAGAATGCCTGCACCCTGTGATAGTGAGACTGATTTACTTTATAGTGAAAAACAAAAACTATTTACTGAATACGTATCAAACTCTAACTTGGGCATGACGAAATAGAGAATTGATGTATCTGTTCTATCATTCTAAGAAAGTACTAAGCAAAGTCAAAGCAAGGTTACTAAGGCCTAACTTTACACCTCACCAGTGTGCATATTACGTCTGGGAAAAGCAAGCATGTAAAATTAGAATCAAAATAAGATTTGTGTTTTGTAGTCAGGTATGGGAATCGTAAGGAATATAACAGTTCCAATTCTGATTTTACTTTTAATGATTCTGGTTCCATTAACAAATATTTTACTTTTTTTTTTACTTTTTATTTTTGACCGATTCATTACCAAGAATGGCTCAAAGGTGTTACTAGTTTGTAATTTGTACTGTACTGGTCACACAGTATGCAGGCAATGCTCTCTGAACTGAATGACATGAAAATCAGATGGTTCCAATATATAAATATATAAACGTGTAAGGTCATGTAAACACTTTAAACGGGTTTCTTTTATCGGAATCAGGTCATAGACGGTTTAAGCAAAAAATAATCTGCACACATAGATTTTTGCCCATTACCCCAATTTCACCTGCATATAAACACTTTTACTGGCATTCTTACAGGATTATCCAATCCAAATAATTAAAAAAATCACATAAGCAAAGAGTACGTTTACCTGCACACCAATAGGCTGATTACTCCCCAAAATCAGCTTCTTTAAAAAATCCAACAAAGCAAGAAATTCACATTTACTGTACATGACATTTGAAATAATCACTTTGTTTTGGTGCTGCTTCTCCTTTAAGACTTGACAGTAAAAGTTCACTGTTATGATTGGTTCTCTGCTCACCACTACTGGGTGGGGCTACAGAAGTGGTAAGGTAAATTAGGCATTGATGTGTTGTTGTGGAGGCAGTCAGATGCAAATCAAAATGTGGAGGAAATCATTTTGGCAGCTTGGTATCAACAAATATTATTTTGAAATGAGGAGGAAGTTTTGAGTTCTGAAACTTACAGTATGTTTTTGTAATACAATAACCTCTTATATGTTAAAAGATCATGGAAACTTTTTTCCGCATGCCATGTCCCTTTTAAAGTCACTAGATATTCGGCAAATGCAAACCATACTTTGTAATGATTCCTATATGAAGACACAGAATCTCCATTCAGGTTGGTTTGTACTTGGACATCTTCAGCAGTGCGAAATCGTCTATGGTTTTGCAGCTTTTATCTGTCTCTCATTCTCTGTCTGTCTCTATGTCTTTCCTCTCTGTCATGCCTATAGCCTCCTTCCAGATGCATTAGTTTGAGTGACCGCACAGGGCCCGAGCCATTCCATCAGGACTGTCACAGGCACTTTAGCATGACAAGCCACACGGCAGTACCCCTGGCCTTGATAACACACATTAGCAGGAGGAGAGGTATCGACTCTGCCACGGAAAACTCCAAAACAGATGTTTATGGGGCACAGGGCTGTTTTGGGTGAGCGAGCAATTTTAAGTTAATTTGATTATTCTTTCTCGCAGCCTTGAGTATGACAATGGTTTCAGAAGGCTGGAAGATAACAAATACAAGATGTGCATCTAAAGAGGTACAACAACAACTGGCATCTCAAGGGTGAAAGAACAAATGAAACAAAAAGTCAACATGAAACCAAATTTAAAACCCATTTTATTCCAAAACTTGATTTTATCCATTGGAAATTGATTGGATCATGAAAAGTGGTCATTACCAGATACACAGTTAGCAAAGAGGCTGAAAAAAAAAAAGGAGTTGGTGATGTCAGCAAAAAAAAAAAAAAAGGAAAAAAAAAAAAAAAAGGTAATTTTAGAAGTGGGTAAAGTTATTACATTTTGATGAAAGAATAGAATGCTTTGACTAATGATGCATGATATGATCACAAATGTATATTAAGAAAGAAAATAGGGTATATTTTGATTTCATGTTGACTTTAAAGTGTGACATACATCTTCAAACAAGCAAATACAACAGGTTTGTGGCATAGGGCGACCCCAAATTTTATTTTCTCATCATTGACATGCCATCTCAGATGTGTATGACTTCCTTCTGCTGAACACAAACAAAGAATTTTAATATTTAAGTCCTTTTTTATGTTAAATTCCACTCCCTGCCCAGTAGGTGGCAATATATATTGCAAATCACCAAAAACAAAGAATAATAATGTGAAAGTGAAAGCGGAGATTGATAGTAAAAATGGACTTAAATATTGATCTGGGTTTCACCCACACCTATCATATCACTTCTGAATATATGGATTTAAACACTGGAGTCTTATGGATTACTTATATGCTGCCTTTTTGTGCATTCTTCAAAATGTTGGTAACCATTCACTTGCATTGTGAGAACCTAGAGAGCTGAAATATTCAGCAGAAGAAAGAAAGTCATACACATCTGGGATAACATGAGGGTGATAGAACTTTCATTTTTGGGTGAACTATTCCTTTAAATCAACAGCTGGACTGTCTTTTTAAAAGAACTATGAGAAAATCACTAGGCTTTTAAGGTTCACTATCAACATATCAACATATGATGGGGTGTCAGTGATTTTGCCTGCATAGCAATCTTCACGACAGTTATATTTCAACAAGTCTGATAGATTGGAGAGAATGCATTACAGTCTACCTTCAAAGATGAATGTTTTGGGGCAAGAACAGCTTGTGTTGTCTGCTTAAGCCTCGGAAGACTAAATAAAAGTGTATTTGTAAAACATCTGTATCATGATGTGTGATAGTAAGAAATATTATTTTTATGGCGTTGTACTTAACAACTGCAGATTGCTATTTGTGGCAGTAAAATGGATTAATTTTGCCTAGATGTGACTAATGACACTTTAATTTACAGAGCCAGGAGCAAAATATATATATATATAAAAAAGACTCATTCCCTTAAGTACACTTATCGACCCTCGTCTCCTAAAAGAAAACAATAGCAAAATGTTCTCTTCTCTGGAAACAAATGCTCTATTTTGATTTCAGCACCCTTGAATAGATGGAGATAAAAGCAGAGCCCATCTGTCTGGTTGGCGAAGCGGCACTGGGAATTGATCACAGTGAGTTACAGTAAGTGCATTTGCATTCTCGCAGCTCTAAACTCCTTTATTATCCCCACAACGACGCACTCTTCCAGCTGAGCCCCTCAGTAACAGGGTGACAAATGTCTAGTGGGTAAACACCTTTAAAAGGATTTGAGGCACTATAATGGAAAAAAATGCTTCTGTTTTGTTATGGCCTTTCGCTTTCTGTTTGGCTTGAGGAAGAGTAAAGCATTGTTGTGGAGGCAGATGTGAAAAGCAGAGAGCAACAAAAGATGCTGCTTTAGAAATGGCACAGGATTGCACCTTCGAAAATAACTAAGACAAAGAGAAACATGTTTTGCTGTACTTCCAGATCCAAAGATCTCACAGTAGATTAAAGAAACCATAACATCCAAATGCAGATCTTAATCATAAACAGTCCTATAAGGACCACAATTTGAACAGTACATACAGATATTTCAATACAAATACTTACTACCAAAACTGGCTCTCTGGTGCATCAAAACAATGTTTCGTTTATTTGAGAATCCCAACCAATCCGACATAGCCACATTGGTCAACCTATGGCATGACTTTGGGGTAGGGCTATCTGTTTCAACAACCAATGAAAGACAAGGGGAGTGTTTAGGAAACCTGTTTGAAAACAGTCTGTATTTTTGCAACTCCATTTGATGATGCTAGTGATGCAAAAATTACACCCTTCACCTTTAACTTTTAATGTACTTCAGTGACACATAATATGTTAGCTCTTTCCATATTAAATATGCAAGCGTGGAATCGGTGAAAAAAGAGAAGTTATTTCCCATATTGCCTCAGCATCCCCTTCAAGTAGTTCGATTTAACCTTGAACAATAATGAGATCTGACATGCTTAAATGTTCACATTTTTAAATCACAAGGAAGTCCTCTGCGGAGCCCCTAATCACTGTGCCAAATTGCTGTAATTTCATTTCTCCTCCTGCATTCACTGGCAGTTAGACTCCATTACTCAACAACAGCCATTTAATGATCCTTGGTCCCAGAGGTGTTACATTAAAATGTAATAACTTGCAATGTAAATGAAAACAAAAAACATTATTTTTCCTCTCCCACCCCGCCCTCTGTAGAGTGAGTTGGAATTTAATTCTCAGACCATCTGGCTGATATAATGAATCTGAGCAAAGCCAGGATGCTCTTCTATTGACTCTGAGATCATGGCAAAACACCTGATTGGCCCTCGCTGGGAATTCTTTGACATTGGGCCAGTAGATATTAGAGACCTTTTACTCTGATACGTATGGATTATAAAATTCCGATTTGGACTGGTGGCAGTGTTTGATAGGGCGATCTCCCTGGAATCATGACAACGCAATGTGGTTTTGATAAGCCAGGTTAGAGATGCACAGGCCAGGTTTAACCTCCCTTATGGAGGGCTTCCATCTGGGAGGAACAGCTTTAGCTATAGGAGTCCTACATCATAGTGGGTTTCATTATGACCAGGGCACTTCTACACAGAGAGGAGTCACAGATTGTATTAATAACATAGTAGGGGGCATTTTGTCTGGTCATTGAGCCGCAAAAGCCATGTGGACAGACTGGTTTCTAGATTAAAATCGTTAACTCCCCTAAATGCCAAATGCATGTTAAAATCAATAAAGGATGCACCTACATTTTTTATGTATTTAAAGGGGCAGTTCACCCAAAAATAAAAATTGTTTATGACCGGTATGAGAATGTTTTTTCTCAGTCACCGTTTACTTTCATTGTATGAAGAAAAGATGCAATGGGAGTGAATGGTGTCAGAGGCTTATATTCCACCTAAAATCACTTTTGTGTTCCATTAAAGAAAGTAAGTCATATGGGTAGTCATTAAATATGACAGTATTTACTTTTTTGGGTGAGCTATTAATTTAATATTTGTCATGTTGGCCTTTACATATTGTTACATACAAGTACGTAAACATACACACACACACACACACACACACACACACACACACACACACACACACACACACACACACACACACACACACACACACACACACACACATTGCAGGCCAACAGTTTGGAATAATGTACAGATTTTAATGCTTTGGAAGGAAATTGGTACTTTAGTTCACCAAAGTGGCATTCAACTGATCAAAAAGTATAGATAGGACATTACTGATGTGAAAAACAGCACCATCACTATTTCAAAAAATTAATTTTCATCAAATCTAGACAGGCCACATTTCCAGCAACCATCACTCTTTATCCTTGAGTAATCATGCTAAACTGCTAATTTGGTCCTAGAAAATCACTTCCCATTATTTAAAACACAGTTGAAAGCTATTTGGTTCATTAAATGAAGCTTAATATTGTCTTTGTGTTTGTTTTTGAGTTGCCACATTATGCAATAGACTGGCATGTCTCAAGGTCATTATTAAGTAAAAAAACGGCAAAAAAGAAACCATAGAAATTCATCAGTTAATCATTGTTTCGAGGAATGAAGGCTTTACAATGCTTTAAATTACCAAAAAACTGAAGATTTCATATAAAGATGTACACTACACTCTTCAAAGACAAAGGACAACTGGCTCTAACAAGGACAGAAAGAGATGTGGAAGGCCAGATGTACAACTAAACAAGAGAAGTACATCAGTGTCTCTAATTTGAGAAATAGATGCCTCACATTTCCTCAGCTGGCAGCTTCATTGAATTTGACCCACTCAACACCAGTTTCATGTACAACAGTAAAGAGAAGACAGTGCAAGCCTTACTGCAAAGAAAAAGCCACTTTTGAAACAGAAAAAAAAGAAGAAAAGTTTAGAGTGGGCAAAGAAACAACAGATAATTGGAATAGACTGTTATGGATCCTTAAACCCATTGAGCTTTTGTGGGATCAGCTAGACTGAAAGTTGCATAATAAGTGCCCGACAAGACAGCCACATCTATGGCAAGTGCTACAGGACACGTGGGGTGAAATGTCACCTGAGTATCTAAACAAACTGACAGCTAGAATGCCAAGGATCTGCAAAGCTGTCATTGCTGCACGTGGAGGACTCATTAAAGTAGTTTAAGAAGTTTTTTTTTTTTTCAAATTGTAATTTTTCACTTATTAATGTCCTGACTATAAATTGTGATCAGTTGAATGCCACTTTGGTGAATAAAAGTACCAGTTTCTTTCCATAAGAGCACCCTTGTTGCAAGAAATACCAAAAAGCATCCACCTTCTAAAACCTCCATCCCCCTTTTCCATTCCCTTTAGATCAATGGTGTTTTGTGTCACTTAGACATAACCATACAAATAAAATATTATAATTTTGTTACGTTTAATAAATAACAGACTTTACATAAGGCCTATTTTGTGATCAGAATTATATATTGATGTTTAAGTTTGCCAGATTTCTGTAGATGAAATCCCCCAGTCAGATCTTGACACATGCAATCTGACAACCTTGAGTGCACGAGCACTCTCTCCACACAATACGCTTTCTGAAAACACTGCCAAACAGATATATAGGAGATTAGAGACGTGTTGACTTGTCCTTCCTAGTGATCAGTTACAAAATGTACATGTTATTAATTCAAACAATTTACAGGGATTCACCCATAAAATGCTTTTCTGTGTAGAACAACTTTTTTACTCCACTGTTTAACCTCCTGAGACCCCCGCATGACTGCTGTGTGCATTTTCTAAAGGTGTTCTAGAGCATTTTTTTAGTTTTCCTAAAAAAATGTGTCCACATATTGGGCAGTGAGACTTATATTGTGAAATTTGAAATAATACCAAGCTATATAAAGTCATACAGTTTTCATCAAACTGTTTATTATGTGTCCAGGAGTGTTGGTTATTCACGTTTTTGAAACATTACAGACATTACAGCTGATTTTCTGCAAAGCTGAATAAACAATTCATATTCAAAGTAATCTCCAGAATCATCTAATCACTGCAAACCATGTTAAACTAAAATGTTGCATCATAAAATTCTAAATGTATGTACTGATGCAAAAAATGAACAGATTTTTTAATGCAGCATATCAAACGAAACTAGAGACTCTTCCCATTACAACCAAACAGGTTTTCAATGGAAATACTTTCTTACCAGAGGCACTGCGTCCGTAGGAGTGCTTCAAAGAATTGAATGCTGTTGTCATGTGACTAGGTGCGGCATAAGTTAACCTTTTAAATGACAGTCTAGAGTCTTGTGAACAGTATTTATTCGGTTATTATTCATTTAAATTGTGTTGCATATATAGCGAAGCCAAAATACAATGTCCGTGCATATGGAAGCAGGGTCGCACAAGGTTAATTTAATTTTAATTTTTTTAATTTAATTGCCCAATTGTCACACATTATACATACATTTCTGCATATATACAGTGAAATTATTTATTTTTCACATATCCCAGCTATGCTGGGGTCAGAGTGCAGGGTCAGCCATGATTCGGCGCCCCTGGAGCAGATAGGATCAAGGGCCTTGCTCAAGGGCCACACAGTGGTGTCTTGGCGGTGCTGGGGCTTGAACCAGCATCCTTCAAAGAAATAGCCCAAACTTCCTTTATTAGTGAGGTTATTGGAATTGAAAAAATGCGTGTCTGTGACATTGAGCGATCTAGAAAAACAAAAACTTTTCTCATGATAAAATAACAGAGTGTAACAGGTGCATATATGGCCATGTGTTCTAAGGGTCAATGAAATGATGCTCAGTTTTGTCCAGATCTATTAAATTAAAAATACATGAAAAACGCAATTCACACAAACCATTTACTTGAATACACCTCTTCCATGATAAGCATATTTAAAATTTCTCATATTGATATTTTATCTGGGGCTTAAAGTAAAAAAAAAAAATCATGTGGTGTCCAGAATAGATACAAAACAATTATGGCAATTTCAAAATAATTTTTTAATGTTATTTCTTATATAAAAATAAATAAATAAAAAAGCAGTGAAACAATCGTGTTTTTTAAAGTATGATTCCTATTTAAAAACACTTTTGTTCACCAACGCCATTGGGTGAAACCAACATGTAGGTAGTTATTTTGTTGTTTATGTTGACCATAAAATAGAGCGGACACATTTAGACCCTCAAGACTGAGCGTGAAGTGAAGAAATGAATTTTGGCGCATATATATATATATATATATATATATATATATATATATATATATATATATATATATATATATATATATGTGTGTGTGTGTGTGTGCTGTGATGAGAAGGAGGGCGTGGCTGGGCCGTGAGGACGCATGACTGGTGCTGAATTTTCCTAATCAGGACATTGTAAAATAATATATATTTATTAGGTTAAAACACATATCTATAACATGAAGAGACTGCTCTGTGTTCTGTGGTGCTGTCACTGTGGTACACAATGTTCCTCTGCTAATTTCTAACTAATTATAGCTTAAAACAAATGAAAAAAGTATGCCTCAGTGACTTGTCTGCTTCAGGGACAAGCCTATGTAGCCTACACAATCTAACAGCTCTAACAGGCATGAAAGAAAGCACATGGCAGAGACTCTCTAAGGACTATGCTATGCTAGCCCTTCTGCTGACCAGGGGAGGAAAGGACAAGGCAGGGTGAAACTGAAACTAGGCATGTAAGGTGTTATATGAGTTGTGGAAACTCAAAAGCAGATACACATGCTCGCTCTGCTACAGGAAATCTGGGTTGTACCTGTTGGGGTGCAACTGTTAGCCTAAAGCAAACCCGCAGATGTGAGGTTTAGTGAGGTGAGAGTGAATCATGCTGAGTGTTAAAACCACAAAAGTGCATCTTATTTTTAATGTTTACCTGCACTGCCCCCATTCCTATTTTCTTTTTCCATGTATCAATCAAGCTTATCTTAAAGTTTAGCACTACTGTCTATGGAAGTACAAAAAGGTTCTTTGGATTGTGGTCTCCTATACAGACCTATTTCAAGAGCAAACAGAAGCGACTGGTAAAAACCTTCCTCAGATAAGCTTACTGCTAACATTAATAACTGAGGACTGTGAGAAGGTGATATTATAACTCACGCATGACACATATAGAAACAAAGGTTGTGAAAAGGAAGTGGCTGACAGAGGAAATATATAAGTATGGAAAAAATATGCATTGAAAGAGCATGGCGACTGAGACTAAGGCCATGTCCACACTTATCCATTTTCATTTGAAAATGCATTTTGCTATGTTGGAACAGCATTTTCTTCTACCAAAAAAGGAGACTTACAAAAATGCTCTCTATAACCAGATACTTTGGAAAACAATGAAGTTAGGAAACTGAAAACAGAGGTTTCAAACTTAAAGGAATCAATGTAGATGTGGCTTAACATCTCCTGTTGTAATATACAGAAGAAAGAAAGTAATACAGGTTTGGAATGACATGAGGGCATTTTATTTTCCATTTTTTTGCATGAACTATCTCTTTAAATCCCCCAGTGAGCAAGCCAAAGGTGACAATGGCAAGATAAAAAAAAAAAAAAAAAAATTATTTAGATGAAGAGGGAGAAAAACTTTGAGAGCAACCAGACTAAACAAGAGATATACTTTAGAAAGATCAACACTAGACAATAATCCTGGCATGGACAAATATGATCGTAAAAAAAGCTGTCAAAAAAATAATAAAAATAAATAAATAAATAAAAACCATCATAACACCTCCAGAGAGCTACAAACCGAAGCCTTCAGTGCTCTTAATAAAACTAACACAGGAAGTGTTATAGGAGGTGTTAACATCTCAGGTAGGGAAGAAAGGAAAAAGAAAAAAGGGATGATGAAATACAACTTCCCTCCCTGTAGCCCTGACAAAAGGCTAGAGGCAGAGCTCTATTCCCACCCTTAGGAGAGACAGCATGTTGAAAGCCACTAGCTCTATAAAAGAAACATTTTAGCTTGTGTGTAAGAGGCGTATCGCTCCGAGCGCTGCTTAATTTCTGCCTTTGTTTGGGTGGCAGGGAGGCTCTCAGGGTTCTGTAAGGCCTGCGGGTCTTTTGTCTCACAGTAGAGGAGGCCTGTTCAACGCCTTAAGCGTTTTTGCTCAGATAAATCTTTTGTTCAGCCCCTCACGCTGAGGTTTGGCAATGGGTCTCGGGCTGAAACATAACCCAGACAGCAGCACAGGTATATCCTGGGAGATTACATCGAGAACAAGAGTGCCACACCCAGCCTGAGATAATGCAATACTGAAAAAACATGGAGATGCTGTAAAGAAACATAGAACATAGATGTTCGTTACACGTTTCTAATGGGTGTTCACACAGGATGCATGTGTGTGTTCAAAAACATTGGCAAAACTAACTTGAACAGAACACAGGGGTCTTTAAAGCAATCCATCTTAATACACTGCTCTGGTTTTATTGTGTATGATTCACTGATGCATGTTATTTCTAATAAAATGTTTGTATTCATAATCTTTTTTTAAAAATATTAAAACTTGCTCCACCTCTATACAACTTAGCTTTTTTGCTGACATGACCATGCACCACATTTTCGGCCCCTCCACTTCAACCACCTCTATTCTGGAAGACTAAACATTACAATTGCATTAATCAAGAATTGATTGGATTGTGAAACCAGCTGGTACATGATAGCTGTGCAATTGTGTGGGATCGCCGGTTAAAATCCCGCTCGGGCATGTCAAGTAGGACCAGTAACACTGATGCCGTGACCAGGATGGAGTAAGGTTTAGGTGGGTGAGTGTAATGGTAGCCAGCTGGTACATGATAGCTGTGCAGTGTGTAAACCTCACCCTGGCCTTAAGAGACACACTAGAGACTGAGGCTAGAGGCTATGGATTTTTATCCTTTTTGCTAGCATGTTCAAAAAAAACTGGTTCGAATCCCGCTCGGGGTGTGTTGAGCAGGACTGGTGACACAATCAAGTCCCACCCTACATTTTTTCTTATTAAATATGCTGTTTCATTCTGAAATGTCACATTACTGAAGTAAAATGACTTGTGAATGGCATTTTATGTTGACTTTATAATAAATAAAAATAAATAGCAGCAAATTGGCTTATTTTTCTTGATGTTGGCCTCCTAATACAAAAACCTGTTAGTACAACTGTATGCATATTTGAGTTAATATATTCAGCAACCTTAGACCTAAAACTGCATCAATATGTATATATTGACATGAAAAACATGCACAATGCAGCATTTTGAGCAATTTAGCCAGATTAAAACAGCTAGGGGTTTCAATATGAAAATATATAAATATATATCTTTGTCCGACCATATCCTGTCTAATGGGTGAGCTTGAGTCAATGCTAAAATGATGAGGGAGTTCAATGTTAAATGGTGTTTCTGCTCTGATAATGAGCCATTTTAATGTTGTGTGATTCCCTGCGGTGCGGTCAGAGAGCTGACGTGTTCCGGGCGCCGGGCATTTAAGACACCTGAGAGAGCCGTGTTAAACACCCACAGCAGCATTATTAACTATAGCACTATAAATCCACATGATTTATGGAGCTCCCTTTCCTGTGTAATCACACCATGGTGCAGGATAGCTCAGCAGAGAGAGAAGAGAAACTCAACACAGGAGAAGAGGAGAGTGTGAGGGAAAAGAAGAGAAAGGGAGCATGGGTGTTGAGAAGAGGTGCGAAAATGAAAAGGACTCTGAGAGGCAGTTATACTTCAATTCAAAATTCAGCTTAGCACCCATTTCATATCAAGAACCCGGTTTGAATCTGCATAACTACATATTTATTTTTGACTCACTGCAAAACTATGAAAAGAAAAGTTTCTATAAGAGAATGCAAAACAAGATGGTGAGGACTTCTGTGGCTAAAGCATATACGGTGGGAAAGTTCCCAACCACTTTTTGTTTTTTGGCCAATTTTGTCTCCACTACTTTGAGAAATAGCTTGTGGCAGGGATGTATATAATGCATGGGAATTGAATAAATTTTTTTTTTATTTGTTTGTTTTTTTTTTTTTTGGTTTGTTTTATACTGCAATCAAGAACTGGAATTTGTAATTTTTTTACGTTTTACTGAGACAAAATGTGGCAATGTTCTTGCTCGCATACTCTCTATTGCTTAACCCTCTGGGGTCTGAGGGTGTTTTGGGCCCTGGAGAAGTTTTGACATTCCTTGACATTTGTGCTTTTTTCAGTTGCTTAAAACATATTAATGGCTAAAGTCTGATAACACTGTATTCAGCACAAACTGGGCTACAAATATATGTGAGCAATATGTGTGTACATGTTTGTATTTTTAAGAAAATAACGTTTATGCATGGTTTTTGAAAAAACACAAATTTTAAGTTATTGAAATAAGGCCATATAACACATACTAAACATTTGTCCACAAGACTTTTGAGAACTGAATCTTGTAGCCTAGAGTTTTTGCTACAAAATGATGTAAAAACCATCCTGATCACACATTCATACCAAAACAGTATAGTAATTTAACTTTTGTAAGACACTTTTAGTGTTAGAAAGGTCATATGCGAGGAGGCGTGAACTATAATGAATAGTGATTGTAATTCACACCTGAGGAGACAAAGAACTCTCCCCTGGGCCTATCAATTAGGAATGTGACAGAAATTGAGTGAATGTGTGGAGACATAATGATCAAAATCAAGTTTTAAGTTAAAAGAAGTAATCAGACTATACATTTTCTTTACATATAGACTTTACTTAATTTTAGACCTACACTACCATTTAAAAGATGTCTTATCTGCTCACCAAGACTGCATTTATTTGATACAAAACATTGATATTGTGAACTCTTTTTACAATTGAAAAGAACATTTTTCTATTGGAATATATTGTAAAATGCAATTTGTGATCAAAGCTGAATTTTCAGCATCATTACTGCAGTCACATGGCTCTTCCATTGACCCCAGAGGGTTAATGTGGCTCACTATCTATTGTAGTGAAATCACAAAACGAAATAAATAGAACAGATGTATCCCATTCCTGATATACAACCACTGATGTTCTGCTGCAACTTTGGTTTATTAAAATAAAAAGTTTTATGATGTTAATTTAAAACCCAGAACGCCTCGTATTCAAAGCAAAAAAGTTAACACTATGGCTGTGTCTCATTTGGAAGGCTGCTTCCTCCGGAGGTTGCATTTGTCGGCCGCATTTGTTTCGAGGCTGTCGTTTCATAGTAGGAGTAGGACACTTTGAATGCAGACTTCGAATGCAACCTTCTTTCACAGGAATTCGGAAGATGCAAGAGGTGTATCCTTCGTGGGCACTCACAACCCACAATTCTTTGCTTCAACTGAAATGTCTAAAAATAACACCAATTTGCAAGTAAATATCATGTTCAAATGCAAGTAATGTTAATTCCCAAGTTGAAGTACCTCAGTAGATGGGTGCAGAGTATATAATATGTATAATTATATTAATATATAATTAAAATAAAGTATTAGACTACAAGTACACCTGTAAAATCTATATCTATATATCTATATATCTATCTATATATCTATATATCTATATATATATAAATGTACCTCATACATTCCCTTCCAAAGGGAATGTGTTCCCTTCTCACTCAAAGTGCTCGCGCTTGTTAAAGAGAGGTGTGCTGTCATAGCAACCATGTTACGTTCCGTTTCCATTTGTCCTACGAAGGCCGTCTCATTTAAACAAGACTTGTTTAAAGGAGGATGCTCAATATACTTCAGCCTTCAAAGGACACGTCCTACCTAGCACACAGCCTTCGAAACGAGACACAGCTTATTCCAAAGAGTCATACTTGAGATCCATACATTTATCCACAGACCTACAAAACTCTGATTGCAGAATTGCATAATAAAACCTGATAGTTATATATTTAATTAGGGTGACATTCCCTTATGAAAATTAACCATGGCTTTACTACATTAACATAGTTTAACAATGGTATTTGTAGTAAAAACCTCATCTGTTTGAACATTTAACTCACCTTTAGCACCTACCAATAGACAGTTTACCTCAGAACTGCTGTAATACTTGTAACAAACCACGTCAATGTCATTTTGCTAAATTGTTTCTACAGTCATGACATTTTCATGAGATCAGGCTGAGATATTGCCCAGGTCCTTCCTTTTATTAACCCTATAATGCTGTGTGTATCAAATATGACACACAACATTTGATGGCTCCTGACTCATTCTCTGTTCAAGCTGTTTAGCCAAAAACATGGTATATAAATTTCAAGTTTATGGCACCATTTAGTGGTTATTTATGAAAAAAAATTGATTTCAATGTTTATATTGATCCATTTAAAATGGCAGTGGACTTGCACAAAAAGTGACTCTTATGTTGGGATAGATGACAGCTTATTTCAATAAAGTAAAAGTGACAGTAATGATTGTATTGTTACTGATAATTTAAAATGAGCATTTGCTGAATTTAAGCACCTTGTGCTTATATAAAATTTGTATATTATTTTATTGAAAAAGCCAGTTGAAATTACATATTTCAAATATGATACTTTTGAGGTATATCTCACAATCAATGTAAAAATTAAGCTTTATATACATGTAAACTTTATATACACATACTGTATAATCTACAAAACACCCTAATTTATGAAACTTGATCGAAACAGCAGCAATAGACTCAATAGAGTATTTCGCCTAAGAAAATGAGTTTGCGCGGAGCACAAGTGAATCAATGAATCTTTTATGTAAGGAAGTTCTGAAGTAGTTACTTTATTAGAAGTATAGTAGTTCAGAAATTACTTGGAGTTCCCAAAACTAAATCTAAGGGAATCATTAATTTTACCATTTAATTTACATAAACTGCCTGAATGAACCAAATGACTTAAAAGATTCAGTTTTCCAAGCACTACATGAAGGAGTTTAGGTAAGCATGTTTGATTACAATTTTGGCTCCATTGTTGTGTTTGCAATACAATGTGACATTTAGTGTTTTATGAAAAACTGGAAAAAAGACACAATTGTGAATATAGCTGAGCTACTGTCACGCTACAGAAAATGTAGATAAGTTAGTAGTGTCGCTACTTTTAGTTAACTACTCCCCAAAACTGATATTATTATTATGTTCATGCTAGTTTTGACAGACATGATATCTGCATAAATGCATCAAATATCCATCAGCTAATCATTCCTCATTTCATGACATAACCAGCACATCTCTGCACCCCCCCCCCCCCCCCCCCCCATCTCAACTTAATTTAACAACCACTATCTGCAAAAATGGAAGTCCAGCATTAGAATCGAGTAGACAACTGGAGGTTTACTTGGTCTAGCTGGGCTGCACAGGCCTTAATAAGGTTTTAATGTTGCTTCTCATTTCAGTCAGGAGACCGAGCTAGCAGCCAAACAATAAAGTGAATAAATGCCTCCATAGAGAATAATCTACAAAGGTGCATGGCATCCCTCATCTTTCTCTCTCTCTCTCAGAATGAATAAAAGCCACACTGCTCATTTTCCCTCCCAACAGATAGATGTTTGTAATTGGAGGTTTAATTTATGATTGGGTCGTTTTTGTATAATGATATTGAGCCATAGTAATTTGCTGATGCAAATGGTATTTTATAACAAACTATAAAAATGTCGGTGATATGCAGGGGAACAGCCAAACATCCTGAGTGTTCATTACGTTTCTCATTAAGCCATTCAAGTTGCTGTTAAATGCTTTTTGAAGCAAAGGCAACATGTAATTAAAGTCTGACTGAGCAAGCACATACTACATAGCACAGTAATTTACATTCCTCCCTATTTGTGCGGAGCGTCAAACACAACGCTGCTATTCCTGGAATGAGAGAGGGAAGGAAGTACTGATGAACAATTCTCCGACAATACAAAACCCCCAAAAAACTGTTTACAGTACTTTGGTTTAATAGATATTGTTATGGGGGCTAATAATTGACCTAATATAAAGGATGACAGGACAATATTAGTAAATCAATACTTTTTTTTGAAGAATGACAGGATACAGACATATTATACAGACTGATCTTACAGTGAAATCGGAAACAGCATGTTGACTTATCTTTAGTTAAAACAATTCTGTGCTTGCCGCAATTTGAAACAAAGTGGTAACTGTTCTTTGACGTATGGGCACGTGTGAGCTCCATTTCCCGGGAGTAATATCAATGGAGGGGCCCCAAAAGTGAGTTAGGAAATGAGTTGTTTCCAGCTGTACAATACACGAGGAATGCATATTTTCGAAACTGAAACCCCTCTCCAACCCAAACCCTAAATCTAACCATCAGTGGTTTAAAAATGTAATATTAGAGGGAAAAATGCAACCTCCAAATCATGCTGGTCACTGATTATGCAAGTGCGATTACTTCCTGGTTCAAATGTGGATTCGAACTCAGGTCTTTCACGGAGATGGCGCAGCACAAGGCACAAAGGAAGGTAAACACAATGGAGTCGATGCCAAAAATGTCTAAAATGGAAATGTCACTTGTCAGTGAGTCTGCAAAATGTGGCCACACCTAGGGTAATGGAACTTTTGGAAAAACAACAAGCCGACTTCCCATGCGATCATGTTGTACTATGAAAGAATGGGGAAGAGGGTCCAAGTCAAAAGATCCTAATCCTACATTTTTCGTAAATCCCTACATTTTTGCTAAATTTGTATGTAATACGTTGAACATATTGTGGTAGATTCCTGGGGAAATAACAACAAGAAGGCGCTGCATCAACAAAGACTTTTATTTACTTTTATACTAATCACAAGTAAAATATTATCAGTTCATATAGAATTACCTTCCGGTCTGTTCTTCACACAATACCATCTTATCACATCAAATCACTTTAGCACTTGTAAAGTGATACATTTTAACGTTTGCTTTACTTAACCAGATACATAGCAAACTACATTTACAAGCATGGTCAAGGTGCAGTAGGCTTTGTTGATTTAAAAATCAAAAGAGCATTAACTTTACAAACCTCATCTGTTTGGGGGAACATTTAACTTGCTTTTAGTGAAACTCAGTGGACATTTCACCTTGGAACTGCCACGATACATGTAATGAACCATGTAATTCCATTTTCAAAAGTGTCAACACACCACAATGGTGCTTGATGAGTTACGCGCCAATATTTAATAATTCGGGTTTGGGGTTTGTTTAAATCCCTAACCCTTTTATAAGCAATAGTAATGGTGATGTCTAAACAATTACAACTTAATTTAGCCTTATGAATGACAAATAATAGATAATATCATTACTAAAACTACGAAGGTTAAGAGGGTTATATTTCTTATGCACACTTATGCTTCCAAGAACTGAGGCTTGACATAAACAAAATTAAAAACATCTATTTTTTCCATACTCTCTCTAAATATTATCTTAATTGATAATGTAATAATGGAAACCTATGCTGTTTTGAAATGGGGGTTGAAAAAGCAACCTTTTGAAAATGCATTAACTTAAATTTGCGAGAAGCATAATAAGTCAGGCCTTGGGACAATCATTGCAGGCATATTTTAATTTTTAGAGCTTAACTCAGAAAGCATGCCAAACCACACAGCTATGAATAATTAAAGACTAAACAGCATTAAGAGCGAAAGCTTAAACAGGAAAAGCAATTAGTAGATAATTTCCAACGTGTGAACTGCGCTTGCATTTCCTTTCCATTTTCCTCCTTTAAGCCAACCACTTTGTGCGAGTGTGTATGCGTGTATGTCCACTGGAAAAAAAGCAATCCAAGGTGAAAATTATGTCACTATTCATTTCTATTCAAACAGAAAAGCCTTCACTGCTGCCTTAACTTTGTGTTATGAAGTGGATGAAAATATTTTCAAATTTCCATTGAGTCAGTATGTCTTGAAGCTTTCTTTGTGCTCAGATATTGGACTATGCTAGTGTGTGTGTTTCATCTCAGCTTCCATGAAGGGACCAAAAGCCTTTTTGTGTGTGTGTGTGTGTGTGTGTGTGTGTGTGAGGCCTCGAAGCTTCTACCTTTATCTCCCCATGTGACTCACTGAGGTGAACAGCACTTTTTAACTGTTGCTTGCAGCAACAGCCCCGTTTTCCCAATGAAAGGGGAACAACACAACGATAAACAAATATGGCTGTCACCCCGAAACACACCCCTCAGACAAACACACACACACACACACACACAGTAGAGGCTAGCAGGATATTGTCAGAGCATCAAACTATCACCCCAGTGCTTTACCACTGGATTTAGATTTACTAGACAGACATGGGAGCAAATATCTCAGTAATAGGCCTCTAAACTAGGGTGACCCGAAACAACCAAGAATGAGTAGTGATACAAGTCAAAATGAATGTTTGTGTAGCAATTACATCTCATTGCTGCTTTCTTGTGATGCTAACCATTTAAGACTGCTAGTGTATTCTCCAAGAGCATGCCAATTAGTTTAACTTTTAGACTTTGACAAAATTTGGTGCAACAGTAAGCACACATAGGGCTCTATTTTTGTGAGCACGCAAAGTGCAGCGCTACGCGCAACGACCATGCGCAACATCTTATCCAATTTTTCACACCAGCGCAAAGCGCAAGTGGGGGGTGGGTGGGAGTGTTTGCGCTATTGTGGGTGCATGCTAGCAAACTGTGGGTGTATTTTAATGAAGTGGTGCAAAGCGAATTTGCCATTTTCCTGAGAAATAGGTTGTTGTGCTAAGGTGTTTGAAAACCATGTCTTAACTCAGCGCAAAGTATAAACTCAGTTCCTGCATTTGCAATTTAGAGATTTCACCAGCAGGTGGTAATAAAGTTCATGTCAAAGTATGTCCCTTTCGATCAGAGCTGTAGTCGTCTTATATGAAACAAAAATGTATGAGATTTGTGTTAAACTATCTATAGGTCAAGGTATATTTTTCTATTATTATTAAGGTCTAATTTGTAGTTCTAAAGGTTTTTTTTTCACCTGTTGTCATTGAGCGAAAGTTACTGCAAAACGGGCCGGTGAAAAAAGTTGAAGAGAGTAAAATGTTTTGAATTGGTAGGCTATGATTTCTTGACCACTTCTATATTTTGAATATATTTTTGTTTTGTTTGAAATGTAATTTCAAGTGTAATTTCACATTTCTGCCGGAAAAAACCTCAGAATTAAATTGCAGCCCATTTGAATCCAGCCCATTTGCACAAACACAATTTCGCCAAACCTACTTGCGCCTAGACTTAGTGCATGCTTGCACGAAAATACCAAAACTTCCTGGCCATGCCCACTGATTTTGCATTTATGATTTATGGCATAGTGCTCTGCTTAATGCTAGCACTCTTAAAATAAGGCTCATATAAAAAATGTTATATAAGCTGAATCACCAACATTTAAAATCATATACATCGCAAAAACATCTGCTGAACGTCTAACATCTGATAGGGATCATTTTGAGACGTACTGCAGATGAGAACACATAACAAAACAGAAATCTGAGCGGCATATGTGTGGTATTGAGGAATGGATGACAAACCATAAAGATCCTTGAAAAGAAAAGGAAATCTTTGTCAGTGATACAGGAAAAACTGTGTGTGCCTGACCAATTAAACATGCTTTGTGCTTTGCACTTGCTAAGAAAAGTGTCAAAGTGTACACCCAATGAAATGTGCAACAACGGAAAATTTCAGGTTTGGTTCGAAAGATTGTTCTTTTATAGAGGAATATTTTAGCACCATAAAAATGACAGTTTCAACTCCAAAATATGATTGTATGAACCAAATGTAAAGACATTATAGTTAAAAAACAATGCAAACTTGCAACTGGACACCAATTTAATTCTATATTAATGCAGCAAGTTCATAAAATGATGTTCATTTGCAACAGTAAACAGCCTTGTATTAAGCTAATATTCTGTATTATTTTATTATATAAGCTGTATGAAACCTCATGGATGATTGCTTTCCTTTAGTTCAGTTGGGACTTCATGTAATTAATGTAAGGCTATCTAAACTATTACTGATGACTTTCTCAAACACTCCAAATTGCAATTCTGGATTCCTCAGGTACAAAACTTTTTACCCTCTCAAATACATACCAACACATCAAGCATGCACATCCATAAACAATATTTAATGCCAAAGGCATAATTCTATCCCACATCAGTAACCTGAGAACACTTTTCTTTCCAAATCAATGTCAAGAAACAGAGGTTGCATTGCTGAAAGTTAGCACTGCTCTTCACGTTCTCCATGTAGGTGGTGTTGTAGCCCGCAGGTGCAGTGGATCTGAACGCAGGTGGGCGTATGTTACAGAACGGAGGCATTTGATCCATGACAAGATGATGGAGGCTGTCTTAAGATGTCATTTTGGTTCATATCATGTCAGGAGCCCTTTGCAGCCCCCTTGAATCATGATAATTATGCAGAAGCATCAAGTACACATTACTGTATGTCTGCTATGTATCAACAATATTTGACGGTAGTTGTTTCATCCAAGACAATATAATGGCACTGGCTTTAATCTTGTGTGTCAGACCTTCTATAGAGTACCTGCTACCCTGACAAAGTAACCCAGCACCATAGATGTAGTGGAAAAAAAAGTCAGATGTGGCTGACTGCTTAGAATTATTTTATTGATTTTATCGAGTAAGGGGTGTTCTTAGGCACAATGCAAAGCAGAGCTGTTGTAAATGTCGGCAAATGCAATATGATAAAAGGCTAATTTTTGTTTTTAAAGCTAAAGTGTCTGGCTTTTTGGTGTTTAAATACATTCTCTAGCTTATACTGGTAGGGGTGTAGCCAGAATGTTTTTGCAAGGGTGGTCAGGTAAGACACAGTGATTTTATTTGGGTGTCCAAAAAATTCACTACTGGCTGTGACATGCTGTACCAAAAGCAAATTCTACAGACAGAAATTCTGTGAATTCTACAGAATTTATAGATCACAAATGTACACAAGGAATTTCAAGTTATCAATTTATTTCCAATGATATACGAAAGAAGGAAAAAATGTATTGGCTGCATATCTAAAAAATCAAGACTCGGCTAGTGTGGATGTTTGATGCATGTTTTTACTAGCTGTACCAATGTAGTCACAAGTTCAGAACCCAACTTGATCCGCTTTTCCATTTTGCTGAAAGTGCCATTATGTACTGATCATACTTTGGCATTGTTGGCACGGCTACATGTAGTTTATTTTTCCACGATACTGCAGTGAAATCAGAAACAATTGACCAAGCGTCAATAAATAAAGCAATAAATTTGGCTTGACATTGGACGTTCTTGACTCACATAGTCGCAAATATAGGGCCCATCTCTAAAGATACAGCAACATTAGAGCATACAAATCAAAAACATTTACAAACATTTAGATAATTTCGATTTCAGTAACATTTGAAGCAAATGACTTACAGGCATACAACCAACCCAAAAGTGCACATGTAGGTGTCAGCAATAATGCACACCTTTTAGATTTTTGATATAATAATAATAATAAAAAAAAAAAGTCCAATTATATGTAAGCATTTCTATATTCATCAGTATTGTAATAGGCCTTGGAGTCGGGATCTGGATTTTATTTTGTGGAAAAGCGGATCAAGCTGTGTTCCAAACTTGCAACTACATTGGTACAGCTAGTAAAAACATGCACCAACAATCACGCCACGGTCAAGATCACTGATAACAATTTTTTTTCCCCCCATTCTGATTGTTGATGTGAACATTAACTGAAGCTCCTGACCCGTATCTGCCTGATTTTATGCAGTGCACTGCTGCCACAAGATTGGCTAATTAGATAAGTATGTTTGCCTAATAAAGTGACCATTTAGAGTATATGACATGGCATCAAAATTGTAGTAGTATTAATTTGTAGCAGTGAATAATAAAAAATAATAATACAAAATTTTCGACCGTACACTTTAGTGTGCTAATAAATTTGAATCTGTGCTAACCAGTATTGGGTAAGTTACTCTAAAAAAATTCTTAATTACTAACCACTAATTGCATTTTACACAGTGTAATTAGATTACTTTACTAATTTATTTGTCTGAAAAGTAATTGCATTACTTATTACTAATTACTTTCTAAACCCTTTATCATCCTTGGCCAGATGAAAAATGTAAGGATAGACATGAAATTGTTCTTTTAATTCTTTCACATAAATAATATACAATCTAATAAATAATTAATGAACTGGCCAAATAATTTAAGGGGGCTACATTAAATTAGAAAACATTCATTTAACATTAGACGCTAAATTTCGATTTTAAATTCACTATTGTTTTAAATAGAATTATTCTATAGTCTATTCTGTATTTATCACAAATTAAATCAGAAGTAACTATAATTAAATTACTGAAAAATTAAGAGTAATTAATTAATTCAATGGAAAAAGTTATTTAATTACAGTAATTAAATACTCAGTAATGTATTACACACAACACTGGTGCTAACAATGGTTTTAGTTCACTAGCACCAATGCTAACACCCAGAAATGTAAGTGTACAGTTCTTCTCTGTTTGTCTGAACATCCAAATCAGCCTGATAAACCATCAATGGAAAACCAGTGGTGTAAGTTTGGGGGAGGACTATCCGTTTGTTCAAGCAAAGGCAGATGGGGGAGTGTTCGAGAAACCTGTTTAAAAACAATCCTTATTTTTGCAATTCTGTTTGGTGACACTAGTGGCGCAGAAATTACACACTTCAGCTTCAAACATAAAAATCAGAATGAGCAATTCTTCCATCCTGTAATATTGTTAATTTGCCTAACTGTAGCCTTTTTATGGTTGCCAAGCAACGCAACAACTTGGCACATTAATATAGAATGTGCACTCACAGCTGTGCATTTAAAGGAATGTTCCAGAAAGAAAAGAAAAGGAGGGACTAATCGAAATATAATGTTTTTTTTTTTTTTTGGTAAACAATATTATGCCACAAATAAAGTCAATTGAGCATAACTTATATTTAACCCAGACTATTCTTTTAACAGCATTTTACACTGTTTTGAATGCAGCTCATACAATCAGAACTATCCATTTTATAACTAGTTTTGCATGCCACTATTGAGGACTGAACTGACAACTTGGCAGGTGGTGGCCCACTTATCCAACCGCCGGCGATATCTCCCTCCATCATTCTTTCGACACATTCCTCCCTCTCTTCACATGTGTTAGCCTTTAGCACTTTCACTCCTTGTGGATGATTACCAACACAACATGAAGTGGCCCCCAAGGGCCCCTGACCGTAACACAGTGCCTTGAATTCTTAAAGATAGCATGCTCACACACACACACACACACACACACACACACACACTTGTGCCTGGAGCACTTAGTGTGTTGTTAATCTCATGGGTACACACACACACACACACACACACACACACACACACACACACACACTGCAAAGGGCCAAGGAACCTGACAACACATAACCAGATTTGATGGAAATATAGTTGTTAAAGTGAAATACCCCATTTTATTCTTTCCTTTCATTTTACTTTCTGCATTTTCTCAACAATGTCTGTTTTTCTTCGTTTTTTCTTTTATCTCACTCACACCATGTAAAGAGGAGGTCAAGGTTTGTGGCTCTTTGTTCATGTTTTCTCTGCTTAAACCGATATGACAGGCAAGGCTTATGGCCGCAACATGCCTTTTACAGAGAGGCTTTCTTTTCATTGCCATGTCGGGATGTCCCCATGAGGGGATATGACTTTAACCTGCTCTACTTTTCACTGAGGAAGTAAAAAGTCAACATGACAAGAAGAAGGTTGAATCTCTGTGTGATTCCTTGTTGTCTTAAGGTCATATGTCATTAATAAAAATAGCAAACAAATGAAAACATCTCGCTAAAATGGGTTTGTTTAAATGCAACTATGTGTATCAACTTTTTGAACATCTACATTGTCGGTTGAAAAAAAACAGCTACTAACATGTTGAATTTCAATTCCTGAAGTGAAAATTTGAGGACAAATGTTTTGATATCATCTCTGAGAATGAGTCTCTCAAGGTTCTCGTTTACACTTCCATTTAGCACAATAGGCATGCATCAAGAACTAGGAAGTGTAATTATGACAAAAACTATGAAAAAAATTGTTACAATTTGGTCTGTTTTTACCCAAAAGCGATTAGATGGCTTCAGAAGACATGGATTAAACAACTGGAGTCATATAGATTACTTTTACACTGCCTTAATGAGCATTTTGGAGCTTCAAAATGCTCATTAAGGCTCATTAAGACTGTTTGGTCACCATCCACTTACAATATGTGAACCTACAGAGCTGAGATTTTCTTCTAAAAATCTTCATTTGTGTTCAGCAGAAGAAAGAAAGTCTTTGACCCCATTTCCACCAGGTATTAAGATGCGTTTCTGGTGATCAGATCACATATGGTCAGCATTAAATACAGGCCTTAACAGTGTCTAAAACATTTTGTGATCAGATCACAAAAACCACATACGTATGTGGTCAAAAGCGCATCTGAACGCATCACATTTGATGTGTAAACGGTAATCCATCCCGTATGCGTCTCGGCAGTAGCGAAGCGCTACCCCTCGCCTGTCAAACAATCACTGCGCTAAAACAAAACTTTAAACTTTGCCAAGTTATGAGCGGGTATATACACAAACAAGAGAACTTCATGGATCTTCTTCAATGTATCTGATATCAACATGCAGGGACACTTGCAGGAAGCACGAACATCTGCAGCTCAGGTTAATACAACTAATCCACTAAAATAATGGACAATTCTGCTCGAAAAATTGCTTTTGTGCTTAGATTCAATTTCAGTCACAGACGACGCATTTAAACGACCAAGTGTGAACAGCGATGTCTCAGACCTGATTACATGTGATCGGATCACCTGAGAAGCATCTTAATACCAGGTGGAAACGGGGTCATGCACATCTGGAATGGCATGAAGGCGAGTAAATGATGAAAGAATTGTCATTTTTGGGTGAATTATTCCTTTAAACTAACATCTACCTTGAAATGAATGGTTTCCAAGTGGAAATGACCAGACAATAAAAGCGGTTGAGTTTTGACAGTCAGCATGACAGAATGAGTTCTGAAACCTTTCAAATCTAGTATCTTTATACTGACAAAATATATGAAATAAACAACCCAGCAGCTGATCATAGCAGCAGTCGCTCTCTGACATTCTGAACAGACAGAAAATGTCAAAGTGTGTGTGTCTGTATGTGTGTGTGTGCGTGCGTTTGTGCATGTGCAAATAAACATTTGAGCATCAGATGATATGTGAGCTTTCTACCATGCATAAATGGCGATGGTGTCATGATAGTTGACATCCCTGCAGAAATGTAGCAAATAATATGCACTGCTTCTTTTTTTAATATTTCACAAGTGTATACAGTAGCCTCAACATCACTCTGTATACCAGTGTATACCAGCATCTTTGAATAAAGAAGTAGAGGGAACATGTTTATAAAGAATTTGATTACCTTTAGAATGAGAACAGTAAATCAATAAAACAATGAATCCCTACAATTTCCAAAGCACATATTTATCCATAAGATGCGCATATAGAAGTTATTGAATATGGAACACCAAACAGTTAATTTCGGAGGAGGAAGTTATCTCTCTGTGTAATGTATTTATCTGTGAATAAAAGGTGTAAACACATGTTTTAAAAAGCAGATTATGAGCATATGTTTGTAAAATGCGATTTACACTGCAATGTACAGTGCATCCGGAAAGTATTCATAGCACTTCACTTTTTCAACATTTTGTTATGTTACAGACTTATTCCAAAATTGATTAAATTCATTATTTTCCTCAAAATTCTACAAACAATACCCCATAATGACAACGTGAAATAAGTTTGTTTGAAATCTTTGTAAATTTATTAAAAATATAAAAATCACATGTACATAAGTATTCACAGCCTTTGCCATGATGCTCAAAATTGAACTCGGGTGCATCCTGTTTCCACTGATCATCCTTGAGATGTTTCTACAACTTGATTTGAGTCCACCTGTGGTAAATTCAGTTAATTGGAAATGATTTGGAAAGGCACACACCTGTCTATATAAGGTCCCACAGTTAACAGTGCATGTCAGAGCACAAACCAAGCCTTGAAGTCCAAGGAATTGTCTGTAGACCCCCGAGACAGGATTGTATCGAGGCACAGATCTGGGAAGGGTACAGAAAAATGTATGCAGTATTGAAGGTCCCAATGAGCACAGTGGCCTCCATCATCTGTAAATGGAAGAAGTTTGGAACCACCGGGACTCATCCTAGAGCTGGCCACATGGCCAAACTGAGCGATCGGGGAAGAAGTGCCTTAGTCAGGGAGGTGACCAAGAACCCAATGGTCATTCTGACAGAGCTCCAGTGTTTCTCTGTGGAGAGAGGAGAAACTTCCAGAAGAACAACCATCTCTGCAGCACTCCACCAATCAGGCCTGCATGGTAGAGTGGCCAGACTGGAAGCCACTCCTCAGTAAAAGGCACATGACAGCCTGCCTGGTGTTTGCCAAAAGGCATCTGAAGCACTCTCAGAACATGAGAAATAAAATTCTCTGGTCTGATGAAACAGAGATTGAACTCTTTGGCCTGAATGGCAAGCGTCATGTCTGGAGGAATCCAGGCACCACTCATCACCTGGCCAATATCATCCCTACAGTGAAGCATGGTGGTGGCAGCATCATGCTGTGGGGATGTTTTTCAGCGGCAGGAACTGGGAGACCAGTCAGGATTGAAGGAAAGATGAATGCAGCAATGTACAGAGACATCCTTCATGAAAACCTGATACAGAGCACTCTGGACCTCAGACTGGAGCGAAGGTTCATCTTCCAACAGGACAACAACCCTAAACACAGACAAGATAGCAAAGGAGTGGCTACAGCCCAGCCAGATCCTAGACTTGAACCTGATTGAACATCTCTGGAAAGATCTGATAATGGCTGTGCACTGACACTCCCCATCCAACATGATGGAGCTTGAGAGGTCCTGCAAAGAAGAATGTGAGAAACTGCCCAAAAATAGGTGTATCATACACAAAAAGACTTGAGGCTGAAATTGGTGCCAAAGGTGATTCAACAAAGTATTGAGCAAAGGCTGTCAATACTTACGTACATGTGGTTTTTTTTTGTGTTTTTTTTTTTTATAAATTTGCAAAGATTTCAAACAAACTTCTTTCACAATTGTCATTATGGGGTATTGTTTGTAGAATTGAGGAAAATAATGAATTTAATCCATTTTGGAATAAGGCTGTAACATAACAAAAAGTGAAGTGCTGTGAATACTTTCCAGATGCACTGTATATGCAATACGATTGTTGCTTGATTTCACCCAGCACGTAAACATGTTAAACGGACCACAGCTGACCTCGCCATTGTGTTGAGGTAAAGAGCAACGTGTATTTAACACTTCCTGAAGTCTTTTCTTAAAATTTTTGATTGTGCATTTTGTCGTATACGGTAATGTATATACTTGGCCAGATAGCTGAAGACTGTAGCTGAACTACACAAATACCCACTTTAGCTCCATTATAACTGTGTATGAGTGTGTTATGCATATTTGTTTTGCCTTCTGAATTGTATTCTGACAAATTTATGAATGCAAAGACTCATGAAATCAAGCTTACATGGAAGCATTTGCATTCGTGCACTTGTGTTTTCTAAGTTTGAGCCAGCTTCCAGCTGGTCAACCATATTTGGGTTGTGCAAAAATAAATAAATAAAATACAGAGTAAAATGGTTTGATGGTCTTAGCTGGCTTCACATTGTTTAGCTGATTTCCTGATCTCTCGCCTGGTCAAGATGGTCTACAGCAGAAACAAACTGTCAAATACCCAAAACCCCTCAATTCCAACAAAAAAACATTAGCCTAGCTGAGAGACCATCTAATCACTTAAGGCTGGATTAAGCCATTTTTCTTAAAGGAATAGTTTTCTCAAAAATGAACATTCATTTACTTACCCTCATGCCATCCTAGATGTGTAGGACTTTCTTTCATCTGCTGTACTCAAATGAAGATCTGAAATATTCGACTAAAATTAACATTTGTGTTCTGCAGAAGAAAGTCGTACACGTCTGGGATGGCATGGGGGTGAGTAAATGATGAGAGAATTACATTTTTTTGGGTGAAAAAAATCTGAATGTGGTCAACCTATTTTTTTTACACATGCTGACCAGCTTGGATCAGTTAAAAACCAGCATGGACCAGACGAGAAACCATGTTCCAAAACTGAGTTTTCCAGCGGGGAAATAATGCATACCACGAGCACAAAAGCCCTATACCAATGACTGCAGCAGACTGTAGAAGAAGACATCGACAATGACACTTTAAACTGTCCAGGCACTGAAAATAAAATGGTCATAAATATAACGAAAGGCTCATTTACCCAAGGTGCATCGGGACACCTTTCACCATTTAATCAGTCAGTCACCCAAGAGTAATGTCCCTAATATCATGAATCCACCATTTCTCTGTTTAACATAATTAAAATGTCCGCTGCCAGGGCCATAAACGGGAGGAGAGGATACTGTAATTCTGCTGTAAAGCCGCAGAGCGTGAAAATGTCACTTACCGAGTACCCTCGTCCTGACAGAGAGTGAGTGGAGCTCTGGGGGGAGAGAGAGGGAGAGAAAGAGAGAGAACAACGTTGACCTTTGAGGGATACTGTGAGATGACAGACACATGATGAAGTTCTAGCACTTTAATATCAATATTCACATTAACCTTTTTCCCACCCTCCATTCCTCTTGTTCACCTAATGACATTCCTTCTCTCTCTCTCTCTCTCTCTCTCTCTCTCTCTCTCTCTGCTAGATCTGCCAAATCACATGACTCGTATGAGTCAAGCACAATACAGTACTGACAAATTGGTCATCTGGAGGCCCAAGGCCTTTTCTTTTCTGCCAGACCTTGGAATTATTTGACCAGAATGAACACCTACAAAGCTTATCTAGAAAAACACCTGGCTTATGGTCTCCCTCTGCAACAAACCAAAGAGAGTTAAAGATAACCAGTGAGGGAAAAACTACATTTTCTTAAGAAAATGTGAGTGGAGCTGGCCTGTGCAAAACTTGTCGAGGCAATGCTAGGGTGTTGTGAGTGGTTGCTAGAGTGCTGCTATGTGGTTGCTCAGGGGTGAGTGTTTGTTTTAAGTTGCTATGGGGTTGCTAGGGTGTTTCGGGTGGTTGCTCACTAGCGGAAGTCAAGAGGTCTGAGGCCACGTCTACATAACATGTTTAAAACACATTGATTTTGCTAGGTTTATGCCTTTGATCAACACTAGAACATCATATTCCTCACCGAAAACAGAGACTTTCAAAAACGCTTTAATAGCAGCATACTTTGGAAAACAAATGAAATTTGTTGAACAAATGATGAGAGAATTTACATTTTTGGGTGAACTATTCCTTTAAACAGAGGCACGAGTTAAATCCATCAGATCATAATTAACCAACAGTGGTTTTGAATGCTTTTCAACCGAGTTCAGATTGGACCATTTGTAGTGCGGCTTTTGCCCGGGAGCAGCTCTGGTGGAAAACGGCTGGAACTTCAGATGCAAAACAGATTATTTCTCCATCTCCGTGAGTTAACGAAACCCCTCATGATTAACATGAGATGGGTGTGTACAGTCCAACATGCTCTCACATTATATGACATGATTAACACCTAATTTTCCAGTGCTGTTCTGTTCACACAGCGCTGGCTTGCCGAATATGCAGTTGTTAGTCATGAAAATTGTCAAGTGTTAGTTCGGTTATAAAATACGTTTATCACTCTTGTAAATAACCAAACTGTATGAGAACGTAACCATATTAAGAACTCAAATACAGGACTGCCAACCACATTCTGATGCTGTGTCAACATAGCCTAGGGGACTTTCTAACCTGTTTTATCCACTAGGTAAAAATCATCGAGAAAATATTGCTTAGAAAAGTAATAGCACACCTCTCTTCAACATGTCACACAATTTTAGCTATTATTATTCATGTTAGTAGCACAAGCAGTTTAAAACAAAGTTTAATACTATGGGTTAGAGGTTTGGAACTACCTATAAGCAATAATAATATCGATGCTTGTCTGAGCAAGCACCACTATTTAAACTTCCGCTAACATTTCTAGTTGTTCATCTGCATACCAAAAATTGTGACATTTACTCAGCAAATAGAGAGTTGACAGATGATTCTTATATACATGGTTACATCATTTTCTAGAACTCTGTCATAGATTGTCATCGCAAAGGAAATGACATTTCAGATGAAACCCGAGACACCTAGTGTTTGCATCCATTTTCCATGCTGTTGCATCAGCCCATGTTATTTTCCGGTAAATGAGGGGGAACGAAAGTATTTTATTTTGCCGTGGCAGATTCCTTAGATTCAGATTTATATAGGGGTCTTCACAACAGTTCAGGGCTGTTTGAGTGAGTCATCAACAACTAGAAATTGCATGGAACTGTGAAGGTGATTTACGACTCCAGCACGGTTGCTTACAGCTGAATTCTAAGTCCTCCATAAGAGAAAACAAAAACACAGGAACTGTCACGACAAAATACCAGTGTCAAAACAGAAGGAACAACAATGGTAACATGATGCCACATAGTCCATCAATTTCAGAACGATCCACAAAAATCAGGGTTATGTTTCTATAAATGATAGTAAAAGATGGTACTCTAACGGCACATTTATACAAATATTTGTCCAAACATCATCATTTTCGAAAGTATCCAGTACTAGAGAGCGTTTCCGAATGCCTCTGCTTTTTGTGGAGGACAACAGCATTACAGTGTGGACTAGAGGCAAAATCAAAATCAAATTAAAATCAAAGCGTTTTCAGCCAAAAACATATCAGTAAGGACTTAGCCTGAGAGTTCAGAACACAAAGTTCACACATTCAATTGCAGGTCAAAAGGGCAAAAAAAAAAACACAAGACAAACATTCTAATGCTGCTCCATCATCACTGTAGATTTGAGTAAGACAACTAGACTAACCAAAGGTTGCTATGTTAACCTAGCAATGAGAAAATGAATTAAATTCTTATAGAATGGCACAGTACAGAACAACTCCGTAAGCCTCAGTATTTAAAACAGCATGGAGTTCTCAACAGCTGGATCTCCAAAGGCAAGATTCTGATTGAAATTGCAAAATACTTTAAACATATTGAGATGTACCATTAAAAAATAAAATATCTAACCAATTTACAAGTGCAGTTTTACATTCCACAGGTAACTAAAACCTTAAGAAACAAGTTGAGACATGATGCAAAACCCACACAAGCCTTTGGTGGATACAATTCCCCAACAACAGCTTACATAAGAGAAATGTACTCCAGAGTCTCTGGAGTAAGACTAGAAGGCAAGTTCCACAGACTAGGCCTGAATAACAATCTCCAAATCTCTCCTGCTCTCCCTCTCTTCATTTTCCCTCTTTCCTCTGTGCGATTGGCAATTTCTGCCTCTGTCTCAGGGGGTGACTTTTCCACAAGACCAATTTTGTTCTCGCACAGGATTCAGTTACACACACACCTGCTGCAGGGGTTTAACCCTCATCAGTCCCTCAGCTCTCTCACACACTGCGTACAAACTCCCACTGTGACAGTCAGAGAAGTGTTCCTGAGAAAACCGGAAACACGACACTGCAGGATTTAAATGCTTTTCCAGAATGTCACTCTCTTTCTCCAACTCTCTAACAGAATAGTGAGGCGTAACTTATAAAGACGAGAGTAGGGATGGGTCACAATGGTTGATAATGGTTGTTGCAGAGATAGTTTAGCAGAAACGGGCCACTGGTTTTAAAATCAACCGGAGAAATTGGAACACTCAACGGATGTAGACAGGGAAGTCCCACATTACAGGCAATCACCTTTTAGATACAGCCTGCCAGTTAACTTGAGAATGCTCATACACATTAACGGAAGCAGCCTAAAACTGACTTGCCTTGAAAATGACTTTGCAAGGTGTCCAACACTATTTGAATAGTGAGGTTGACTATATAGTTTTTATATAAAAAATTATTCAGTTTTGACATTTTAGCAGCAGTGCTTCAATTAGCATGCTTTCGCTGTTAGACAGTTTGCGCACTAAAACATACTATCTGGTGGTGGTGGTGGTCTAAAGCATATAACTGGGAATCTGGGAATCAGAAGGTCGCTGGTTCGATCCCCACAGCCAACACCATTGTGTCCTTGAGCAAGGCACTTAACTCCAGGTTGCTCCAGGGGGCATTGTCCCTGTAATAAGGGCTCTGTAAGTCGCTTTGGATAAAAGCGTCTGCCAAATGCGTAAATGTAAATGTGCTATCTGAAAATGCAACCTGATCTCATAGAATGAACGTTACTCTTTATACATTTTTGCAAACTAACCTTTGTGTGCCACTTTCTAGGTTTCGCTGCAGTTTCCTGTTGAAATGAACACAAGAGCCAGAGTGTTGCAGTTAGGACTCAATGACCACGGTTTGAATCCAGCCAAAGGCACACACAATTGAAAGTGCCATTAAAGTGACACAAAATGACAGGGCTGCTTCAGAAAATGTGCTTTTCATTTTGAAATTGTATTTTAAAACACAATTGGTAAGGATTAACTGTTGGTTAAGGATAATTTTGTCTGTTCTGTGTAACTCTCATTTGATTTGAGATCATTATTGGTTAGGTTTAGGGTAAAGTTTTAGGTTAGGGTGGTGCGCTTTCCGTTTTGGTACTGGACATTTCACTTGGAAACTGCAGCCAAACATGTAATGAAGCACATCGTTTCAGTTTTGCAAAAACTTTGCAATGCTCACGTAAATGTCATAAGATCAGGCTGGAAAATTAGCATCTTCAAATTCATCCCATTTAAAGCTCTGGCACTACACATTCAGACGCATTCTATTGCGGTACTTCTCGCGCTGTTTTTTTTGTGTGTGTGTGTGTGTGTGTGTGTGTGTTTGTGTGTCCTGTCAGGAGTGTCACTTTCTAAAATAGCATGTCAAGTTAAAAATAATTTTTATAAATGTGTCTTGAGACCCCCGCAATCTATTCTGTTTCACACCACCCAGCTGTTTTTGAATGCAAAAACACATCTTATGTAAGATAAGCATTCCTATCAGTGTCAGGTCAATGCAAAACCAGCCAAATTGTACAGAGCTTCCATAAGACAGATTAGTTGACTAGTCAATTTTGGAAATATGTAGTTTTGCATGTCTATTAAGGTACTGTATATCTCACATTCTGAACAAACTCCAACTGTGAAAATACAATAAAAACAATATAATTGATAATAATCGATAGTGAAAATAATCAGCAACTAATGTCCTTTTTGATTAGTCGGATATATGCTGTGTGCAAAGAGAAACTCTTCCAGTAGTAAAAAAAATCATTTACAGTTTAACTTGTTTCAAAAATGGCAGAGACAAGTTGAAGTGGGAAAAACAAAACAAAAAAACAACCAAAGTTGTCCAGCACAAGGAGCGCTTTTTATTAAATACTTCAAAGATCTTAAGCATACAGTTTAATAAGGCCAGTTGCCGTGCCAGGTGCGTTGACAGAGTGCATATTTTGTTTCACGTGCTTCAGTTGTTTTAAACCTCTTTCGTGCAAATGCATCTAATAAAATACATTATATTTGGCTTTTTTTCAAATTAATCAAAGAAAAAATAAAAGTTTAAGCCCTGCAATTAAAGAGGTGTTCCTGAGAAAACCTGAAAGGCAGGACTGCAGGATTCAAATGTTTTTCCAGAATCTTCCTGCTCTCTTTCTCTTTCTCCCTCGTGGAAGACTGAGGAGGCATAGCATATGGAGAAAAGAGGTAGAGAAAATGCGAGACGCACTGGGAGGTCAAAAATGTGCAGAGTTAGCCTTACAATAGCCTTACGGTTCATTCACATTGCCACACTGAAACTTGAAAGGGAGCCTTATTTAAATGATAATGAGGAACAATACATTGGATTTAAAGCCGTGGAAAGAAGAGAAAAAAAATCCATTACACCATTCCGTGGTTCATAAGCCATGGGGCTGGGCCACATCTAAACATGCTCCCTTAAAAGCCATTATACACAGCACTCAATGGATTTGCCCAGCACTTAGGACTTCAAAAAAGGATTAAGATGCAGACGGGAGAGAATGAGAGAAAAGAAAGTGAGAGAGAGAAAGAGAGAGTGGTATAATGGGGTGTTAGGGTGAGTAGGACAGCAGCTGTTTTGGGGTTAACCAAACAACCTTTCCAGAAAGAAATGGGGTGAACCCACTTCTTAATCCAAACCTATTTTCACTCGAGCCCAGCCCCCCCTTCTCTCTAGTTATTGCTCTAAAATTCTTGGGCCCCAACAGCTCTGGTGACAAGTGGGAGGGGCTGGATTGTTTGCTACGGTCCAGACTATTGGTTAAGATAGGGCAGCGGATGAAAAGAAGCCAATCAGGATGCAATGGAGCGTGAAACCGGCAAGTGAACAGATGGAGGAGATGCAATAGGTGTTGCCGGGTCTCAATGGGCAGTTTTTGTAACATGGTGGGTGGGTTTGAAGCAATCAGTATCATTACCTTCATGTCATATCCACTGAAATTTCAAAAACATCCTCAATGTTTGTACAAAGAAAAAAGATAAATTAAATAGACCTTAACGAACGAACGAAAATGTGGTACAGTTCATTCATTAGTGGCCATCCTTACGATCAGGGGTTTCAAAAAATCTTTAACTCTAAATGTAAACATAGGTGCATAACTTGTCGGACATGAATGATACCTTAAATTATGAGGCTTGTTGAGGGAAGCTGTGCTATTACTTTTCTAATAGTCTTGGGATTAGGCTCCTTTGATTTGGACCAGTTAGCAACCACCCAAAACACCCTAGCATCCACCTAACAATGTCCTAGATACAAGAACAATCTTGTAACCACATAACAAAATACTAATAAACCAACCACACAAAACACCCTAGAATCATGGCGGTGAGTTTTAAATTAGTAAGAATCACTCATAGTTTTGTCAGAAAAGATACAAAAATTGCAGTTATTGATGTTATTGTGTATCTGGGGCTGGAGTCATACAAATCTTCAAAATAAAAAAAATGAAGAAATTTCAAAAAAAAAGTTGACAGTTTAAGAAAAAGTCTTTTCAGGATAGGGATGCCAACTGTATTCAGTGGCCGAGACATCCTGTATTTTGGCCAAAATAAAGACGTCCCATGCATTTTGTCCCGTATTTTAGTGGTGAGGTGGGACTGGACACATACAAACACACACACACACACACCCACACTCTGGATGGAAGGTGTAATGTTCAATGGGGACACACTCCAGTTGGCGAAATGTCCCATATTAAAGGCATTGTGTACCATTTTAAAGCACTCAAAATGTTACAGCATTTGGTATTCATGTGGCAAAATATTGGCAACCCTGTGTTGGGAATATTCTTAATTCTTATTTCCAAAGTTAGAAAATAAGAAAATAGTAGTTAATAGGGCTGAGCAATAGGATGATGTAATCAGATATCGACAATATCTAGAAAATATCCTGATGCCAATACCGATGCTCACTGACACATGATGTTCAACAATATTGGGAAATGACAAAACCATGGAGCTGGCAAGTCACCAAAAATATTCAATTTGAATTATTACATACACCCTCAGCAGTGTGGGCAGACATCGTAATCGGATATTGTGATATTTATTTATAAAAATATTGTGAACATATTACTTGCATATTGCCCAGCCCTATTAGTTCAGAAGAAATTTATTCTTGGATGGTTTGTGAATTTGTCCCCTGGATGTCAATCATTGAAAATATATCTTTCCACAAATTTGGAAAAGAGCAGGGCTGCAACTAACGATAATTTTGAAAATGGTTTAATTTTCGATTATTTCTTTGATTAATCGAAAATCGGATTTTAAAAGAAAAAGAAATGTAATTTCCTGTATTTTATTAAAATATTATAGATTTATTTTTTAAAACAGAAATAATAAAGGGTGTAAACTTTGAACAAAGCCTGAATCACGAAAAGTTATGTTTGAATGTTTTATTATTATTATTATTATTATTATTATTATTACTTCTTTCAATACATATGCAAAACAGTTCCATTCATTCCTTGTGAAACTTTGTAGAGCAAAAAGTACTGTTCATTAAAGAGTAAAATGATCCATCGGGGAATGGAGTGGGACAAAAAAAAATCAGCCCAGCAGAGGGCAATGGTGACACCAGAATAGAAATATTAATAATTCTGCCCAGCTAAAAAATTCATAATTATGTTAGATAGCTTGTACACTGCCACTGATTACATACATTTTAAGCATTTAAAAATAATATTGCACATTTTAAAATAACATTGTGCTGATTATTTTAATAGTTTTTTCTAAACTATTCTTTTAAAAAATACATGTATGTTTATCCAGTAAAAATAATGTTTGCCATGGTATAAATTTACTGGTGGAATCATACAATACATTTGGTATTATCAGGATGAGCAAATATCAGTACCCCTTAGCATTATACATTATATTCAGTATTACAGTACAGTGTTTTTTCTGCTACATCTTGTCTCTGTTGTTTTTAAAATTTCATGTGTTGCAGGATGAAGAGTTTCATCCTGCAACACATTTTCCACCAGGCTGTAAAGTGACGTCACTGACGGAGCTTCTCAATGCTCACGGCATATATCCAACTAATTAATTATGAAATTCGTTGATTTCCATTATCGATAATCGATTTCAAGACATTAAAATAGTGTAATCATTTGCATTGTTAAATCCCTAAACAAATAAATTTGAATTTAAATTTAAAAAACATAAATAACAGAATCCCTCAGAGACTCATTTTTGTTTATGCCAAATTCAATATTGTATCTAATTTTACTAAATTCTATGTTCATTAATCCATGAACACTACACAGACATTTCCTGTTTCTCTAATGCCTTCACAAGTTCCAAAGCCCAGCTAAACCAGTGGATTTATTACGTTGAAATAAAAGATATCAGCAAAAACATGCACTACTGAAGTGGCAACCCCCATGTTGGCTGTTTTTTAAATCATTCTGCATCTGCCCCCACGCCATTGATTCAATGCCATCCCCCTCGTTTGTTTCCATTTCCATCTGACACTCCAGCTACAAAAATGAATCCAGTTTCATCCGTCTCTAAAGCGCAGAGATCGTTAGCTAACGGCGCACACGCCTAAGCGTCTTTGAAGTGGGTATGAAAAACGTATTAGGTATGCAAAGACAATTAGCATGTATGGCGAATCACAAGGGAAGATTTTACACCACTTATCGATGTGACATTGATCAAAGATGATCCTGTTTACAAAGCAAGCTTTAGTGCCGCTGTCCAGGCTGCATGCAGATGAAAAAACCTGAGCCATCTCTGTCTCTATCTTCCTCGTGCTCAGAGATGGACAGATAGGCCTAGAGATGACATGGATATGGCGTTCTGCATTTTAGTACCATTTCTTTGGCAGAAGATTAGAGGGAAATGTCATATCTGCCTCTGTCAGCCATTACAGTGTGCAATTTTCTCCAGTCTTTGAGCCCTCCCTCTCTCACTCTCGGTCTAACCCTTGTTCTGTCGCTTTTTGCAGTCAAAACTGTCAGCCTGGATCACGCTTTTATCTGCCACAAGCTCATTTCTCTCTCACACTCTTTCTCTCTCTGACTTTTTCATGAAAAACAGCCACAAATTCATAAATGATGGTGGTGAAGGGTGGGTGGGGGAAGCGAAGAATTAAATTTTCCTCCGAATCTATAATGGCCAAAGCATCACATTTAATCTCATCATTAAAAACATTTGATTATATTCATTATATTTGCTTCGCCTTGCCTTCATCCCACCACCAACTGACACCTTACCTCTATTTTTCTGTTCAATTTTGTACTGTATTACTCAAAGTCAGTACCAGCCAGACATGGGGAATATTTTCCACAATGGCATTGATGAGAATATTGCTTTAAGGTGACCACATTAGTTAACAGATGATAACTACTTTTGAAACATGAGTCCTATTTGGTGGAATAACCATCATTTTCAATCACAGCTTTCATGCGTCTTGGCATGCTCTCTACCAGTCTTTCGCATTACTGTTGGGTGCCGATCATCACCGATCTTCCACCAAATTTCACAATGGGTGCGAGACACTGTGGCTTGTAGGTCTCTCCAGGTCTCCGTCTAACCATTAGATGACCAGGTGGAGGATCTGTGATTATCTGGGTGTGCTTCAGTAAGGCTGAAATTGGGCAGATTCCTCTTTGTGAAGGACGCATGACTCAAGCCACGTGCAAGGTTATCCTGGAAGATAACATGCTTCCTTCTGCTCTGACAATGTTCCACAAGGATTTGTTTTTCCAGCAGTACAATGCTCCTTGCCACAAAGCCAGGTCAATCAAGGTGTGGATGGAAGACCACCGGATCAAGACCCTGTCATGGCGAGCCCAATCTCTAGACCTGAATCCCATTGAAAACCTCTCGAATATGATCAAGAGGAAGATGGATGGCCACAAGTCATCAAACAAAGGCAAGCTGCTTGAATTTTTGCACAAGTAAAGGCATAAAGTCACCCAACAGCAATGTTAAAGACTGGAAGAGAGCATACTAAGACTTGTGATTGAAAATCAGGGTTATTCCATCAAATATTGATTTCTGACAAGTTAAAACATTAGTATCGTGCTGTTTAGAAATTAATATTAAATTTCTTTGCATTATTCATAGTCTTTTTGTTATATTTTGACCAGTTGTCATTTTCTGCAAATAAATGCTCTAAATTACAATATTTTTATTTGGAATTTGGGAGAAATTGTCAGCACTTTATAGAATAAAACAAAAATGTAAATTTTACTCATACATATCTATAAATAGTAAATTGAGAGAAACTGATAATTTTGCAGTGGTCTCTTTATTTTTTTCAAGAGCTGTATATACATACATACATACGTATATCCTTGTGATTTGAAAGGCAGCCAGACCCGAATATGAATTTTTACAAGTCTGGTGACTCTGGTAAAAAGGCAAACTTGGCAATTCTACCTTCAACCATCTCCTTTAGATTGTCATGAATAATGACGTTATATTGGTGCATTGATCTTACCTCACTGAGTCGATCTTTAGAGCCGCTCCTGAGTGCTGTGTTCACCTCTGGTTCCACAACTTTTCGCCCAGCCTTGCTCAGAAGACTAATAGACTAGACAAAGCAGAAAAAAATAGCACATTTAGAAGGACGACAAAAGCTTTATATGGCTGTTACAGCTCTTATGACAAGGGCAGATCCAGGAAACTTGGTCTTCACAAAACTTGGAGCACCATAGTGAAATTATACTCTTGTATACTCAAGGGGAGAATGATTCTGGAAATTATCAAACAACATAGACTGATGAACCACAAATTTTACATTATTTAGGTGTGGTGAGGCATAGTGTAGTGGTTAAGACTCAGAAGAGAGTTAATAATCAGAAGGTTGATGGTTCGATCCCTGCAAGAAATGACACATTAGCCACAGTACCCTCAAGCTAGGCACTTAACTCCAGGTTGTTAAAATAATTGTGCCATTCTATAGCCATATTATCAAGTAATCGATATGAATTATACCAGGCCTATTTGAATGGCGATAAATAAAGACCATATACATATAGATACACATACATAACTATATATATATATATATATATATATATATATATATATATATATATATATACATAACTATATATATATATATATATATATATATATATATATATATATATATATATATATATATATATATATATAAGCAATATCACAAGAATGCGATATGGCTCTACATCAGCACAGCTGTGATTCGGTCACAGGCCGAATCACAGTGCCATAGGTAATCACAGCAGTGCTGATGTAGAGCCATATCGCACTCTTGCTCATGTGATATTGCCAAATTACTTTAGCCAATATCTTTGATTTATATGGATATTTTGCTGTGGTAGCATGTATGTATGTGTGTGTGTATGGGTAAGATGAGAGAGAGAGAGAGAGAGAGAGAGAGAGAGAGAGCGAGAGAGATACCAATGATGCTTTTCAATCAAAACAGACATTATTTGTCATTCTTATCCATTGTACTTAACCATTGTCTTTGTTTTAATTGGTTATTTTGTTGTGGTAGCCTGTAGGGCTCTTTGAAATAACATGGAACAGTTATGCGGTCAAGACCTGGAAATACTTCATAGCCGTGCGCTTACTTGAAAATAATTGCACACCTTAAAACGTCTGCCAACCAATATATGACAGAAATGTTTTGAGAAAAGACTGAACGATGTTTTAAGGTGTAGTAATCATGGTATAAGCAGAATAATTGACTCCGGCCCACTGAATTGTTCAACCCGATGGTCAAGCATTGGGTGCAATACACCCGATAATTGGTATATCCTGTCTGCCAACAACCAAGAAAAACTGTGTCCAGGTATACCAAGGAGAATTGGGTTTTTTAAAGGCAAAGGTAGCCACACCAAATATTGATTTAGCTTATTTATGTTTACTGGACTTGGTATGATGTTAATTGAAAAATGAAAACTATTTATGACATTATTTTTCACAAGTGCCTAAAAATTTTGCACAGTACTATATGTGTGTGTGTGTGTGTGTGTGTGTGTGTGTGTGTGTGTGTGTGTGTGTGTGTGTGTGTGTGTGTGTGTGTGTTAAACCTGATGTGTACTGAAAGGTAGGTGAAGAAGGTGCTTTTGCTGAAACAATGAAACGTTGGTGTGAGAGAGGTATGTATTCCGGCACTCTGATTGGCGGATGCGCTTCGTGACGCTCTAAAGCCTCTCCACTTCGACCTGCTTTTGAAGTCCCACTGATTTGAATGCATGCAAAAGGGGCCATGGGATTACCAAAACAGCTTGCATTGAAATGACATTCACTGACCTTGTTCTTTGCTGGCATGACCATTTACAGATAAGACAACGTAAGAAATGAAGCAATGCAGATTACCTTTTATTTTGTCTAATGGATTAGCCACATCATTATCATTAGCCCAACTTACATAATAGCATGCAAGCACAGAAATGTAGAACAGATAAGGAGTGTGTGTATATCTTTATATGTGTGTGTAGGTGTGTGTGATCTATTCCTACAATATATGCAAAAGAGTCTATGTGGGTTTATTTAGTAACACCAAAAGTTTAAGAAAAAAGTTATAGAATCAAAAAAGATAAAGATGATTCATAAATGATACAAAAGAAAAGAGTAAACAAAGTAATAAACATTTTGATCAGCTGATTAGCATTTCATTTCCATGACTTTCCCATGATTATTGTATAGCCACTTTATATACACTCTTATATACAGTGCATACCTTATTATACATACATAAGTGTACTGTATGTGTCTGGGTGTGTGATCTAGTCCTGCTACAATATGCATGAGTGTGTATGTGTGTTCCAATCCCACTATTTAAGCTCAAGAGTGTGTACTGTAAGTGTGTGAGTGCATCTTTGCCTCCAGCCGCTCGCGTGTCTGTCCCCAGCGGCTTGCAAGGTCTTGGCCCTGGTCTCCAGATCTCTACTCTAATTTAAACAGATCACTCCTACAATTAACCTTTCTGCTAACTATCAATTATAGCCCCAGGCAGAGCAGAATTAAACCAGTCATCAGCTAGTCTGACAGGCCTTGGGCTCTGCCACCACCTGGTCATCATTTCTCCATCCCATCTTCCCAGCGGTTACAGGCCAGACGCACACAAGCACCATTTAATTACCCCAGTCAATGCTGAGCCAACGCTGGAACAACACTGAGCCAACATTGGATGATTGGTGCAATGAATTACCAATCAGCTGAGGTCAGATGCAACTGCTGGTGTTAAGATTCAACCTAGGTATAATGTTGGCACAATGTTGAGGATTTCTGCAAAAAGAGCTGCAGGTGGGCCTAATCAAGTCAGAATAATTTCCTGTATTCAAGAAAGGGGGCACGATTCTGTCATAAAATCTGACAAGCTAATCAGTCCTGCTATCTAAAAGTAAATGGCAGCTCTGCTTGGAGAATTGGAGAATTACTGGCGCATATATTTATGTACAAGTGCGAAAAGCCCAGTTTTGATTTGTTTTACTCGGTGTTTGTTTGGCAGAACACAGTAAGATATGAGTGTTTTGAAATTACCCAGCTTCAATGATGTGGAATCAAATAAAAAAAATCAGGCTGATTAGAAATACCATTCCAGGCTTTGAACTTTTCTCACACTTGCCTTTTTTGGGAAATATTTTGTGAGTTTTGTGAGACATTATTTCAAATAAAAGAATTTTATTCAGTTAAGAGTCATGAAGGTCTCAACTGAGGCGCTGTGCACACAACTAGTTGAAGGTTTTCACTCGCATACACGATAACGTTTCATGCTATCCTACAAAAAATGTCTGAGATTAGCCACTGGCTGTAATTGAGAAGTATTGTGGGGAAGTTGACAAACTTCACAGCACAAAGAGCCTTTCACTGTGTGTTGAGCATAAAAGTTTGATTTGACTCTGTATAATGCGTGTCATTTTGACCCAGGCAGCTTTTTTTTTTCCCTTTCAAATTTTTTTTTTTATTACTTAATCCAATTGGAATAATATATACTTGTTCACATATGTTATCTGAAAACACACACACACAAATCTGACAATTTTCTTCAAATTTCTTTGGTTTTATTTCACCTTGTTACACTTGTGTTCCCAGTCAAAATTGACCGTCCATTGGAAATGAATGGATTAGACTACAAAATACAGAAATATCAAGTGTTTAGGAGCATACCAATCCTTTAGATGAGCAGATATGTGGATGTGTGTTTGCATACACAAAGTCTTTGGACATGATTACACACACAAACACACACACACACACACACACACACACACACACACACACACACACACACACACACAATGTGTGTTGAGTGTCCTTTTGTGCATCATCTTTCCCCGTACACTCTTTGAGGAATATTTCAAGATCTTCTAATCATATTACATTGCGTTTGGGCTTGTTTGAATTGGGATAGTCTGCTGTAAGTTACGATATATCATTTTCTAAGTTATATGTATGTTTCAGGAAGTAATAAGGAAAAAAGTGACCATCAATATATATATATATATGATAAACAGGAGTAGCTTTTTGTAACTTTTTTTTTTTTTTTATTACTTCCTAAAACATACATACAACATAGAAAGGGTTTATATAAAAATAATAATAAAAATAGTAGTACAAAACTATAATTGAAATACCTGGTCATAATTACTAAAAAAGAAGTTGTTAAAAAGATCTCATGCAATATCTTGTGATAATATATGTAATATGAGAGATTTGTAAAACTCTTAATTGGGCCGGTAATTTTTGACCGGGAACAAAAAATATATTAACCCAAAATGAACACAGCACTAGGGTTAATACCAAGTTCTGTTCTTTACAGTCAGTTGTTGACCAAAGACAATAAAAATAGAAACATTTCATTCTAATCACATTACACAGATGCGATAAATATGTCATGCTAATCCTCTCTTGTTAAGCGCTCAACCAAAACACCTCAGTGAGACGCTTGGTGAACAGCCACTTTTCATCTCTTTTTTTTCTCCTTTTCTCCCCAATTTGGAATGCCCAATTCCAAATGTGCTCTAAGTCCTCATGGTCTGGTAAATGGTCTGCACTTATATAGCGTTTTTTTTAACCTTTAGAGGTTACCAAAGCGCTTTACACTGTGTCCCAATCACCCATTCACACACACATTCACACACACACACACTCATACACCAATGGTGGCAGAGCTGCCATGCAAGGCGCTAGCCTGCCATTGGGAGCAACTTGGGGTTCAGTGTCTTGCCCAAGGACATTTCGGCATGTGGAGTCGTGTGGGCCGGGAACCGAAGATGGCTTGTTGAGCACGTAACCGTGGAAATGTAACGCGTGTGGAGGCCCATGCTATTCTCCATGGCATCCACGCACAACTCACAACGCACCCCACCGTGAGCGAGAAGCACACATTTAACGACCACAAGGAGGTTACCCCATTTGACTCTACCCTCCCTAGCAACCGGGCCAATTTGGTTGCTTAGGAGACCTGGCTGGAGTCACTCAGCATGCCCTGGATTCGACTCGCAAGTAGTAGTCAGCTACCCAGGCCCCTAACTGCCACTTTTCTTAAAGAAACATTACTGTTTTAGCAATTCTATCATTTTTCATATGTAAGAAAAATGGAAAGTACAAATGAAAAATATTTAATCAAATATTTATTTCTACTTTCTCATGGTTTAAACACCCACACTCCTTAATTTTCTTTAAAGAGTCCTTTTATTTCTTAATTTTGTCCAGATGACAAGCAACAGAGTTTGACACAAGCTATTACAACTAGAAGTGAAAGAGAAAAAAAAATGTATGTACTAAATTATTTGGGAAGTTAAGAGCAAGAGAAGAATAAACAACACAGAAAAAGCCAGAAACAAGAAAGAAAAGGGGAGTAGATGCTGCAAATGTATTCACACAGTGCTTTGAATGTAAAGCCCCTCTCCCACACACTGCTGAATCCCAGCACAGGCGGGACGACCAGCGGGCATGTGTGCTGAGAGCTGTGCTAGGGTGAAGCCTCTCTGTTGTGCTATTCTGCTCTTTTGATCTCGTCTAATCTCAAAGGGCCTGCTGTCTCCAACCTAGAACCCTTGAGCCGCCACAAGTCCCACCTCCATTAACATGAAAATTTCACCTCTGCCTCACCCTGGTTCTCTACCTACACCTTATCTCTGTTGCGTTGGACGCCTGCTCTCTCTCTCTCTCTCTCTCACTCGTCTTCACCTGTCAGTTCAAGTCACTTCTCATCAAGCCATGCACTGGAATCAAGTCCTGTCAGTCTTTGTTACCCCCCACCCCCCTTCCTTGTCTCAAGCCTACCCACCCCATTGGATGAGAGCTCTGTGTTGCCAGCATCTTGAAAATTTTTATCCCACACTCAATCCTATCCCCCTCGAACCATAAAAGGTAGACGTTTGCAATGCCTGTTCAAAACATAGCAAGTTATCGTAATTTCCTTTTGTAGATAATCAAAATATATATTCATACAAATAAATAGGTTTAGTCTAGTCAATTACATTGAATAGATGCTAGGCTGGCAGGTAAATCAGTTAGCAGTAATGTAAGCTAGCAGGCTAATCAGCTAGCAGCATGACTGTATCTTTCAAGTTTAGTTGAAAATATAGTAATTATGAGTTCTGAGAACATGAATAATCAAGCGAATTCATATTTACAAGTGGGTAACTCTGAATACTAGACGATACCCAAGTTGCGGAGTTGTGATGTAGAAAGGGGTGTTTCGACATTTAAAGATTTCAGTGCCTTATTTCAATAATATTAATATGTTATATGAAACAGTCAACCGATAACTTACCCTTCACGGTTTGTTTTAAGGAAATTAATGAATAATTAGTTAGTTAGTTGATTTGCATTAATGTATAAGTTGTGTAAAAGTGAATCAGGTGTGCTCAGTTATTCTTATCCACAGGTACAACAGAAAAAATAGCTTTTCAGTATTTGTTTAAGTCTGACATCTGTATTTTGTTTCCCACTTGAATGTGTGACATGCTGAGGTAAACGATTGCCCGACTAGAGGTACGAACTTCCCATGTGCAGTTCAGACAGCAGATAAGGGGTAAGAGTCATTCTGTGCTAGTAGTCTAATGTTGAACCTCAATCAGTTATCATATGCTAACAAGCTAATCAGCTAGTAACCGGTTGGCTTGGAAGCTAACTCAGAAATTGAGAAATGTTGAATTTGACTACTTTTAGCTTCAGTTACTATACAGTATATAATATGTGACATATTTTAAAATAATTTAATTGTCAAAATTACATAGGCTAAGTCCACAATAGCATACTACTGTACTACTTGTACTATTTCCTCAGTATACATGGCAAAAGTACAGTAGTAAGAGTAGTATGGTAGTATGCTATAATAACTATGTACACTCAAAACATATTTTAGCCTTTATTTATTTACGCATTTCAATTACACAACAGAATTCCATCAAATTGTATTGTGTAATGTTTAATTAAATTAAATGTATAAACCTTAATGTATTTAGTTCCCTTACAACTCAGTACACTTGACATTGCATAGTAACGCATATGGGGAGTACCTTCTTATATGACCTAGTTGAAAACTCTCAACAATAATGCCAATATTCTAATATTGGCTATGGTGTTTGAGCCCCACCTGTTTTGGCTCAAAACCGTCCACTATAAAACGTGCACAGAGAACATTTCCTTCAATTCTTTGCTTCAAGACATGCAATCATCTCTTGTCTTGAAGCCCTCTACCTTCGCCATCGATATAAATGAGTCAGTGGGTGGAATCTTCGTGGGAAGACTTTCCGCTCCCCTGCAGTACTCTGGCGAACATTACACTGCCTTGCCAATTGACACTTTGCTGGTGAACGGGCCTCAGCATCCATATTCCCCTCAGTGCTTCGGCAGGGTTTGTGTATCCTTACAAACAATTGTATATTGTATATTGTGTGATATAAATATAAATATATATTAAATGATATTTTTAAATAAAATATAATAAAAGAGTCCTTCTGTAAGTGTTCCTTGTGTGAGAGGCACATCCCACAATTAGATCAGCATGAGAGCTGTGTTTACTATCTGGGCTGTGCCCACGCAGAGTCAGCTCTTATGGAGACAGACAGCTGTCACTCATCATAAATGAGTCTCAAGACTCGCGAATCACTCTTGTTCTTAGGGACAAGCCTCAGCACCCTCAGCCTCAGCCTCATGCGCCCTCCCACCCATTTTTCTGTGATACCCGAGGATTCACACGAGGAGGCACTGCAGGGCCGGAAGATCGAGCAGGATGACTTTGAGGCGGTCCTTGTAGCAGCACATGCCCCGTGAGCCCCTCGATTTCTCCAAAGCGTATGTTTTCTGATACGCTATGTGCGAGACGAGCACCGACTTTCTGAAATAGCGAGCGGCCTTTTCTCGTGCAGTGGTTCTGACAATGGGGATGATAATGAAGTCATGTCTCTCGCTGCATCAGGCGAGTGGTCAGTGGATGATGCTGCCACCCCTCCCCCCAGCGAGGGTGAGGAACGTGCACGTGCCACTGACAGGGAAATACTCTGCATCCTTATAAGGGTGGTCGAAGAGCTTCACCTTGAGTGGTCTCCCCCAGAAGAACCTGAACAGTCTCGCCTTGATCAATGGTTCCTGTAGTCCGGACACCATCAATCGGCAGTGTCCCACAAATCTCCCCATTCTTCCCCTTCTCAGTCCTTCTCAGCGCACTCGCGCAGTGACGCAATCCTCTTTAATGTGGATCACAGGGACAACCCCCTGTGCAGGAGGCTGTAGCAGCACACCTCTACCCAGCGAATAACAGGGCGTGGAAATCATACCCCATACATCCTTCCTAACCATGTCAAGATCGTCCGCACTGGCACGAAAAGCTTACTCAGCAGCAGGACAAGCTTTATCAGCACTCCACGCCATGGCGGTGCTCCAGATATTTCAAGCCAATCTCCTCAGGCAAATGGATGAGCACGGCTTAGATTCAGAGATATTCAAAGAGCTTCCGCACTACTACAGACTTAGTGCTGCATACTACGAAAGTCACTGCGCAAGCCATCGCAACCTGGCAGTTCTGGATCTACGTATTTGGCTGACCCTCACAGAAATTAGTGATAACGAAAAAGCCACTCTTTTGGATGATCCAGTGTCTCCAGCCAGCCTCTTTGGCAGCTCTTTGAATAAGTTTTCTGAGCATAACGTCGCGACTCAGCAGCAGTCACAGGCTATGAGACACTTTATGCCCAAACGGAGTATACCACAGCCTGTTCGCCCTTGCTCTTTTTCAAGCCAATGTCCAACTAAAAACCCCATATCTGCTGTCTCACAAGCACCTGCGTATCAGCGTGTGCAGCAAAGGTGCTCCTGATGGACACAACCTTTTGAAGCGGAAAGCAGAGTCCGTGATTCCCTCAGGGTCTGCTCCAAAAAGGCTTGATTGAAGACACAAATCACGGTTCCATACCTCCCCACAACTGGTTGTCAGGAAAGGAATATTTTGTTCACAATATTGTTAAAAATCTTGTTTCTGTGTCTTGTACTCTAATAAACACAATACAAAATGCAATAAGTGCAAAAATGGCACACATTTGGCCGGCAAAACGCAAATATGCATTGCCATCAGTATGCCTGATTCTCTCTGTCATCTGCAAAGTCTGAGAAGACAAGGAAATGGTTCTATTAATTGTGCCGAAATGGCCCAACCAGCCATGGTGTCCAGAGATGATGGGGATGCTGCATAGCTCCCCATGGGAAATACCGCAGAGGAGGATCTCTTCTCTCAGGCATAAGGCACAATCTGGCATCCCCAGCTGTGGAACCTGCATGTGTGGCCCCTGAACGGGGCACATTACACGTGCCAGGTCTGAAGCATTCAGTCATGAACACCACTTTAAAGACCAGAGTGCCGTCCATGAGATGCCTCTACACGCTAAAATGGATCGATTAGACACAGGACTCACCCCATCAATGCTCAAAGTGTATGTGGCAACTATATCTGCATATCAAACATGAAACCGTTGCCTCTATAGGCAAGCATTATTTAATCATAAAGTTCCATAAGGGAGCAAGGCGATTAAACCCATCTCGGCTGGCAGACTGCACAGTCCCAATTTGGGACTTAACTTTAGAACTAAAAGCTCTCGCAGGGCTCCCCTTAGAGCCTTTGGACTCATTTGATTTGCGTATGCTCTCCGTTAAGACCGCACTACTGCTGGCTTTAGCCTTAGTAAAATGGGTAGGTGGCCTGCATGCATCAGTGGACAATTTATGTCTGGAGTTTGGCCCCGGTCTTTCAAGAGTCACTGTCAGCACCCAGGAAAGGCTCTGTAACCAAGGTCCAAACCACACCCTTCAAAGTGCAGGTGGTTCACCTTCAGGTCTTCTTCCCTCTTCTATTTATTTCGGATGAGGAACAATCATTTCATTTGTCATGCCCTGTACAGGCACTACATGCATACAGTACGTTGAGCGTATGTAAAGACAGTTCATTTTCATGGGCAAGGAAGAGGCGAGAAACCGGCTTGTCAACATAAATAATAATTTAATAAAGAACTTAAAACAAACACATAGGACAGCAGACATGTCTGCTGATTAAGCTCTCTCTCTCGATCGCCGTCTGCGAGTGGCCTTTATCCCTCTTGACGGCTCAATTTAGCCTGATCCGGGACCGGGCGTGCGCAATCACGCGCCGGTCCCGCCCTCCACCGTGCCACAGCGTACTTGCCAGTTCAGACTGTCTGATCAGCTCTTTATATACTATGGAGGACGCACAAAAGGAACGTCCATCTACAAGCAAAGACTCTCTCACTGGATTGTCGATGCAATTGCCCTGGCTTATGAGTCAAAGGGTAAGACTTGGCCAGTTGGTGTTAAAGCACACTCAACTAGAGGCATGGCCTCCTCATGGGCATGGCAGATGGTGTGTCCTTACAAGACATCCGTTTTGCAGCAGGATGGTCCTCTACAAACACATTCGCAAGGTTTTACAACCTATATATAACAACTCTGTCTTCACAAGTTCTTTCTATTTAGAGCACTTGCTATTCATTAATAAGTCACAAGCACATTCATTATAAATATAATCCTTTCCTGACTGGGTTCATAAGGAGTTAATTATTACAATATGACTATAGTTCATATATTCATTATGAGTGCTCCCCTCCTGGCCAACACGAGGATCACTCACTGCGGCATACTCATGTCGGTCGCCGTCACACAACACTGGGGCACCACGTTTCCGCTCTGGGAAGTTAGTTTGTGTAGTGCGGCGTGATGGGATTCTGTTCACCATATGCGTTACTACATATGTCGAGTGTACTGAGTCATAAGGGAATATCTTGGTTACCTACGTAACCTCGGTTCCTTGAGACAAAGTGAACGAGACATTGCGAATGCTAGCCGCACTACAAGACTCAGAGTTCTTGAGGCACTAGAGATGTGCTCCTTGTTTTCAGAAAATGGTGTTTGCGCACTTGTTTTTAAAGCAAACAGTTTCGTACCAAAACAGGTGGGGCTCAAACACCATAGCCAATATTAGAATACTGCCATTATTGTAGAGAGGTTTCAACTAGGTTGTGCAAGAAGGCACTCCCCATATGTGTTACTACATAATGTCTCTTTCCCTTCATCTCAGGGAACCGAAGTTACACATATAACAGAGATGTTTTTTTTTTATCTTAAAAACTACTCATTGCAAATTTGACAATGTCTTTTAAATGATATCAAAAACAAAGCTGAGCTAAGCAAAAAATAACTAAACTAAGATTTCTCATTTTATTATTTTAAGCATTAGTTAAGATAACATATATTATAAAGCAATTTTGTAGGATTTCCAATCAGGCACTGAACATTGTACCAATTACATTTTCATCCAATTTAATCACTTTGGGTTCACAATAGCGAACCATCATACTACTCTATTTATGCATTACATGTGGCAGAAATGCAGTAGTATCAGAGTATGGTATTCTGAGCAAATGTAAATGTAAATTAGACAATTAATGTCTTTTAAATGTTCAAATATTTTACAACTGAAATATTTCTTGCTTTGTTATAATCAATCAACAGTTAAGATGACATATATCATCAAGCAATTTTATAGGATGTTTAATAGGCAAAGATTAGAGTAACCATTAAAAGTAATTTCAGCTAATATACAGTAAAAGCTTTAGGGTCCAAAGGGGGGGAGGGAATCTTGCAAAACACCAACAGCGAGGGGCGGGCAGGGAGAGTGTAACAGAGGGCAGGCTCCGGGGACACATATCCTTCCCTAATTTGCTGGAAAAGTGTCCCGCACTGGAGGAGACTCACCTCTATTAACCCAAAGCAAGAGTGAAAGAGAGACAAAGAGGGAGCGAGACAAGAGCCACACAAAGAGAGAGAGAGAGAGAGAGAGAGAGAGAGAGGGAGGGAGGCAGTGGCTCAATCTCCAGGCTCATTATCCCTGAGCTGCTCCAGAGCAGAGCAGAGCACCCGGAGCATGGCAGGGACACAGCAGGGCCAGGGGCCAAATGGATTCATCTGCTCTCATTTGCTCCTGTCTCAGCAGAGGCAGCTGCTCAGAGAGAGGTGGCTTGAATGAGCCGGGGAAAGGGAGGTGGGAGTGAGGAAGATTTAAGCCTTTGTCATCCTTCCTCAAATAGCGCCACCTGGCTTTCAAACTATGCCACAGCAATAGAAGCGTAAGAATTGGGGGGAGAAAATTAAAATGATTCCAAAAATGTATAGGCCATGAGTGGCAGTGAGTGATAGGCCAATACATGTCAATCAAGCAAATACTGATATTTCAATTTTATCGTCCTTTAACTGTGCACACAGGGATGATTAACAAAAGTGTTAGCACTCCCTTGTGTCAGTTTCAAAATCAACCAACAGCCTGGTCACATTTTGACATTTTCAAATATTTTGGGGCAAATCTTGAGTACAAAATAAATGTTTATTTAATGTCATAAATTTGAGTCATTTGCAATTATTAAATAACTGCATGAACTAAACATATATGACTTTCTTGCATAGAACACAAAATAGATGTTTGGCATAATGTTAGGGACTGACATCCTTAGTCACTATTCAATTTCACATTATGTAAAAAAAAAAAAAATACAAAATAAATATTGTAATGAAAGTGAATGATGACTAAGTCTGTCAGCACCTAACATTCAGTATAACTAATAAATGGGCATAATATAGCAATTTGAGGTTAAATTATTTAAAGTGAAAAGAAGAAACCACAGAGTGATACGAGAGACATGAAATGCTTAATACTCATACTTCACAGTTAAGTGATTATCATACAAAATTACACCTCCCTAGAATACTCGATTCTGATTGGTCAATCGCGCCATCAAGCGGTCTGATTTTTCAGAATAATGGCCGCACATCTGGGGATAAAGTGATATTTCGCCAGTCATCAGTGTCCTGTGAATCATCTTTGCCACATCTCATGTCACTCAGCTATCTATGCAAGTAAGCTAATAAAGTTATTTCATATCAAATCAATATTTCACTTTCATTTATTTATTTATTTATTTATTTATTTATTCGGCAAGTAGTCATGTAATAAGCGGGTTAATGAGCAGTTAGATGGTCATTGTCTCAAAATAAACACCAACTGAACTGGAATCGCAAACCAGAGGTTGAATTTATCTCTTTCTAGAGACTCCGTAGTCCCTTTTTCCTCCAATTATATCATAATTTCAACTTAAATAATAATGTCATGTCCATTTAATTATGAACTTGGTAAGTAGCCATGTAATGGGCAGAATAATCTACACTCATCCAGTCATGATTGCTAAATTAACCCATACATGCTAATGAAGTGAAGGGGACTTACATCACCCTGAAGGGGTTTATTTTATCATAAGGACTGGCTAACTGTAGATTATCCTTTACATATATGATCACAGAAGTCCACAATAAACCAATCAGAATCAAGTATTCTAGAAAGCCAAGTAATAAAACATAAATAAATATATATCTTCCTTTAACAAACTCAAATTGACCACTTGAGCGAACTCCAAATCACCCAAACATTCTAACTGGCTAACTTCCTTTACGACATTTCCGACCTTCCCTATAATCTTTTTTACCATGTGACCTCCCTCCACATCTCCCTCCTGGCTACACTAACATTAACAACCCAGTTGGGCTTGAATTTATCCCAAGGACACAGCACTATATACACTACAGGGAAGCTATATGGATTCTTGCTTTTATTACAATGAGTCCCAGAGTATCAATTAAACATCTATCATCACGATGCATTGTATCATAGATCAGAGTGATTGATGGGCACATTATGTGGCCAAACGTTGGCTTAAAACCCCAACACACATCCCGTGCTTTCCAGTAAGATGGGGGTTGCATAGAAGCAAATTTACACAAATGTCGAGGCTACAGTGAGTTATATGTGCACGCGGTAACCCAAGAGGGCAAGGGAGGGCACTTTGCATAAAGTTGTAAGTGGAAATCACTGACACAGATGGAATCAAGTCATACAAAAACAGAAATTCATTATACTCAGGCTGTTTACTTTGTGGCCAGTGTGAAAATCATCCATTGTTAAAAGTACCGTCACTCATTTAAGTACTGAATCATGTTGAAGTCAACACGAAACAACGTTTGCAACCCATGTTAATTCTGTAATGTGATGTACTGTACTGGGAATTGATTTCATTCAAATCACATAATCTCATAATTTTCAAAGACATTAGTGGATAGTTTTGTTGCAAACATAATTTCAGCACTAAAATTAGTGATTGTAGCATTGCTGCAGCCTGTAACCCCCCCATTTGGCCTTATATCCTGTTTAGTGGTGTCTTTACCCAGTGACCCAAAGTCCCCTGGGGCCCATGGGTTAATGAAAGGGGAAGATCAGTGGTCCCTGTGGGCCTGCTTATCTGTCTGTCTATCTGTCTGTCTGTATGCCACAGCCCTATTTTCCATTCCCCAGCCATATGCCTCTGAGACGAAGGCACAGAGATTGACACATGGGCTTAAACATGAGCGCCACCAACTGTCTCAGGGGAAACCGCAGGCCTAAGCAATATACCGAAATACATACACATAACACCAACACACAGAAACACATGTGACACCTGGAGGGCAATTAGACCACATGTCGCCCCAAGTGTTTACCTAAAATACATTTGGGCACAGCTGCTTTGTTTCCCATGATGCACCTCTCCCTCGGTAATGACGAAACAAAGCAGCACAAAGGAAGAAACACTTGCCAAATGGCAACATTTTACATTTAGGTTAATAAGGTTGTATTCATTAACATAAACTAATAATGAGCAATACTTTAACAGTACTTATTAATATCAGTGTTAATGTTAATTTAAATTATGTTAAAGTTAATGTTAATTTCAACATATACTTATACATTTTTTTATATTAAAAGATGAATATTAACATTAGTTAACGCATTATGAACTAACTCGGACTAACGATGAACAATATTTGTACAGCACTTATTATTATTGGCTAATGTTAATTTCAGCACATACTAATACATTTTTAAAATTAAGGGCTCTATTTTAAGTCTAATTGCAATTTTTGTGCCAGCGCAAAGCGCAAGTGGCCATAGGGGGGAATGTTTGTGCTATTGTGTGTGTATGAGCACAAACGGTGTGTGTATTGTATGTTAATGAAGTGGCAAAAAGCGCAATTTGCTATTTTCCTGATAAACAGGTCTTTGCGCTAAGATGTTTGAAAACCACATCTTAACTCAGCGCAAAAGTTTAACCTACGTATTGCATTTGCAGTTTGGAGATTATACCAGCAGTATAATAATAATAATAAAGTTGTAAATGTCCAAACATCAAATTATGTCCTTTACGATCAGAGTTGTAGCCGTCTTATATGAAACAAAAATGTATGAGATTTGAGTTGGTCTATTGGTCATGGTCTATTTTTCAAGTATTATTTTTCAATTTACAATTGTATTTATGGTATACTTTGTAGGCCTAAAGATATTTTTTCACCTGTTGTCATAGAGCGATTTTTAAGTCACTGCAAAAAGGGCCAGCGGAAGAAGTTGGAAAGGGTAAAATGTTTGGAATTGGGAGACTATGATTTTTTAACACCTATTTATTTTGAATATATTTTAGGTTTTTTTTTTTTAAGTGTAATTTCAATAAAAAATATTTTTGGTTTCATTTTTTCATATTTCAATAACTTAATAATATTTTTCAGAATCAAAATCAACCAGTAGAATTGAAGTGTGTGCCGATATAATCACTGTTAATACTAGCTATGATTTGTGTGTCAGTAGATGAAAATGAGTCTTACATTCTCTATAATTTAATGGAGCCTACATCCAAATTCTGAAGAGAATCACACTTTCCACGTGTATAAAAGGAGCGTGTCACTGTCATAGTTAATGCACAAAAGAACGTGATCTATTCTTCTAATTCATTGCATACAGTCCATCTACACTACCAACTTCTTATGAATGTGCTTGGTTTGTATCGGTTGTGCTTGAGTGGAATGGACTATATAATAGTTCTTTTTGTTAGTAAATGCATTAGGTTGAACTTGAACTGTCCACCGCAGATAGTGGAATAACCAGAGAAAACCGCAGAATTAAATTGCACTTAATCCAGCCCATATGTGCATTGTGCATGAGATATTGCCAAACATATGCATGTCTAGACTTAGCGCATGCTTGCACGAAAATACCTAAACTTCATGGCCATGCTCGCTGACTTTGCTCTCAAGACTTATGGCATAGCACTGTGTTTAAAATAATGTCTACATTACCCTTTGTAAATGCATACTTTTACAGCACTTATTATTACTGGTTAATATTAATTTCAGCATATAATAGTACAAATTTAACAAAATTGTATACATTAACATTAGTTAATGCAGTAGTTAACACAAACTAACAATGCACAATAATTTGACAGCACTAATTAGTAACATATACTAATACATATTTTGCATTAAAAGTTGTATATATAAACATTAGTTAATGCATTTTGAACTAACATGAACAAACAATGAACAATACTTTTACAGTGTTTGTTAATTTGTAGATTTCAACATATACTAATGTTGTACATTTTTAACAATTTTTATACATTAACATTAGTTCAACTATTATGAAATAACTTGAACTATGAACAACAATGCATAATAAAGTATTTCGAAATTAACATTGACCAAGGTTAATAAATGCTGCAAAATTTTGTTGTCTTTTATTGTTAGTGATTTGACATAGTTAGTTAATTGTACCTAATGCATTTACTAAAAAAATAATCTGTGTTAACAAAAATGTTCTTATAACATCAATAAACAAATCTGTATGTTTGCCAACAATCATAATGAATAATAATAATAAAAAAAATAAAAATAATAATAATTCTACTTTAAAGAAGAAACGTGTTTTGCAAGTTGTTATGAAAACTAATGGGGCAAATTCAAATAAGTGTCTTTGTGATGCAGCCCACTTGTTTTCTTCATTTGCAAGGCAAAATTTCAGCTTTAAATTCCTCACAAAGACAATAAGGCCCCAGGCTGGTACAGAAACATCTGGTACTAAACAAACATTTCAGCATTCATTTGTACACTGCTTGCTACAAGAGCTGTGAAAATGGCTGTGGTGTAAATTGGCTCTGTAAAACAATAATGTCACACCTGGCGAGAACACAGTGAGAGTGAAGTGTCAATCCAGCTGTGTCAGGTACAATTCATAAAAAAAAGCCTGGACTTTGGTTATCCATTTTAAACTTAAACCATCCTACTGTCAGTAAAATCATTTGCAAGAAACACTACCTTGCCATGGTAACAGCATGCCATTCTGGTCATGTACCATGGTAATACAATGTTTTTGGACTTTCATGAATATACAACCCAATACTGTCACTGGACATTACATTATATACATTACATTTCTAAGATAAAATTACTATGATACCACGCATAGTATCAAAATCATCAAATGGCATCAAAATCTCACATGCTGCAGGACACATTTCCAGCTGGATCAAAAGTAAATTGTTTTGAAGGGGGAAAAAAAAAACTATAAAACATGCAGATGTGCAATACTGGCCAACTGCTATTTTTATTAAAACTGTATAACTTATCATCGCCTCTGGCAAGGATATGTTCAACATGTGACAGCTGATTAAAACCTACAATTTTGAACACTCGAGAGCGCCACTTATTTATTTAATTAAATCAGATACAGTTATTACTTTTCACACATGAACTTTAAAGTTACTATCAGAAGCGGCTATAGGGGTGCTAATTCTTGCACTGTTAAATAAAATGAAAATATTTCTGATTTAAGTCTGCTCTTTGGCATAATTTAATAGCTCAAACAAAAGTGAATCAACTTCAATGGCTTTTCAATGGTAAAGCCAAAACAAACTAGGACGATATTTCTATTCTTAATGTTTTAATCAATGAGTTAGATAGGTGAACATTTTTACCATCTTTTACAAAATTAATATTAGGAGCGGACGATGTAGCAGTTTAAATGTTAAACCGTTATGTTAAAAATAAAAAAAGATATACCAGTATAAACTGGTAAAAATATTGTTTCTATGGTGGTTCTACAAAACGCCCGCGCATTATAGAATATACATGTTAGGGAGTAAACAATAAGAGTGAAAAAGTGGAGCTTTATAGAAAAAAAAGGTGTGTCCTTCATGGTGTGGAACCAACATGAAGTCAGCATGTTGTTTCCGAGAATTGTGGTACCCTAGGATTGGCCACATTATGCCGATTTACTGAAAAGCGGCATCTCCTATCAGAAATGTTTACCTGATAGTTTACCTTTCCCTGTGGCACTACCAAATACGTGTTATGTCAGTAGCGTGGGAGACCTGGTACGGGTCCTGCATTGAAACCAGGAAGTAATCGCGTTTTCATAATCAGTGACAAGCACGATTAGTAGGTTGCATTTTCCCCTCTAACATTACATTTTTACTCCCCTGATGGGGTTATGGTATGCATTCCTCTTCACTGTATAACAGCCTGTTCAATTGAAGACAACTCGCTTTGCAACTATTTGAAAATGGAGCACACACACGTGTCCCTACGCCCAACGACACTTATCGTTTTGGCCACTAGGGGCAGTGTTTCTAATTTTGGTAAGAACAGACTGATTTTATCTAAAGAAAAGTCAACCTACTGTTTCTGATTTCACTGAGAGATCAGTCTGGTGGAGCTGACCCATCTCTTAGCACTAAAAGTCAATGTAGTTGCTTTTGTAATTTTTTATCTTAAAATGACCTTGCATAACTTTCAAAAGTTTTTAATCTCTTTTCCATAAAATATGTCTATCGTGATGCCGACCACAATTTGTCCGAATGAAATGTGAAATTAACTTTAGTTTTTTTTTTGGCCAATCCATTGATAGGCTACTAGTTTAATAACAGCTGATTAATCACAACATCTCTCTGCACCAAAATAAACACAAGAACATGGGCACAGACTGTACTATTGTTATGCTTATTCTTTTATAGGAGAATATCTACATGAAAAACAGGAGATATGGTACTGGGATTGCATCAGACTGAGTCAAGATGTGTATTTAATAAGACATAGATGTAACACACTTGCTTTTTTTCCCATTCTGTTTGATGTTGTCTCAGAATGTATCTTATCCTTTCAAATTTCAAAATCCTTTCACATATGTGTGGGTGCTTGCGTTGCCGTGCATGTGAATCCATAAGATCAATGACTGTATAAAGCAAATATACACCTAGTGGTTTTTGTCAGGCACAAGTTTACCCCAACTCCTAATCCTGGCAGAGTGTCCCGCGTCTGGTCTTTTTCATCCAGGATTGAATCTACAAGCTCAAATGGACGTGAGCAGAGCAAATGAAGCAGCCTGTGATGATGTCAAAAACAGAGGGAGCATGTAAAAATGTAGTCAGGAAAAAAAAAAAGATGGCAAGCGTGAAATCATTCGAAATTGCAAGCTGGGATACACTACATATGTGGTAAAAAGACCCGGATTTGAAGCTGCATAATCTGTCAAAAGACAGAAATATGACATGCTATTTCTACACATCAAAGTATACGTGCATAAAACTATCTCTCTGTCTCTCGGTTCTGAATGTAGTCCACATACACAACTTTATGGCACCAATACCATACATTTCACCCTTGCAAAAATGTACAATGGTAACATAGTTTAAACCAAAATAGAGCTTTGGAAAACAAATGGGTGCATGTGTATGTAAAATGGCTCATGATTTTGACCTTGTGTCACACCATATTCTCTTAGCAGCTCAAGTGCACCGCTGCCCTCACATTCTCAAAGTGATGATGTCAGCTAAACAAAGAGAACTCTGAAGAGTGTCTGGAGATTCTCAACACATAATTTATTGGCTCCAAGCATGTGAGGGGCCACTGCAGCAGGGTCTGTTTCCCTTTTGCTACACTCAATTATAGTAAATATACAGAACAGGGTTCAGTGGGGGCTTCTGATCAGTGTGACCATGGGTGTAAAAAGTATTAGGAATTATACTTAAGTGAAAGTATGGATACTGAGTAAAACCTTTAATACATTAAAAGTCCAAAAACATACTTGAGTGAAAGTAAAAAATGATTCACATTGTACTTAAGTACTAAAAAAGTACAAATGTACTTTTTTTCTTAGCTAGAATATGATCAAGAGATGAGATTATGTGACAGAGGATGTTGTTAAATTTGATTGGTTTGTTAAGTCACTTTTTTACTCACTCTGATGACTCTGATAAGTCTTATTTCTCTCCTAGTGGCATTCGCAATCTGGTCATAGAATCATATTCCAATAAAAAAAAAAACTGTAAAATGATTTTATGTGGCCTGTTGTATGTAACACACCAATTTCCTGGTGGAATGAACACTAGAGGCGTTTAATCAACAATGACTTTTATCCCATTTCACTCAAATCATGAGTAAAATGGCAAATTATCAGTTCATAAACACTTTTCACTCTGTTCCTCCCACAATGACATTTTAAGACATCTAAACACTTTTACTATAGTGCATGGTTCATTTTGACATTTGCATTACATAACCAACTAAATTTACAAACTTGTTTACATGTGATCAAAGTGCACAGTAGCTCAGTAGAGTTTTGCATATGTGTAACAAAGGATCGGGGTGTACGAGTCTTGAAGAGCATGCAAGTCAATACATGAGCCGAAAGTGTCATAGAAGCACCACAAAATGATGTGGTTGCAACAGAAATGGCTTTTCATGTCACATTTGTTTTTTTTGACACTATCGTTTAGGTTTAAGTTTTAGGGTAGGGAGGTATGTCCATGTAATTTTCCTCATGATCCTATCTACACTCACCTAAAGGATTATTAGGAACACCATACTAATACTGTGTTTGACCCCCTTTCGCCTTCAGAACTGCCTTAATTCTACGTGGCATTGATTCAACAAGGTGCTGAAAGCATTCTTTAGAAATGTTGGCCCATATTGATAGGATAGCATCTTGCAGTTGATGGAGATTTGTGGGATGCACATCCAGGGCACGAAGCTCCTGTTCCACCACATCCCAAAGATGATCTATTGGGTTGAGATCTGGTGACTGTGGGGGCCATTTTAGTACAGTGAACTCATTGTCATGTTCAAGAAACCAATTTGAAATGATTCAAGCTTTGTGACATGGTGCATTATCCTGCTGGAAGTAGCCATCAGAGGATGGGTACATGGTGGCCATAAAGGGATGGACATGGTCAGAAACAATGCTCAGGTAGGCTGTGGCATTTAAACGATGCCCAATTGGCACTAAGGGGCCTAAAGTGTGCCAAGAAAACATCCCCAACACCATTATACCACCACCACCAGCCTGCACAGTGGTAACAAGGCATGATGGATCCATGTTCTCATTCTGTTTACGCCAAATTCTGACTCTACCATCTGAATGTCTCAACAGAAATCGAGACTCATCAGACCAGGCAACATTTTTCCAGTCTTCAACTGTCCAATTTTGGTGAGCTCTTGCAAATTGTAGCCTCTTTTTCCTATTTGTAGTGGAGATGAGTGGTACCCGGTGGGGTCTTCTGCTGTTGTAGCCCATCCGCCTCAAGGTTGTGCATGTTGTGGCTTCACAAATGCTTTGCTGCATACCTCGGTTGTAACGAGTGGTTATTTCAGTCAAAGTTGCTCTTCTATCAGCTTGAATCAGTCGGCCCATTCTCCTCTGACCTCTAGCATCAACAAGGCATTTTCGCCCACAGGACTGCCGCATACTGGATGCTTTTCCCTTTTCACACCATTCTTTGTAAACCCTAGAAATGGTTGTGCGTGAAAATCCCAGTAACTGAGCAGATTGTGAAATACTCAGACCGGCCCGTCTGGCACCAACAACCATGCCACGCTCAAAATTGCTTAAATCACCTTTCTTTCCCATTCTGACATTCAGTTTGGAGTTCAGGAGATTGTCTTGACCAGGACCACACCCCTAAATGCATTGAAGCAACTGCCATGTGATTGGTTGATTAGATAATTGCATTAATGAGAAATTGAACAGGTGTTCCTAATAATCCTTTAGGTGAATGTATTTTGTGAAGTGCACCAGTTCCTCCTGCAGCAAAGCACCCCCACATCCCCATGATTCACGGTTGGGATGGTGTACTTCGGCTTGCAAGCCTCACCCTTTTTCCTACAAACATAACGGTGGTCATTATGGCCAAACAGTTCAGTTTTTGTTTCATCAAGAACAGAGGAAAGATCTTTCTCCCCGTGTGCACTTGTAAACTGTAGTCTGGCATTTGTATGTCGGTTTTGGAACAGTGTCTTCTTCCTTGCTGAGCAACATTTCAGGTTATGTCGATATAGGATTCGTTTTACTGTGGATATAGATACTTGTCTACCTGTTTCCTACAGCATTTTCACAAGGTCCTTTGCTGTTGTTCTGGGATTGATTTGCACTTTTCGCTACGTTCATCTTTAGGATACAGAATGCATCTCCTTCCTGAGCGGTATGATGACTGCGTGGTCCCATGGTTTATACATGCATACTATTGTTTATATAGATGATTGTGGTACCTTCAGGCATTTGGAAATTTCTCCCAAGGGTGAACCAGACTTTGTTCTGAGCTCTTGGCTGATTTGTTTAAATTTTTCCATGATGTCAAGCAAAGAGGCACTAAGTTTGAAGGTAGGCCTTAAAATACTTCCAGGTACACCTCCAATTGACTCCAATTAGCCTATCGGAAGCTAATTGTCTAAAGGATTGACATAATTTTCTGGAATTTTCCAAGCAGCTTAAAAGGCACAGTTACCTTAGTGTATGTAAATGTCTCACTCACTGGAATTGTGATAGTCAATTAAAAGTGAAACAATCTGTCTGTAAACAATTGTTGGAAAAATTACTTGTGTCATACACAAAACAGATTTTTTTCATGTCTTTCCAAAACTAAAGTTTGCTAATATGAAATCTGTATAATTGTTAAATAATGAGTTTTAATGACTTCAACCTAAGTTTATGTCAACCTGTAAACTTCTGACTTCAACTGTATGTGTATATATATATATATATATATATATATATATATATATACACACACACACACACACACACACACAATGAAAACCAATGAAAACCAGACACATGAACATGGAGGGAAAAACAGGACATCACATAACTAGGAAACAGGAACTAAACAAGAATTTCAACATAAAAGTACCCAAAAAAAAGACAACAGAGAATGTGACAGAAATTTGGCTCAGCAGATGGTTGGAACTTTCTACAGCCGTCATGCGACACTCCATTTGAAATTACTGAAAAGGTGGCTTCAGGCAATTAAGACGAAAGAAAATTATCTGCAAAAATGTAGCGAATATCTTTTCACATTTAATGTAAAAGGTACTATTTTTTCTGCACTCGGGTTAAGTATAAATCCCCAAAAATAATACTTCAGTATAATACTTAAATATTTTGACTCAATTACTTTACACTCCTCTGAGTGTAACCTCAAGAAAGAAACAAGAAAAAAAAAAAAAAAAAAAAAAAACACACACCGGGTGAATTTACTATTAATTAAACTGTTGTTTTTCTGCACAAAAACCTGCATCTTATTCACTTATCAACTGCAATTCATTTCAAGTGATAGTTCACCCAAAAATTTAAATTCTCTCAGTATTTATACTCACCCTCATGATATCCTAGGTGTGTATGACTTTCTTTCTTCAACAGAACATAACAAGAAAAAAATCCAAACAGAACAAGAAAAATTAAAAAAATGTCTTAGATCAGTAGGCCCATAAATTGCAAGTGAATAGTTCTCTTTTGAAGCTCCAAAAATCACACACAGTCAGCATAAACGTCATTGTACAAACATTGGTTAAATTAATGTCTTCTAAAGCGACACTAATCGCTTTTGGTGTGGAAAAAAGATATTATCAATATTTAAGTAATTTTTAACTATAATATAATTTAATTTAACTATAACGCTTCACAGAAGGTGGAGTCCAAGTGGTTTCTTGTGTGACGGATTCGTGTTGCTATGATACAGACGTAATCTCATGTTCTCCACTCGGTTGAGACATTCAGGATGAGCACACATATGCACCATTGTTAGTAAAGAAAAAACAAAACCAACAAAACTCCTGTACTATGTTCTTTCTTCTCGCTTGTAAACAGCGCTGCTCTACTGGCTGTGACGCACTTTCATCAGTTCTCGAATGTTTCAAATGGCAATGTGATTATGTTACATACGCATACCGCTGCTCAACAGAAGCATGCTTTGAGTTAAAAAAGTACTTAAATATTTATCGTTTTCCACACCAAATTGATTGTGTCACTTTAGAAGACATTAATTTCACAGCTGATGTTGTATGCATTAAGTTTATGCTGACTGTCTGTGATTTTTGGAGCTTCAAAAGAGAAATCTTCATTCACTTACATTTTAAAGACCTACTGAGCTAAGATATTTTTCTATTTTATTGGTGAAGTTAGAAAGTCACACACACCTGGGATATCATATGGGTGAGTAAATAATGCGAGAATTTTCATTTTTGGGTGAACTATCCCTTTAAAAGGAGCTAAATGCATTGCAACATGAGTATTTAAATTAAGTATCATTATTTTCAGTGCAAACATCCTTTCTATGAAAATTAGGCTTATTATAGATTTTGCCTTATTCAAAAAAAAAAAAAAAAAAAAAAAAACACTCAAGCGCAATTTGCCTGATGCAATTAATCTTGTGCTTTACAAACCCAAGGAAAGCAGGCGGTACACATCATTTTATCAGAAGAGATGCCTGAAAACAATTTCTATTGATAACAATAGTAGTAATTCATCAAATGATGATCAAATGATGAAGATGAGCTTTGTGAACAATTCCTTTAAGTGTCCCTCTTATGGATAGTCAGACCACACACTCGTTCTCTGGCTCTGGACGTTTGATCTGTCATCAGGACTTTTGTGGCCTGGACTTGCACCCTCTGGCCTGGCAGACAGCAATAAAAATGAGCCAAAACAAATGGCAATGAGTATTTTTCTGCATGCGCGTATTGGTTTCCAAAGTCGTTAGGAGCATGTGCATGTGTGCAAACATTTGCTGGTTTGTGCAAACTCAAGTCATTGGAGGAAACCTCAGTTTGACACTGGTCTATTTAACACTGCTGCCGACAACTGTCTGCACTGCGGTGACCTGGGCCTCCTGTTATGGTTTATCAAAACAAGCCTGCTGCTTCCTGCTTCCTAATCTTCTTTTACTGCTGTGGAAGCATTTTATCTCTACTGATCCCAAGTCCATTTCCATAACCACTAAGCATATCTAATACAAATCCTAGATCTGACTGATAAAACGTATAATGGTAGCTGTAGTTTGTGCCCTAATGCCACAGTATTTCTTAGTGCAAAAATATGTTACTAAGTAAAAGAAACCTGTGGCAACTTGGTATTAGCTATTTGTCATTAAAAACATCAATTACAAAATTACAGAAAAAATTATTCTACAAAAACATGCATGATACAGTGATGGCAGATGATATTGATGATATATGATAATCAGAATATAATACCATGATACTGAATGACTATTTAATTCTTCATGGCCAAAAAACATGGTACTACCATGGTATATGTCCATGAAAACATGGTATTACCATGTTATATCCCCAAGATATTTTTTTCACATTGTTCTGTGCTACCATGGTACATGTCCAAAAGCATGGCACTTCCATGGTTCATGTTGTAAAAACATAGTATTACCATGGTTAAAGTCCAAAAACATGGTACTATCATGGTTCATGTCCACACAAACATGGTACTACAATAGTATATGTCCAAGGAAATATGGTACAACCATGGCACACACCCATAAATGTGGTATTACCATGTTATATGTCTAAGATCACATGGTAAAAAATATAGTTCTACAATGGTAAATGTCCATGAAAATGTTGCACTGCACTACCATGGTACATGTCCAGAAATATGGGGCTACCATGGAATTCGTCCAAGAAAACAAGGTACTATCAAAGTACAGTACATGTCCAAAACTATCATGTTTGGTGCTATCATGGTACAAGTCCAAAAAGATAATGTTAAATATCCAAAACATTGTACTATCATGGTAAATGTCCAAGAAAACATAGCACTGTACTACCTTGGTACATACCTTTGCTACCCTGGTACTACCAAGGTACATGACCAAAAACATGGTACTACCATGGTACATGTAATACTAAAGTAAATGTTGTTTGAAGGAGGACTCCATTTTAACTTTATTGTGACTTTTTAGTTCTAGCAATAAGTCGTCAGCAGCCACATCACCCTGCAGCTCTCACTTGGTTACCCACTGAAGCTAAGCAGGGTTGAGCCTGGTCAGAACCTGGATACAAGACCTCCTGTGAAAAACTAAGGTTGCTACTGGAAAAGCTGTTACGGAGGCCAGTAAAGGTCCAAATGACCCAGTGTAGTGATGGGGACACAACTATAAAAATACATTGTCTTTCAGATGACACGTTAAACCAAGGTTCTGGGGTGGAGAGGACAATTCTAATGAAGGGTAGGGGTGTAACCCCAGTGTCCTGGCCAAATTCCCCCATTGGCCTTTATCAATTATGGCTTCCTAATAAACCCATCCTTGAATTGACTCTCTCTCTCTACTCTCTCCTCTCCACCTATTGCTGGTGTGTGGCGAGCATACTGGCAAACTATGGCTGCCGTTGCATCATCCAGGTGTATGCTGCACAATGGTGGTGGTTGAGGAGAGTCCCCAGTTCTCTATGTAAAGCACTGTGTGAGTGTAGTGTCAGAAAAGTGCTTTATAAATGTAACATGCATTCATTTATTTGTAGTAACTATTGTATTTTAGCAGAATCTATAGTTACCATGGTGTATTTTAAAGGGTTGTGAGTGTGACCATGTTAATACACTAACAAACCAGCATCAAAAAGAACGCTTGTATTACGGTTTATATTTATTGATTTTTGAACAGAGATAAAGTACCATGGAAATGCCATGTTTTCAGACATGCTTCATGGTAATACTATAGTATACTTTAAAGCAGCGGTCACCAATTAGCGGACTGCAGTCTGGGTCCAGACCCCGGATTGGTTCCAACCGGACTGCAAGACATCATAACAACAACAGTTGCCCCGTCTCACTGTTTCTTTAGGTTAGCAGTGCGACAAAATAACAGAGCTGTGTACACCTCAAGCGCTCCGGGGCGAAGATAGCACTGATAGCGCTATATCCTTTAATGTTTTTCTCTAGCACAAAAAACTCTTAATTTATGACTTTTCGCTCTCCTCACGCATTGCCACTCTCCCCCAGTCTGCGATATGAGATGCTGCATAGTAGAGCTGCAGACACGATTATTTTAACAACAGGAGTCCATAGCGGAAAAATACAGTGAGCAGCAAAATAGATGAATACTGGCAACTTTCACTAAAATACACTACAGAAAACGAGAATGAAGCAAAGTTAAAAAATCTTTACATATCTGACATGACTCCTACAGTTCAGCGAACCAAGCAAGGTTTGTGACAGGACAATTTTTTTATGGTTCCAGAGTGCCTTTAGACTAGATTTTTTTTTTTGCTGTATATAATTTTCTTTATTAATCAACATGTTCGAGCCTACTGATGATAAACAGATATTTTTGTTTAAACTTTGTGAAAATGAATCAGAGATAACATCTTCTCATGGATGGCAAGAATGACAACCAAAAATTCTCTCCTTGTGGTGAAAAACATTTCCATTATTTGATAGTCAGTTATTATGATACGTTGTGATGAAAGTCCAAACCTTTGGTGGGATGGAAATGTCGAGACCGGACCTCTTGGAAATGTAATTGAATACCCAAGCTTTAAAGTGTCTTCGAGTGCCATGTAAATACCATGGGTACATGAATGTGGTTATTAATCAGTGTGACGAGGTGGAGGCGTGGCCGGGTCATGATGGTGCACAGCTGGCGCTGAGTCAGCTGATCAGCGGGAGAGTGAGATAAAGAGGAGCTGGAGATGCCAGTTCAAGAGAGAGAAAGAGAGACATACGGCGGCTGTATGTGTGTGTGGCTTAGTTTTATGTTGTTTTAAATTGAATTTTAGTCATTCAAATTACATTGACTGTTCTGCCAGTTCCCACCTCCTCCTTGCCTATCCTTTACCCGGTACATTGGTGCTAAACCCTGGAAGGAGGAGGGATGCGCTTTCATGGAGTTCTCGCCGCTGTCGTACGCCCGGGGAGGAGCGGCTGTCATCCGCCAGAGGGCGGAGGAGTGGTTGAGGACCAGGCGACAGCATGTCCGGGGACAGGCAAGCAAGTTTTTCTCTCCCCTCTCCCCTAGGTTCCCAGGAGACGGGTGGACCACAGGCTGGCTGAACAGCTGGAAGAGCAGCATCTCCCCTCCAGACAAGGGTCAGTCTGGATGGTCTCAGTGTGACAAGGAGGGTGCACGGCCAGCGCTGACTCAGCTGATAAAGGGGAGCAGGAGATAGCAGTTTGAGAGAGAGAAAGACACACGCGGCCACTGTACTGCTTGTGTGAGCGTTTTTGTTTTAGTTTGTTTTAAGTTGAATTTCCGTCATTAAAGTTGCATTGTCTGTTCTGCCAGTTCCCGACTCATCCTTGCCCATCCTTTACCCATTGCAATCAGTATCATGGTATGTGAACATACTATGTTACACATGGTAGTACCATTGACTAACTCTTTCAATTAAAATTGTATTACAGTGCTTCTCTTGTTATTGCTTCCTTAGGATGAACCACTTGTGCTGTACCTCTCATTTGTGAGTCACTTTGGATAAAAGTGTCTGCTAAATAAATAAATGCACATGTAAATATAAATTACCACCTGATAACTGTAACATGCTGCAACCAAGATTTTTATTTAAAAAAGAACATCACATGACCCACCCCTCTAGCATTCTAATTCTAAAGCTTTAAAAATTTCAGCCTTCAAAATATTTAAAATAAATATGGGGAACTTTTCAATGCAAACATTGAATTTCAGACCTAGCATTTAAACAGGGAAGTCAATAGTGCTGTGGCTTACTGTGAGAAAATAAAAAGGCCACTATTCTCTCTACAGATGCTTTCTGGAATATTGTTGAACAGCTCGAGCCGTTTGCTGAAAATCAAGATACACTTGTAAATAAATATCCTGAATGTATGCCAGCCAGCCAGAGGAAACCATTGCTGACAAGTGTGTTCAACTGTTATTCTATTGTTTCTCATTCTTTCTGACAGACTGTCTATAATTTGTAGCTCTAAGGATAAGTTGAGAAGTGTAACATACTGTAGAGTTTCAAATAACTTGTACAGTGATGTAAACCATACACCCAGACAAAACCAAAGGAAAGATGTGGGACTCGTTTGTTTGATCGGAACATGAATCATTAATGTTACAAAGCTCCTCTACACTTCAACTCAGAACTAAACCGAATAAATTGGTGCAAATCACAAAGATGGCTCTCCCAAGTCTATCTGAGGGCTTCATTCCATTTTTCAGGGTGAAAAGTGTATCTGAAGATAAATTTAAGAAACTGAGAAGGACAGAATATTTTAAAAGGATTCATAACAGAGATCTCTGGAATGCTTGATTCTAATTGGTCAACAATCTGAGGTAAAATATTTTTGAATAATGATGGCTGAACTGTATGATTGACTGTTGTCGCTGACATCATCCATTTATACATTTGGTAAGTTGTTGTGGACCGTTAGGGTCCTGATCACCCTGTCAATTATTGTTTTGCGATAATGACAGACTGACTGTACATTTATTCAAGACTGGTACAAGAATGCTGTAGGCTACTTTATGTTAGTAGACGCAAACAAAAAAGTAACATGGTACTTAATGGAAAAGCTAGACGCAGCACCACCAAAACTCCCAAAAAATATTTTCAAAATCAAATGTAAATTTTTGGATGAAAAAAAAAAAATCTTTCTATGATTAAATGTCTGGAAATGTGTTTAAATGTATTTGGCTTAGGTGAAACCTTCTGGCTTAAACAACTTTTGGAGTGCATAGAACAGAACTCAGGTGTCTCGAGATGTGTTTTTAACAGTTGAAGCTCTTTTAAACTTGACATGACATCTAAAGCACGTGGCACTCCAGTGCAGTAAGGTGTGCCGCAACTGTCAAAGTTGTCAGTCTAGCGCATGTTTGCATAGAAATACAATTGAAAAACCAAGCAGATAGACGGAAAAATACATTTGGTGTAAATTGTGCCTAACAATACCCATCTATGACTAATCAATTTACACTTCGATTCTGTTCCAAAACATAGAGTGGGCAGAAGCTCTCACAGCCAGGAATGCAGAAAGAGGCTCTGCTGTATTCGAGATCCCTCTTGAGAAATTCCCCTCAGGTCCAGAGGAACAGCAGTAGTCTGAGATACTGAATCTCCCCCAGGAGAGAAGCACAGCTTCTTACTGAATATGGATGTCTGGGGAGCATCAGCACGGTTGAAAGTGATGTGTTAAATGGAAATGCATGGAAAGGTCGCCTCTTTCTATTCATCTCAGCAGTCAGGATCAGGCACAGACACACTTTAGCAATAATTTGCAGAATGAGAGTAGAAGAACGAGAGGTGGGAACAGGGTTTTGCTGCTTTCCATCACTCCAGAGAAGATGGGTGGATGTCTCCGATTGGCATTCCAAGGATTTAAGTGCACCCCTGCTCCTGAGAACCATCAATTACTGACATTCTCGATGGAACAAAGGAAACTAATCGATAATCTCCCTGAAGACGATCAATCCCTAGATGCACCCTCTCTCCGATGGAACATTTACAGCAGGCAGTAAAGAAGGCCTTTGGGGCCTAATTGCATCCAGTAATCCTGCTAAGTGAGCTATATTTCCCTCCTTCTGCCACTATTAGACAGACCTGGTTCATAAATACTGCAGTTAATCCGGAAGCCACAACCCCAACCATAGGAGACAATCTGGGAGGGACACGAGGCCACAGAAACACAAATATGTGAAGGAACCACAGAGATTGGGGTGTCACCGATTGACACATATTTAATGACTCAGGCCATTTTACAACACAATGCAAAAATCTAAAGAAGTGACATTCCATGAGGCCACTAATCCATTTTTGGTTTTGTTTTAGGAAAGAATACCTTAAAGGTGCACTCATAATTGATTATTACAACACACTTTTTTCAGGTTTACCACAAAATCCATTAAAAGATTACATACATTCAGAATTTAGCTGCTTGTGTTCTCACTAATACATCACCATACCAACATATTACTCCCATGCTCTTCTCAATTGCATTGGCTTCCTGTCCACATACTGATTTTAAAACTCTTATTTTAACATACAAAGCAGTACATGGGACAGCTTTTTACCTATGTGATCTTATTTCTCTTTGCACACCTTTTCGCTCTCTCCATTCTGCTGGCTCTCTTAGCCTCCAGCAGCCAAATTAAAAAATATGGGAGAGAGCTTTCTCATGCACTCCCCCCATACAATGGAATGCACTGCCTTCTGCTATTAGGAATGCTCCCACATTAAACTGCTTTAAGAATGATTAAAAACTCATCTTTTTAAAATAGCTTATATTGATTGAACCCACTTCATTTTAATGCACTGGGTCTCGATTTGATTGCATACCTTGTTGAGTTTTATTTTGCTTTTGTATATTCTTTGTATTTGTGTTGAAGTGCTTTGAATGTGAGAAAGTTGCGTTATAAATAAAATGCATTTACTATAGGTACTGATATTAAGCGACTAATATTCAGCTGGTCATGTGATGTCCCTGTTCCATGTAGAGTAAAAGCTTTTATAAGGTTGACTGATATGACTGAGCTCTTCAATTCGCATGAGTGGTCATGAATTTATGCATATGTTTAAAAATGACTAGTAAAACTTTTTATGTGAGGACAAAAAAAATGACTTTTCCCCATTCTGATGGTTGATGTGAACATTAACTGAAGCTCCTGACCCGTATCTTTGTGATTTTATGCACTGCTGCCACACAATTGGCCGATTAGATAATCGCATGGATGATTGTTGGTTCCAGATGGGCTGGTTTGAGTATTTCTGTAACTGCTGATCTCCTGGGATTTTAATGCTGCCAAAAACAAAAAAACATCCAGTGAGTGGCAGTTCTGTGGGCAGAAATGCCTCGTTTATGAGAGAGGTCAACAGAGAATGGCCAGACTGGTTTGAACTGACAAAGTCTGTACCGCACTGTACAATTACGGTGAGAACAATAGCATCTCGCCCTGCGATGGACTGGCGACCTGTCCAGGGTGCACCCCGCCTTTCGCCCAATGTTAGCTGGGATAGGCTCCAGCCCCCCGCGACCCTGTACAGGATAAGCGGTTGAAGATGGATGGATGGACAATAGCATCTCGGAATGCTAATCTGAGACGCAGGTTGGCGCTGTTTTTGCAGCACGAGGGGGACCTACACAATATTAGGCAGGTGATTTTAATGTTGTGGCTGATCAGTGTGTATATATATATATATATATATATATATATATATATTGTTAGATACATATGCTGCTTGTCACCCTGTCACTGATTACATACATTTAAAATATTTTAAATTGAAGCTGTATTTTTCTAAAATAATATTGTCTTAGATTACATCTAATTATTCTTTTCAAAAATACACATTTAATGGAAAAGCTTGCTTAACCAGTTAAAAAAATTCACCTACTTAAAACCCTACATAAATATACTGATGAAATCAAATCAGACAGATTGTGCTACCAATATAAATGATACCTCAGATTGTGTACCATGTTGAGGAGAGTGGTTTTACTTTTCTAAGTGGTTGGATGACAAATTGAGACAAAGTTCCATAGATTTACATCAAAGGATAGATCTAAGCCAAATGTAGGGAACAGAATATCATAAAGAGTTGGGGTAGGCTCTTGACACTTGAGCCATTTAGCAACTACCTTGAAAACCATAGCAACACTCTACCAACCAAATAGCAATGCACTAAAAACCATTGAGATCACCCTATGGACTGCACAGCAACATCCTGGCAACCACCTCCAATACTTTAGCATTGTGTTTGCAACTTTTACATTGGCAAGCAACACTCACGTTTTCTTCAGAAAATGTAAAAAAATATAGTATTATGTATTAGTCTTAAAAATAAAAATGTATAGTTATAGAATATATCCAGTAAAAAGTGTTGTATTTATTTTCACTGAATATATACAGGATCATTCAAGATGGGAAACCACTACCAACCTGGGCAAGTATTGCAAAAATAAAACAGGGAAACAGCTCTTGGTGTGTGTCTAAGGGATTTTATGTGCTACATTTTATGTGGAGAACAGCAACTGACAGCTGAAAGAGGTTGCATCCTCCTGTACTATTTCCCAGCCATAACCGATCCTTCACACTTCTGTTTCATTTCACAAATCGTACATCAAAATGTCTCCCACAGGCATAAGTGCTCCTCGGGCGATCCTCTCTCATATATCTGCAAGAAGGCCAACACGCTTTATCAAGCCATCAAGGCCAGAGGTCAAGGACTTCATCCCCCACAATGCGTTTCACTGCGAGGCAGGCTGTCAAGAGGAGTCTGACATTGAGGCCAACTGCTCGTGCTCAGTGGCAGGCCAATGGGGAGAGGTCTTGGTCTCGGTGTCCATGGAAACACAGTTAGGTTTTTGCTTCTATAACTGCCATTAGTTCTTGTCAGTTTCTTGAAATATGTGCCAAGAGCTCAGGCAAAGGTGCATTTATTATGCACTACTTACCTTATAAATACAACTCCACAAAGCAGTTTAGGAAAGTAGCTGATTACAGATTCTAAAGCAAAGGCGATTATTTTCAACAGATAGCCAAATATGTGCCCAGATAGTGTACACAAATGTACACCAATAATCGCATTATTTAAATAATCAGAGTATAAGGAATAATTAGATTATGATGAGTACATGATTTGGGTAAACCTCACTAATCGTGCTTTTTATGCTACTTGCAATTACTCTGATTATTCGTTGAGAAATGTAATGCTTTTTATAAATTAATATTTACTACAAAAAACCTGTTTATTTCACTACAGCAAGGCATATGAAAAATAAAAAATGACTATGTCAGTATGAGAGTCTTTTTGAACCACTAGCAGTTTGGCTTTCTTATCATATGTTTCCACTGGCGCGTGCGGAGTGAATGTGAGCGAGCGCTTTCAATTTCTTCCTATGGAAGCCGAGCGTCAAGCTCGCGAGGTGGATTGTAAAATTGACAGTAGCGCGGGGCAAGAGGTTCCCTAGTGTTGGGAGTGGCTTTGTGCAGATTTCTTCCGCTTCAGTGGAAACGCAGCCTCAGGCTGTATGAAGTTGCTATTGCTACGCAGGTCACCGCGTTACGGACCACAGATTGATTCCATATCATGATGATGGTTACGCCCTCTCATCGTCTCTAGTGAGCAGCGCGAAAAAACAACAGTGCCGGTTACATCATATCTGATCTTTCTGCGCTGTATTCTTAAATATTTTTCTCTAGCACTGAAACACGTTTCACTGATGCCCGGGCCGCACCTGCATCCTCTTTTCCCCACATGTGCGTAAACATAAGGTGCGTTTTTCCAGAGCGCCTTTAGACCATAAAGTTTTTTCTTTCTAAATTTAGTTTTATTAATCAGCATGTTCCAAGCCTTTAATAATGAACAAATAGGTTTCAGATCTAAATTTGTGAAATGATTCAGATTTCATCATCTCTGACAAGGATGAAAGACAAAACAATTACTAGTTTGTAGCCTAGTCTTTCTCACTTTAATGAAAATGGTCCATTCAGACTTTTACATTTTCAAAAGTTTCTCTCTGGAGATACCCCTGAACCCCCATACAGAATCATTCCTCAGTCACAAGGGCTTCTATGCCCCTACACTTGGATATCTGTATGTAAAGAAATATGAAAATTAATTTAATGTAAAATTATATATATATATATATATATATATATATATATATATATATATATATATATATATATATATATATATATATATATATATATATATATATATATATATATATATATAAACTGTCATTATGATTCAAAATGAACAGATCATCTTATAACATTCATATCCAACTGCACTTAAATTGATAAATTCTATAAAATATTGTAATATTTTCATAGATGATCCCTCAGACACCACTGCACTGGCGGTGTCTAGGCCTCCAACGCAGTTTTGTAAAGACTATTTTGACTTTTTAGGATTTTGTTTTCTCTTCTTTTTTTCTAAATTAAAAAAATGTGCAATGTGCAAATGTGATTCAATATCGTGATAAGTATCGATATCGAATGATATGAAAAAGAATATTGTGATAATATTTTTTGCCATATCGTCCAGCCCTCACACGCAGTAATTTTCACATTTCATAGCATGGTAGAGACCTGTTTTTACATTGGTGCATGATATTCTTTCAGCAAATGAGCTCAACCTTGCTAACAGTTTCAAATATGACATAAAAAAGCACCTTGAGCTGACCGCGAAATTGCACAGATACTTACCCTCAATGCTCAAATTCAGCCGACAATGTTGTACCTGCAATGATGAGCAATTCCAGGCACAGAACCGAATGCTTTTCTTGCATATGCGATGAGGGGGGTGTGTTCACGTTATGCAGATATATAATATCTAGCATTCCCATCTCAATCGGTAAGCCAATTCAGTATGTATATGATTAATATAACATGTACAAAACATGTAAAAATAGAACATGTTTAATATAAGGGAGTTGTTTTACGAAGATAATTGTGTTAAACAGACATATTTTCAAATGACCATGTGTGAATTTTATCTATGCGTTAGAGAGGGGGTACGCAAAAGGATGTTGAATGATTGAAGGGGTACACCACTGTAAAAAGTTTGGGAACCATTGCCCAAAACAAATCCTTAAACACTAAAATGACTGTAAAAACTTTACAGCTCAAATAAAACAGGAGTTTTAACTGAAGAATGAATGTAAGTGCTTTTGCAAAAAAATGCCTCACTGTAACCGTGATTAATAATTTTTTATTTGTGGTAATCAACATTATGCCACAAATGCTGCCGATTGAGCCTAATTTGTATTGAACCCAGAATATTCCTTTAAAATAGGAGAACTCCTATTTAAGCATACATTAGCATAATCGCAGTATCATAATCACAGTATTCTGTTTACATGAGCTACAGTTTAATCGTAGGGTGCGTGCAAATGTGGCCATTGATAAACAATTAACACACTGGCCAGATTAAAAGTGTGTAATTTTTACGACATTAGCAGTACAATACAGAATTGCAAAATTAAATATGAAAAAATACGATCTATGTACTGGATGGATGGAAACAGTCAGACAAACGGATGGAAGGATGGACAGACAGACAGACAGATATATATATATAGAGGCATTTTGAGAGGACATGTGTGGCACCTTGCAGTAACCATTGCTGATGCAACAAAGCAGCATGATTTAAAATGTATGCAAATGAGCAGTGACATAATGCTGCGACTACCGCGAGTAAAAACAGTACAGCTCATTTGATCCAACTTCTCATTCTCTGCTTTCCGACCAATGGAAGATTGGGATGAAAATTTGACTTCAATTGAGTCATTGTGGTTGTCCTTACGGGGATGTTAATTAAAATCGGTCTTGTCTCTCTACGCTTTCATATGAGATTAAAAAAGTGTGTAACTAAAAAGTAAAAGGTCTTAGGATCTGTATTTCCGACAGACTGACTTGTGCATAACATATTAACTTGTTGCCTTTACCATGTTAATAATATGCTACAAATTGACATGTAATTACTATGCATTTCACTTTTTAATTAGGAGAGACACTGAAATATAACGCTCATTTTTAGAGAGAGAGAGAGAGAGAGAGAGAGAGAGAGAGTGAGAGAGTGAGTAGTGGAGCAGAAAGAGTGTGATGTTCCCTCTTGCCTCTGACAGCGCAGCAGTGCTCGTTAAACCTTTTCTTTATCTCTTAACAATCACTCTAATTATGTTCATTGAAGGGGGCCAATTAATCCTGCATTGTCAGGCCCTGTGGCTAAGTGTTTCTCCCACATCCAGAGGAATCTGCAATTAACGCAGCCAAATTTATTTAGTGACACTTCTCGGCTTTTGACTCCCTCCAATTATCCCTAATCAATGCTGCAGAGTGCTGGCGGGGGAGCAGGCAGGCCGCCCTCATTTGTTGAGAGAGGAATAAGTATGTCGAGCCCTCGGCCTCTGAAGGCCAGACGTGTCAGAGGAGAAATGACATGAGCCTGTCAGACGTTAAGCAAAGCCGAGAGAGAGAGAGAGAGAGAGAGAGAGAGAGAGAGAGAGAGCGAGAGAGAGAGAGCGAGAGAGAGAGAGTCTTTCTCACTCTATTAGCAGTTTTATCAGCCTCAGCAGATCATTCAACTGCAAATACCGTTCTCCATTTAAGTAGGACTTCAACACACATAGTCTCCAGAGTAAAGAATAAATACTGATTTCCAAGAGTTTGAGAAATCTTTGAGCTTTTCAGTATTCTTCCTCCGAGTACAGAGCAAAAAAAATAAAAAAATTTCTACTAACAGGTGTGACTCTCTAAATGTACTGTTTATACATCAAAGTCAAGCCTTTTTTTTGTTTTTTGTTTTGTAATGAACGTGAATAGTCAGACAGATCTCAAAGTGAAATCAGAAACGGTAGACTCTCTTTTCGTTAGCTAAAATCGGTCTATGCTTACCGAAATCCGAAACACTGCCCCCACTGGCCAAAGCGATAAGTGTGATTTGCATATGTGTATGTGTGAAGTCCATTTCTGGGTGTAATCTCCGTGGAGGGGCACCAAAGGAAATTTTTGAAACAGGTTGTTTTCAGCTGTACAGACAGTAATACGGTGAAGAGTAATGCATGTTTTATAATATGTACCCCCCCCCCAACTAAAACTGTAAACCTAAACCTATCCTTCGGTGAAGCAAAAATTTAATGTTAGAGAGGAAAATACAGCCTTCAAATTAAGCTTGTCACTCAATAATTATGCAAACACGAATACTTCCTGGATTCAACGCAGTATCCAAACTAAAAAATAAAATAAATGACAACAAAATAAAACCGCTTTGCATGAGATTTGAAACCATGGGGTTATTTTCTGATTTGACATCAAAATGTACTACCGTCATGTGCACGACACTTATTGGATTAGCTGCTCATATTGGATTAGCCACTAAGAACACCACAAACAAATCTAAATGTACAATCGGTTTATGCTTAAACCGTGTGACCTTTCCCTGATGAAAACCGCTTAAAACATTATTAAGCATAATAAAAAGGTGTAAGACGAGCATGTAAACACGCTCAGTGACGAAAGCAAATATCAAATCAATTCTGTAACAGCAGGAATGGTGTTTTACCTCCATAAAAAGAGATTTTCTAAAATGCTCTAGAGGATTGCATACTTTGGAAAATGATGACGTTAGGAAACTGAAAAAGAGTTTTCAAATGGAAAAGGATTAGTGTGGATGCGGCCTTAGTCAGAGTCAGTTTTGGGTTAATGACTATCTACTAATTACATCTTCTACAGTGTAATTAGATTACTGTACTAATTACTCTATATGAAAAGTAACTGCATTACTTAATACTAATTACTTTCTAAAACCATTATCATCCTTGACCAGATGAAAAACACAAGGATAGACATGAAATTGTTATTTTAATTCTTTCAAATAAATCATATAAAATCAAATAAATTATTAATGAACAGGCCAAAGAATTTAAGGGGGCTGCATTTAATTAGAAAACATACATTTTAACATTAGACGCTAAATTTCAAATTTAAATTCACTATTGTTTTATATAGAGTTCTTCTATAGTCTATTCAGTATTTAACACAATTACATTAGAAGTAACTGTAATTAAATTAGAGTAATCCCTTACTTTACTTTTTTCAACAACATGTAATTTAATTACTGTAATTAATTACTTAGTAATGCATTACACCCAACACTGGTCAGAGACAAAACGTTGTACAGTACTGTTGAGTACTTGGGTGTGAAAATGATGTAAATGAATCTTTCCACAAATTTCCAGAGGACAAAAAATACATTTCAAGCAAATATGGCTTTTTCCCCTAAGAGCCTAATTTTAAAACATGGCGTTTACTCTGAATAAGGTCAATGGAACATTTCAAACAAACAGAGTTCTGGAGGTGATTATCATCAAATAATACACTCATTTATTAAATAGCTAACTATGACTTGCAAGGGCTTTGTGCTTCTCACACAAGCATAACAAGCATTAAAGGTGTTGCCTGTAATTTTTTCTGTTATAATACTTTGTCCTGCCCCAATTTAATGTTCAGAGACAACTATTAACCTGAGAAAGCCACTCAGGTGGCCACTCAGGTGGTGGCGTAGTGGCTAGAGCACAGGGCTGCCAATCAGAAGGTCGCTAGTTCGAACCCCATGGCCACCACCATTGTGTCCTTGAGCAAGGCACTTAACTCCAGGTTGCTCCGGGGGGATTGTCCCTGTAATAAGTGCACTGTAAGTCGCTTTGGATAAAAGCGTCTGCCAAATGCAGAAATGTAATGGAAATGTAATTGTGCCAATTTTGTGCATGACATTTCAGTGCAAAAACCTGCATCTTATTCACTTACCACACGCAATCTAGTTTAAACATGTGCGATCATCGTGAAATACAGCACTTCTCATAGTATTGGCTCCTTAGGATTAATCACTTTTGCTGTATTCATTATTCATTATTTGGATAAAAGTGTCTACTAAATGAATAAGAGTATAATGTAAAATTGTGGAAGCCATATTTGTAATCTCATGATTTTCTGTAAAGCTGCTTTGAAACTATGCGAGTTGTGAAAAGCGCTATACAAATAAAAAAGACTTGACTTGGTAAAGAGACCATAATAAGTCCATGATATGGGCACTGCCATTGATAAAGACTGTCGCAAAAATTGTTTGACGATAAAATACATAGTGTCCACTTTGAAAATGCAGAAGTGTGATAAAGGCCTGTTATAGTTTATGATAGTTGTGCAGCACCACTCAGTGCACACACAATACACAACCCAAACGTATACATACACACACACCCAACATGTCGCTTTGCCTCAAATTACAGTAGGTCTTACCACATATTTAACACTTTAACCCACATCTATATCCCTCCTCCCACTTCCATAGACCCCCCTCAATTCCGTCTGGCAGACCCTGTCAAAATCATGCTTTCCACCACACATGCTGCCTCTTGCTCTCGCGGTAATCAGCTTAGCCGCAGCCTGCGCGCTTAGCCGCCATCGCTAGTTGGGCAAAACCACAATGCAGTGCTCCAACCAGAGATCTAGCCTAACCTTCCAGCATTCACAGTCTGCCAAGGGGCATTTGTGACCGCCTCGGTCCCATCTGGGGGCTTTGTCCCCTGGGACGGAAGCATTAATACACCTCCCTCTTCCCCGGCTAACATCCAGGGAGCTCTGGGGCAATTGTCTGTGGACTATCAGCCTGCGGCCCTTTTGTTTGACAAATGACAGATGTCACATTGTTTGACATGTACATGACACACTTCGGATAAGGGTGAAGAGGAGGTTGGTGAGAGGGGAGGAGATGGGACAAGGAAGAAAGGGAAGGGGAGGGGACAGGAGAGGGCAGGGGATGGCACTTTGTGCCACGGTGAGCTGTCAAAGCATCAGTAATCCTTTTCAGCCCCTCTATTGTCCTGTTAGCTCATAAAAGTGACATCGCACTTTGGTCTGGATGATAAATGACACCAGTGTATAATGAAGTGAATACAAATAGCCTTAACACATGTAACACGGCATTGTGACTGCAGAAACAGCCAGACCCTTAAGAAGAACTATGCATACATTTATCTCACAATCAGCTTTATATATATTGTACATCTGCTACAGTAATATTCTAGTAACTGACTGCAGTATCCATGCTTAATATTTACTATGGTTTTACTACAAATACCATCGTAAACTATGTTGACTATTGCAAAACCATGATCAGAATTCAGAAGGTCCTAAAAGGACATAAAGGCAGCATAAAAGTCACCCATAAGACTCCAGTGTTTAAATCCATATATCTTCACATACATAGGTGTGGGTGAACAGATCAATATTTAAATAATTTTCTACTATAAATTTATAGTGCACTTTCTACTATACTACACTTTTAATTTCACTATCATATTCAGACACCTATTGGTTGGGGCTGGTCATTTTGAAGAAAATCAGAAGAAATTGATTTAACCACTGGAGTCTTATGGATTGCTTTTATGCTGCCTGAATGTGCTTTTTAGACATTCTGAGTTCTGGTCACCATTCACTTGCATTGTATGGACCAACAGAGCTAAGATATTCTTCTAATAACCTTTGTTTGTGTTCTGCAGAAGAAAGTAGTACACATCTGGGATGGCAGGAAGGTGAGTAAATGATGAAAAAAAATTCATTTTGGGGGTGAACTATCCCTTTAAGATATAAGTAGCTTGTAGCTTGGGAAACTATGGTTTAAAGTAGCTTTCCTAACACTGGTTTACTGTTTTACCATTTACAACCAACCAAATGTTGTTTTGGTGTATTGTTTTGCTTAAAAAGTGCATTTGTACAATCTTTATTTACAATAAATGCCACTTGGTTTTGTTAACTAATGCAATGAGATTCACACAGTTTTAAGTGTGGCTTAAAGTGATAGTTCCCCCCAAAATGAAAATTGTGAATGAAAAATTCGAAATTTCTTATGTTGTTCCAAACCTGACTTATTTTCATCCATGGAACAAAAATGGAGATACAAAGGCGGTATGATAGTCTCAGTCACCATTCACTTTCCATGCATCTTTTTTCCTTAAAATAAAAGCAAATGGTGACTGAGGCAAACATTTTGTATAATATCTCCTTTTGTGTATGCCCGAATAAAAGAAAGTCACACAGGTTTACACAGTTTTAGCATGTAATTGATGACAAAATTTACATTTCTGTGATTTGAGGCAGAAAAAGATATGCAATTTGAACTAACAGAGTACTTCACAAATGTCCTCTGTGAATATGCATTTTGCATAGCATCTTGCTAAAAACAACATTCATATTTACCCAAAGCACATGCAAATCTGTTTTATGGGGGGGGGGGGGGGGGATGTTGACTGGATCAGAAGCAGAAGCTTTGTACCTATGTCTTGAAGAGAGACAAAGGAACAACACTATTTCCTTTGCACAGAGAAGCCTCTGTAGATTGGATATTATGTGCATTGAGGCCTTACGTAAATACACATTGCCCCCTAGTGGCATTCAACTGGAATAGAACTGTTATAGGCTGACAGGCTTCTGCAAAAAGGTTCATTTCATACAGCAGCAAAACCTCCCTTTCCCGTACATGCCATGTGCATTTCCTCTCCTCGCCAGGAGATGGCAGTAGTGTACAACACACACTGACTAAACCAACACTAAGCAGAGGATTGCTGTCCCTAATAAAGTACACACAGAAGGTGCACTTTGCTGCTGATATTTTGCCACTTTCTTGTGTTGCATAAGTACGACCTGTACGATACTGACCCCGGATCAGTGCTCAAAAGTGTGCTTCAGGGAATGAGTTTAACCTGATTCAGTTAAAGTGATAATCGTCTTAAATGCATCTGAAAGCAGCTTTACTGGGTCATGGACAAAACTGGAAGGGAACATAATACTGAGAGAGAGAGAGAGAGAGAGAGAGAGAAATGATCTATGAGATGTGCAGTTGGTTTTAAGAGTTGAGTCAGATCTGAGATCAGAACAAAGAAAAAAGTTAAGAGAGGCAACTTTTCATTAAACCATCTCACTATTCTCAATGCCCTGTATAAAGTCTCACTCCCTCGTATATTCTAATAGTTGCAAGCACGCACATACACACTTTTTTGCTCTAGGACCTAATGATCCAGATATACTATATGATGAATGTCTAGTGACATACAAAAAGGCCAACACACACAGTAACAGGTGTCAGAAAGAATAGAAATAACTGATTCATTTGTAATAAAAGAAAGAACAGAAATGTAGAGATCAAGAGAACAATAAATGGAGAGATCACAAAGAATTTAGAGAATACGGTATGTGAGAACAGAAAAGCCTCATTTACACCTGGTATTCAGATGTGTTTTGTGCAATCCGTATGAAACGGGATGACATTACTTAAAGAAATGTGTTCATGGGGTACAAAATATATTGAGATTTATCCATTTGAACAATGTGGTTGAAAATACATTAGACCACATTGGGCTTGAAGCATAAATGCTCATCTGTTTGAATGAGTATGAACAGCAGAAAAGCACCGCCTACTCACCTGTCACTCAGCATCTTTTTTCAAAACCTTTCTTTGTTTTTGTTTTTTTATTGTTTTTGTTTTTTGCTCCCATGCAAAGCTAATCTCTCCCCAATATTATAAAGGAATAGTTCAACCAAAAACTTTAATGATCTCATCATTTACGCACCCTCATGCATTCCCAGATGTGTATGTCTGTCTTTCTTCTGCTGAACACAAACAAAGGTTATTAGAAAAAAATCTCAGCTCTCTTGGTCCATTTAACGCAAGTAAATGGTGGCCAGAACATTGAAGCTCCAAAAAGCACATAAAAGCAGCATAAAGTAATCAATTGTTGGAATTCCCCACATATGATGTGTAGTGGTTGGGCCCTGTATTTATTGGATATCATTTGTTACCTCTCTTTGATAATTAGTATTATTATTCTACAGGGACATTGCTTTATTTTGAGTGAATAAAATTATATATATATATATATATATATTAGTGCTGTCGATTTAACACGTTAATTCAGTGCGATTAATTTTATAAAAAATAACATGTAAATTTGTTTTTGCAATTAATCACAATGCCCCCATATAAGGAAGATTCCTGAGAAATGCAAGCTTGTAGTACCACCTGTTTACTCCAGAGGGAAGAAAGTGAAATTTCAGCTGTGTGAGTGCAGTTTATACAGTGAAGAAAACAACCTTCAGCAGCAACAACACAAACATGAGTTACGTTCTTGCGTTCAAAACACTTGATGGAGCTCAAATCCGAACTAAGGGATCTCAAGATGTGTTCCAAGTATGAAACTATATTTAACTTGACACAGTAACCTAAAAATGTATGTTTATGATGCGACGCACTCAAGACGCTACACAAGCATGTCTGACGCAGCTGTTCATTGACGGGTCCTTAAACAAGCCCTCATAATAAATCTCAAACTGATTGACAAATTCACTTGTGAAATGGATTGCTGTGAACTGTATGCCAATGATTGACTTATGATCAATAATATGGTAGTAAACAATACATTGTATTCTAAAGCCACTTTTTGTCTTATCAATGATTAACTCTTCTGCTATAAGAATGTAATGCATTTTAATTATCTGAATTGTTTTTATTTTATATATATATATATATATATAGAGAGAGAGAGAGAGAGAGAGAGAGAGAGAGAAAGAGAGAGATTTTTTTTTTAATTATTTTTCAATATTTAAAGATAACTATGTATAATTATTTCATCATTATATATTTAATTATTGTTATATGAGGGGCTTTCTCAGCAAATATTTGTATATGCGATTAAATGTGATTAATTAATCAGGACACCGTGTAATTAATTAGATTACAATTTTTAATCGATTGACAGCACTAATATATATATATATATATATATATATATATACACACACACACACACACACACACACACACACACAAATCTTATCTTGACCATAGAGATCTGTTTGGGCAGATATTTTGTTTCTTGTCGAATGTCTTTGGCTGTGTTCAGAATGGCTTACTACCATGCTACTCATACTATTTCTGACATAGACACATATCGCAGCAGTCATAAGAGTAGTAGCTATGGGTAGCGTGCTATTCCTAACTCTGCATTTGTTTTTAAGTCTACCATCGGTTGGGGAGATGGAGGGGATGAGGGTTTGGTGGTTCTGTGATGATACTGTTTTGTGTTGGTATATTTTGTATCCCACTAGTTTAAAAATAATAAAAATACAAAAGAATTGTTCCCAAAACAAGAAGCGATATGATAAGTGTAGGTGAGAGTCAGATCAATATTTAAGTCCATATTTTAATATAAATTCTCCCTTTCCAGTAGGTGGTGATTTGCATGAAGAATGCAAATCACATAAAACAAAAGAAGAATTTGGAAGTGAAAGTGGATTTTTATAAGTAAATCTATAGCATTCTATGTGCATATCACCACCTACTGGGAAGGGGGAAAATTTGATTAAAATAAGGACTTAAATATTGATCTGTTTCTCACCCACACAATCATATTGCTTCTGAAGTTATCGGTTTAATCACTGGAGTTGTATGGATTACTTTCATGCTGCATTTATATGCTTTTCAGAGCTTCAAAGTTCTAGCCACCATACACTTGCATTGAATGGACTTACAGAGCTGAGATATTCTTCTAAAAATATGTGTTTGTGTTCTGTAGCAAGAGAAAGTCATACACATCTGGGACAACCCATTCAGATGTGCTGTTTCACAACACAATGTGCAAATACATGTCAAACTGATGGGGGTCAAAGTTCACTCCACATACAGCCTGTACAATTGCATAATGTACTGCTCAGACTATGAAAAACAATGAGAGAGGCAGATAGAGGAAGAAATGTGCATGCTGGGACAGATAAAATGATAGAGGATTAAGTCATGAAAAGCATTTTTCAGACATTAAAAAACGCTCCCTATCCCAGTTTAGTTTGCAGAGAACTAGAACAATTCCACGCGAATGTTCTCAGTGTGGCACGACTCCCGCATGCCACCACAGAACCTAACCCTCGTGCAAGGGATCTGTATTTCAAATTCACATCATCACCCTTAATAAAAATGTATTACGATTTTACAGCAGTAACAGTATCTGTGGTATTTTGACAGAAAATGTTGCAGTTTCATATGCAATTTGCTAATCAATTAGGTGCCATCTGTTAGACTAGTTAGACAACTGTGGCAGTTGGTTCCTCATTTCTGTGGTTAGGTCAATGTAGCTAGACTTAATGCATTTTTTTTTTTGTAAATAATTAAATAAATAAATTATAAAAAATAAGGTGTTAATTAAATGAAGCTTAGTTATAGTTAGTGATTTCACATAGCACCATTAAGTACAAAAATAACTTGTATCCAAATTCATATTCATACACATATTAATTTAATCAAACTTCGAGCATTTGGATGACTGTATTACAGTATGTCAGTCAACATATCAAGTTAACTTCTTGCTCAACCAGTAGTGCGAGTTTGAGACGGGACAGCCTGTTTGTTCCAGCAATGAAAGATGGGAGAGTATTTGTGAAACCTGTTTGGAAACCTTTTTTTCTTCTTTCCAATTCCATTTGGCGCTGTAGAAACGACACCGCTTTAACAGGAACTTCAATTGCATTTTAATGAAATCAAATGTTATTTACAGCTCTGACTCAATGATGCAGAGCCAGATATTTCTGAATGTGAAATTGTTATCCTGCTTGGCAGCCTTCATCCTCTGAGTGCCATAATAGCTTGTCGGATATTAGACAGCACGGTACAACAAACACTTATCTCATCATTTGACATTAAACAAAGAGGTCTCCGCAGGTCACATTTAAAGTTTGGATTACTCAAGCCTGCCCTGTTTCACTGCATGGCTGCTCTAATGCAGAAAATGTACCCTCTTAATCTGATGCTAAAATAAACTTTTTTTTTTTTTGCTGAGTGCAGCTGTAAGGTCTGGCCATCTTTCCCCAAAGCAGAGCTGCTTCATTTGCAATGCAAACAGTAACTCAGAATGAAAATGTGTTTGCTCTGCACCAGACAGAGCCAGTTATTTAATGCAGCTCAAACAAACTAGCCCTGTCTCAGACTCTAAACTATCCAATGCTCTTAACTATAAAGGTCCCAATTAGAATCAACAAGAGTTTTCCTGTCTGATGCCACAGAAGAGCCATTTAAAGCTCCACAAAGAACTTTTAGAATCTAGTTCTTTAAGGGCTTCGCCATTCCTCTTATATTATCATTTAGCAAACACTTTTATCCAAAGCGACTTACTATAGATGCTTCATGAACTTGAAGAACCAATAAACTGACCTGAAAAATCTGCAATGTAATATCATCAATAACCCTTTTTGCCTCCAAAGAGCTCAAAAGATCAGTTTAGCCAAATGTAGAACCCTAAACACAATGGTTCTTGATCAAAACAAGGTTTTGCCTGACCTAAGATGCTGCAAAGAACCACTGAAGAACCTTTAGATTTAAGAGTGGCAATGCTTTTGAGACACAAGCCACTTTTAAATAGAATCTGAATTTCACAAAACATTAACATAAGTGGTATCTATTTTAATAGGATAGCACAAACACGTTTCAAGCAACAGCAACAACAAAAATCAATCATAAAACAAATGGTATACTATTCAAAATTACGATGAAATTAATTTGAACAAACTTAGTTAATGTGATGAGGGTAAATGTGTGAACTTGAGAGGAACTGACTACATACAGTGTGGATTAAGTTAACACAAAGAAAGCATTTTTATCTGGCTGAGTTCCAATGGTTCCAATGCGATGGATCCAATCGGATTCCACCTTCCAATGTGATCTAGCTCCAGTTCTAGAATTCTACAACCAGCATTCAGGCTTCTAATTCTAAAACTGGGCAGATTCCGCACAGTCTGAGACATACAGAATGGAACACAGGGTCCCAGCTCAGCATAACCCACAGACATCAAAACTGCTGAAGGAAGCCAAGAGTAAAGCTGTCAGCATAAATACAGAATGAGAGCTTACTCAACGTGCCAACTTTAACCTCTACTCGGTTCAGCAGTTAAATTAAAAGATAATACAAGGCAGCTTTATGACTTGTTCATACTTTGGTCTGCCTGCATTTCTCAAAACTGTGTTTTGTTGTTGCATATCTAGGAGAAATGTACTCGTATCATACAGATATACATTGGGGTCCAAATATCAGGGGTCGTTTCTAATCAAATCCTATCATGTGCCTTTTGGATATGGCAGATTTTGAATATGGCAGGCCTTTCAGGTCTTATTTGTAAACTGTAAACTTTGAAGTGAGTCACTACTGAAAAGATGGACCATGATATTGAACACAACTCCTTTTGTGTTCCATATATGAAATCATACTCATACGGGTTTCCAGAAATTTAGTTTATGGGTTCATTTTTAACTATTCCTTTAAACTATAGGGGAAAAATAGAAACATTTTCACTAGTGATCTCAGAATTTAAAGGTGAACTTGGTCATTTTTTGAAGCATGTCGAAGTGGCTTAGCATTGGCTAAAACTGACACCTAGTGGCCTGGATGCTGCATCATTCAAACACAGTAGTTTTCAGTTATCAATGCCATGGTAGAAATTCACTATGCACAGTAACCCAATATTCATTTAATCCATGAGTGAAATTGTCCAATAAAAGGACAGTTAATGAGATTAAGTGAGTAGTTTTCAGCTGGTAATGTGACGCTAACATGGCTGTCCCATGAGACGCTCCTGCTCCATGTAGAATAAAAGAGCTTTTATAGGGTTACTGATTTGACTGAACTCTTCTTGCATGAGTGCTCACAACTTTGTGTTTCAAAATTACTATTCATTTCTTTAGAAGTAAAACTTTTTAAATGAGGAAAAAAATTACAGCAAGCAAACCTTTAAGACTCCACAATATGCAGTAAAAATGGCACTTTTCTTAAATATGCAGTGCTTTAACTCCCTACACAGATTTTAGTCAGTTTTAGTCTCTAGTTACTGAATAAAAACTCTGTTAGTGCTGCTCTAGGAAAGAGCCTATCACTTTTATTCTTTCTCCTATGAGAGAATTGAGCTGCTATTGGACAAAGTGAGTGTATAAAGTCAAAGTCCGCAGAGCATAAATTCTATTTGAAAGGGGGCTATGCAATATTGAACCAATTTCAACGAAGGATAAAAATGACTTGCGTGAGCAATCCATGAGACAGATCTAATAATTGTGGTACAAACGCTGGTTCCAAAAACGGAAACAGAATTTTGCATTAGGTTCATTGAAGGTTATGATCGATTCTCCATGTGTGCTCTGGTTCATGGGTATTATCTTAATATATAGTGAGTCATGATTACTTCAAGTTCAATAAGCATTGTGTGGTTTTCTCTTTATAGTTTTGAGAGTCCTAAATACACTCGTGTTAATTCAGCGGTCTTAACTCAGGAAATAACACACGCTTTTTACACAATAATACACAGCTCTCTGGAATACTCAATTCCGATTAGTCAATCGTGCCATCCAGCGGTCTGAAATTTCAGAATAATGATGCACATACAGGGATAAAGTGATATTTATCCGGTCATCCAGGTACTTTCTACTTCTTGTAACACTCTTTGATGTTAAAAATTAAGCAAATAAATAACTTGTCCATAATAAAATATTGTCCATTTCTTGATATATTTGGCAAGTAGTCGTATAATATGTGGGATAATGTGAAGCCAACCTACTCTTAAAGAAATAGTTCACACACAAATGAAAATTCTGCTCCGAACCTGTATGATTTTAATTCTTCACAGATTTCCCAATCTTTACACGTGTTTAGCCATATAATGTAAGTGAATGGTGACTCTGGGATCTGGAATGTTAAGCTCCATAAAACTCTAAAAAGTACCATAAAACCACAGTAAAAGTAGTCGATGTGACTCCGAAGCCATATGATAAGGCAATAGATCGATAACATCAAACCTCTCCCTAATTTTTTTCTTTTCTATTACACAGATGAAAGGAAGTCGCATGGGTTTAGAATACCATGAGGGTAAGCAAATGACAAATTTTCATTTTTCGGCGAACTGTTCCTGTGTAAATATGATTTGGTTAAGATCTCTCTGTTTCATGTGCAATACTCTGTAAGCTCTGTCCTGCCCCTCTGCATTGCTGTGGGTGATCTGCCCTAAGGGATGATAACCTGAAGCCAAGCTCATCAAGGAGATCACAAGCATTTGACTATGATTCACTAGAACAGCTGTGAGTATAAAGTCAAAGTGATTCTGCCATGAGAGCAGACAATGCTGAGATTCCCTCGAGTTACATGAGCTCATCATGAATTTCACACAATCATCTGCCTCTGTGTATTTGATGGGTTATTTCACTCGCTCTTTCTGTCTCGGTCTCTATCTCTATCTCTACTTGGATAGTAGGAGGTGTCCAGATCCAGATTTAATACTGATACTCCAGGGGGCGATGACATTGGATCCAGCAACAGACAGAAGACAACAAGTATTTATGTTTTTGTGTACTGTGCTTTACCCTAGAAATACAAAATAAAACGTATTTTACTTATCTCGTTTACTCAGAGTGACCTCAGCATGACTTTATGTGTGCGCACGTTTACAGACATTCTGCCGTTGGTTTCCTTGAGAGGATAAGATGAAAGCCAGAATTCATAACATTTTAACTAAGAGTTTATGATCATATAATCACTCTCTCTAAACTCAATTGCCCTTATAAATTACATCTATAAATTTAGGATAAAAAAAGTGAAAGGTTTAACCAAGAAATTGCTGAAGATGTGTGGACAGACAGACAGATAAATGCACAGACATACAAACAGATCAATGCACTGACAGACAGACAGACAGACAGACAGACAAATAATAGATAAATGCACAGACAGATTGATAAATGTACAGACAGACAGACAGATAATAGATAAATGCACAGACAGACAGACAGATAAATGTACAGACAGACAGACAGGCAGATAATAGATAAATGCACAGAGAGATAGATAAATGTACAGACAGACAGACATGCACACACAAGCAGACAGATGATAGATAAATGCACAGACAGACAGACAGACAAATAATAGATAAAATGTACAGACAGATAGACAGCCAGACAGACATGCACACACAAGCAGACAGATGATAGATAATTGCACAGATGGACAGACAGACAGACAGATCAATGCACTGACAGACATACAGACAGACAGACAAATAATAGATAAATGCACAGACAGATAGATAAATGTACAGACAGACAGACAGATAATAGATAAATGCACAGACAGATAGATAAATGTACAGACAGACAGACAGATAATAGATAAATGCACAGACAGATAGATTAATGTACAAACAGACAGACGGACAGACATGCACACACAAGCAGACAGATGATAGATAAATGCACAGACAGACAGACAGATAATAGATAAATGCACAGACAGACAGATAATAGATAAATGTACAGACAGACAGACAGATAATAGATAAATGCACAGACAGATAGATAAATGTACAGACAGACAGACAGATAATAGATAAATGCACAGACAGATAGATAAATGTACAAACAGACAGACGGACAGACATGCACACAGAAGCAGACAGATGATAGATAAATGCACTGACAGATAGATAAATGTACAGACAGACAGACAGATAATAGATAAATGCACAGACAGATAGATAAATGTACAAACAGACAGACAGACAGACAGACAGATAATAGATAAATGCACAGACAGATAGATAAATGTACAAACAGACAGACGGACAGACATGCACACACAAGTAGACAGATGATAGATAAATGCACAGACAGACAGACAGATAAATGTACAGACAGACAGACAGGCAGATAATAGATAAATGCACAGAGAGATAGATTAATGTACAGACAGACAGACATGCACACACAAGCAGACAGATGATAGATAAATGCACAGACAGACAGACAGACAAATAATAGATAAATGTACAGACAGATAGACAGCCAGACAGACATGCACACACAAGCAGACAGATGATAGATAAATGCACAGATGGACAGACAGACAGACAGATCAATGCACTGACAGACATACAGACAGACAGACAAATAATAGATAAATGCACAGACAGATAGATAAATGTACAGACAGACAGACAGATAATAGATAAATGCACAGACAGATAGATTAATGTATAGACAGACAGACAGATAATAGATACATGCACAGACAGATAGATAAATGTACAAACAGACAGACAGATAATAGATAAATGCACAGACAGATAGATAAATGTACAGACAGACAGACAGACAGACAGACAGACAGACAGACAGATAATAGATAAATGCACAGACAGATAGATAAATGTACAAACAGACAGACGGACAGACATGCACACAGAAGCAGACAGATGATAGATAAATGCACTGACAGATAGATAAATGTACAGACAGACAGACAGACAGACAGATAATAGATAAATGCACAGACAGATAGATAAATGTACAGACAGACAGACAGACAGATAATAGATAAATGCACAGACAGATAGATAAATGTACAAACAGACAGACGGACAGACATGCACACACAAGCAGACATATGATAGATAAATGCACTGACAGACAGACAGACAGACAGACAAATAAGAGATAAATGTACAGACAGACAGACAGACAGATCGATCGGTCTAAAATTCCATGTGGTGCACACATTTTCATTCTAAACAGTGTATAGCCAACAGAGGATGTGGTCACACTATGATAGTTCCTCAATCAGGTCCTGTGGGCTAGCATGAAATGCACTCAGCATATGGAGCTTTGTTTTCCTTGATGAAGACAATGAGCATATGACTCCTTGAATTATTAAACCCACTCCAATCCCTCATTATGACTTGCATGCTCAAAATAAATTTAATGCGTCAACGCTTTCGTGAATCTGCCTTTAATTGTGATCACGGGCTGTATAGCGGCAGAAATCAAGGAGGAGCTGCGCTTTAGAAGTCCTGACATGCAGATCAGAGACATACTGTGTGTGTCCCTCAGCATCTCTTCAAATATAAACATATACACACAAGCACACACACACACAGCAGCAGCCCATGCGCATTCAGTCTCTCCCCGACCAGATGGCTGCTTTGTGAAGGGCCTTCCGCTCTGGAATTGCAGCGATATGAAAGTGATTTTCTTTTCCCCCATTATTTCTGATCAGAGAGGGAAACAGTGCTGTAAGCGAGCGTATAAGATTCTGATAGACGCCCACACGGGCTAGAACACCCCGTATTTAAACACACTGCCAGTGCAAGCGAATGCACAAAGGCCTGTGATCAGAGAGCGATCCCATCTGGAGAGTTGCTGCTTGATTTGCATTGGGCTACATTGCTGAGATCTCTTCAGAGAGGGTAATCAAATGACACTTAGGGAGAGGAAAGTGACAGACATAGGATGAACCATGGCACAGTTTGTCTTTTCCTCTTTAATTCTGTCCAGATAATGCTCAATTGCTCCGCACTTTCAGGAAAGCTGTCCTTTTAGAAAACTCCCCCAGCATAAGTGATGGAAGACGATAGTAAAGCACATGAAGGAAATACCAGTGCTTGCACAGTAGCAAAAGAGTTGTGTAGTTTCAGGTAAGTTTAGGTATAAGGTATTGGTTCTGTGTATGTGAAAGTGCTGTTTCAGTCAGTAAATAGCTTTTTCTTATTTTAAGCAATCTAACAAATTACAGTATGCTTTATGCTTACAAGAAGATTGGTCAAGATTGGTCATTCCGTGACCAATCAAAAATTTCCTTCAAAATTTTGCCAAAATATTTAATGTCTTCCAATAAATATTTGTATATTTCAGTTATGTCCATTTTGCTTACAAATGAAAGAAATTCTCTCTCAGTTAATTAGCTTTCCATCACGTTGGTCACATTTTAGTTTTAAGGAATGTACAAATTTCATGTATTCCATCAATAAATAAGTTAAAATGTATGAGTGTTTATGTATATGCTGCATATATGACAGAATGAAAGCCTTAAGGCATGGTCACATGTATCGATGCACTGCAAAATTCTGCTAGAGAAGAATGCTCAGACGGATGTTGAGCGCATATTAAACCAGCAAAAAAACGAACTATTTTTAATGCTGCATTTTAACTTCTTGAAGAATAAAGTTAAAAAGTAATGATGCAGAAATTATATCCTTGTCCATTGTGAATATTCAGCGTAGCTACGTTTGAAGCACTGCCCACCACACAATTTTCTAATGGTCAACGTGATGAATTGACCTGTCAAAGTTTTTGCCACTGAAACATCCCATCTTGCGATATTCACAATCGCCACCAAAACGTTCCATCATACCAAATTCACGATTGCACGGATTCCAACCATGCAAAGGTAAATGGTATCATGCCTTTAGTCACCATTCACTTCATTGTGTGGAAAAAATGCAAGCTAATGAAAAATTTTAGAATAACATGAGGGTGAGTAAATGATGGCAGAATCTTCATGTTTAGGTGAACTATCCCTTTAACCCTTGTGTAGTGTTCATCTTGGCATCACTCTTGTAGTGTTCACAGGTCAATTTTGACCTGGAACACCTTGAGTATTATACTTTATTTATCAATAAATGTAATATAAATATCTTCAATAAGGTAAAAACACTACTACATTTATGCATATATATATATATATATATATACATATATATATATATATATATATATATATATATAGGCCTTATTTACCTCTAAATAACTAAATGGCACCATCCACTTTCCTATAAATTAAGTGCATTTTATGTTATTTTCATTTCTGTCAACAATGTCAACCTACACTTTTTCATGTTCATACTTGATAAAAGTATGAGAATTTGTGTGTGTGTGTGTGTGTGTGTGTGTGTATGAGAGAGAGAGAGAGAGAGAGAGAGAGAGAGAGAGTGAAATTGAGCAGGTGTGCTTAGTGTTATTCTCACCCATTCATATCGGTGTGTGTGTGTGTGTGTGTGTGTGTGTGTGTGTACTGTAATGTCACCTGTTCATTTCTGTGTGTGGTCTGCATTGTGGCATATTTACTGATTTCATTTGACAAATTCAATACAACAATACCTCCATCATTCCCTGACCTTTCTATACTATCACTTTCAAGAAAAGTGTTGAAAAGGGATAAAATAAAGAAAGAGAGAAGGAAGAATAAGAAAAAGCAGAGATTGGAAGCACAATATGGCTATATTTGCTCTGCCTAGTCATTAACAGCATACTGTGCACCTTAACCACAGCTCAAAATCCAGAAAATCTATGATGCTGCTATATGGCTGTCATGTTCATATGTGTGCACTTCACTTGGCACTTCCCCAAACAGCAGGCATTCGGTAATGACTGTGATGGACACGTCAATCGGGTCAACATCGGTCAAAGCGGTCAACACTCTGGGACAGGTATAAGCTACCCCTGTCTGTCAAGCTGTCGCTTAGTCAGCAAAAAACAGAAAAAGATGACAGTCTCACCCGTTTGTTCTTCTTGGAGTATGTGTTCTTCAGAAGGCGATCTTTCACTCGCTCTTGGTCTCGTCCTATGCTGGTGGCCAGATTGCCGAAGCAGTTTTCGTCTATATCAGGGGTCACACTCTCCTCTGCCTCCTGTCGTTTAACCACGAGCTCCTCCCATTTTTTCTTTGCGAGTCTTACGGAAACATTTTTGTTCTGGAAGGGAAAAATGAAGGAGAGAGTGGTTATCTATTTGTTCCATGGTGGGAGGTGTGGTGCAGCAACCCGATATCACGCCGAGGCGTGAAATAGACACGCCGGTCCACTCGCGGATGCGTGTCGGTGTCACGCTTTGCCTCCTCCAGGCGTGTACATGACACGCGCGCGTCTACGTAGAATACCGTCAGGGGGCGATCGTTTCCTCGACGCCAACAACTCTCCGCGCACCAGAGAGGAAGCGATACCGTTGTCGTCGCGTTGCACGTTCGTGCGGGCGGGATGCCGGCCAATTTCGCCGGTTACTTTCACTTGTGACCATATGTGACAAATAAAGGTTCATTACATAGTGCTGCTTTCATGAAGAAATCCTAACGTTGCTGTAGCCTAACGTTGTTATACGTGTGTGTGTGTGTGTGTGTGTGTGTGTGTGTGGGCTGTCGAGTATCTTGTGCTGATGTAAATAAACAAATAAATATATATATATATATATATATAAATATATATATATAAATATATATATATATATATATATTTATTTAAAAAGTGTATTTATATACAAAAATAAACCCGGAAGTGGAGAACGCGATGTATCGCTTCCTCTTTGGTGCGCGGACAGTTGTTGGCGTCGAGGAAACGATCGCCCCCTGCCGGTATTCTACGTAGACGCGCGCGTGTCATGTACACGCCTGGAGGAGGCAAAGCGTGAAATAGACACGCATCCGCGAGTGGACCGGCGTGTCTATTTCACGCCTCGGCGTGATACCGGGTTGGGTGCAGACATGATTTGAACAAGTGCAGAGTTATCTACATTAGGACTCTTTGCATTCAAGGGAGGTTTTGTCAGATTTAGCTAACTTCTGGGGACAAATTTGTCCCCTAACCACAGTAAACCTTTACACAAATAACATGATTTACCCTTAGCTATCTTTAATTGTGTCATTGTTAGGCACAATACCTCAAGCACTTACGCAGGTACATGAAGATAAATGCGTCTAGCAACACAAGCTCAATTTCATGCATTGTGTTCTGAAATATGCTAGCATGCAACTTATAACGTAGCACATATACAAAGGTTGTACAATAGGACAGCACGTTTGCAATGGGTTGGCATACTTAAACAGAGTATGTTTCTGGCCTTACATTCACATTGTTGCAAACACATACATACAATTATTTTAACCTGACCAAGGTAGTAGCAAAGAAATGGGAAAAAGGAAAAAATAAAAAGGGAAATGAAATGGGAGGGAAGGGAAAGGCCAGACAGGAAAGGAGCATTTATCTGTGCATCTGCTTTCCTGTTGCCTCGTGATTAGAGATACAAATTTTAGCAAACGGTTTTAACCAAGTGACCGGCAGCATTAACCGGTTAACTGATAAGTCTTAACTTCTATTCTGGCTGAAACAAAATAGGCTTACATAACAAATGTGCATATTAAGCATTAGTTATTACACGCATACATTTGTAAGAACAACTGTATATTCAACCGTATATTTCCTTCTAAAATTTCGGAACAAACGCATTTTGGCAGTTTAACACGGACCACGATTACGTTCACTTAAGAAAACAGGGTTTTTGCAGAAAGTAGCGCTCTGAAACGTCATGAAAATAAGAGCACTGATTTCCTTACTCAGTTTACGGGATTGAGACGAAGCGGTTTAACACGCCATGGTTTCTCCCGATGTACGCGGCTGATTGTGGTCATGTAAACGCATAAGCAGACTGTTCCCATGTTACGTTGCCATGGAGAAAGCTACTTATTGACTGCGCCGCATGTTGAATGGTCCCACAGCGCAGGACATGCTTCATTCCTTGTCATTCAGACTGAGAGGAAGCTAGTGGTTTATGTGTTAACACCCACCAGTACATAACATGACCTACATGTTAAACCCATCAAATTATTAGCTCTCTGATATTTCTTTAATTAATATCTCAGGTAATTTTTAACCGATATTATTAGTCAAGAACCAATTGTTAATGCTAGTTAATCGGTTTACAGTTTAACCGTCTACATCCCTTTTCATGATCATCAAAAGTGGACTGTCCCACCAAGCATAGTATTATTCTCCCTGTATCTACTCTGTGATTAAAAGCAAAACTCAACAAGATAGCATTGACAAAATGTGCTGCTTTGAAAACATGGCCTTGACTGTTTAAATTCACGGCAGCTTTTCACAGCTGGACAAACATATGGATATAACTCAAAGATTGAAGGCCTATTCACACCAAATTCAACTTAAATTTTTGATATGAAAAACATGATTGAAGGAACAAAATAACATATGAGATATCTTACATGCTGTGTCAGAAATATAGTACAACAATGATCCATTGGTTTTAATATGGAGGCCAAATCAGGCCAGGTTTTTTTTTATTATTTAATTGTTCAGAAGTTGAAGGTGTCTGCACATTTTACAGAATGAGTGCACTAACAACAAAACATCGTTAACTATCAAAAATCAACTCATCATAAAAACGTGACAGCTCAAGGAAACTCCTCGGTTACGAATGTAACCTTTGATCCCTGTGAGAGAATGAGACGTTACGCAATGACGCAATTGGGACTACATCAGTGAGTCACGTGGTCTGAAGCCTGTATACAATCACGGCAATTCATCGACTGATGGCTCTTAAGCGACACCCGTGAATGCTTTGTTACGGAACCCATATAGGCGGCTGCTTTGGCACCATTTTGCCAGATTTTCAGAAACAGGCACGAGCCAATGCAGCAACTAGAGAGTATGGCCAGCTACGCAACATCTCGTTCCCTCTCAGTGAACCAAGGTTACATTCATAACCGAGATGTTCCCTTTCAAGAAAACATCAATGTTGCATAATGACGCAACAGGGAGGAGATACCTTCACGCCATGCAAACAGGAACTGCCAAAGCCCATTTGTCAAGCTTACTGCCGCTCATAAGCAAGCTAAAGAGAGTGAAACCTCAAAAACGTACTCCTGATCCAATAGAGAAAATGTGGGATGTATGAGACGAACTCTTCTACAAATCTAACAAAAGTATGCAAAGGACCATCATGCTGCCATACAATTGTCTTCCATGGATGCACCTCTAGCCAATGCCCATGCCGTGCTCCTCATAGAATGGGCTCAAATACCCAGAGGCAAAGGCAAACCATACACCTCGTAAGCACTCGAGATTGCATCCAGAATACAATGAAACAGTTTCTGCTTGGACACGAATCACCCCTGTTGCTCCCATCAAAGCATAGAAAAAACTGCTCTGACTTACGCCATTGGCTAGTACGGTCAGCATAAACCTGCAGAGCCCGCACTGTGCATATGTATATGTAGCCTTTTATGCTCTTTTGTCTCAAATGGCAGAGGAGAAAAGGAGTGCAAATTAACAATCTGCGAGCGAAAGGACATAGAGATGACTTTAGGCAAATAGCCCAGATGAGGTCTCAGTATCGACAGGTCATGCAAATCACCAACCCTCTTAAACGATGCCAATGCTAATAACAGGGCCGTTTTGAGAGTCAGAAATATATTGATGTTATAGGCTCAAACGGAGCAGCCGAGAGAGACTCTAATACCACAGATAAATCCCATAAAGGGACGCGGACGGGACGAAAAGGTCTAAGCCAGCGCGCTCCGCGCATTAAACGAGGGACAAGAGAAAGTCTTTTCTCTTAAGCTGCTATAGCTGCCACGCACACTTTAAGCATTGCTGGTGTAACCCCGGCCCCAGAACACTCTTGCAAAAAATCCAGCACTGAACCAACGGGGCAGTGCACTAGATCCCCACTTTGTGCTAACCCATCAAAACCATAAGCCAGTTAAGTTCCAGGTGGCATCAGGTTTACCTGACTTTACTTCACTAACTATTCCATCCTGCCTTGACAATCAAGCTATACATATGAATATGAATAAAATTCATATGCATTATAAAACATTAGCAATTCAATAATCCAAACATATGCAAGAGCAATGAAGGATTTGTGTTTATAAGTCCTTCATAAAGAACATTCTGTATTTTGAGACATGTAATTCTGTTCTTATTATTCAGCCTCTGTTGGGCAATATGAGCTGGAGCAATTCAATCAGATCTTTTTACAGTCTCCTTCCTAGATGACCCATCTGACTAAGGGCATCCAGAGAATAGGTACAATTTATATAAACATTCTGTTCCGTCTATTAATTCTAGATCTATATTACAATACCAATTGATATGACTCACTTCAAAGCTTAAAAAAGCACCTAAACAAATAATCGAAGTAGACAATGCGTTTCATGCATCATATTCCTAGTCTTCTAAAGGCATACAAAAGGTTTTGGTGAAAAACAGTTTGATGTACATTGTGCTTCTCTATAGCTGTCATGAATGCACATTCACAATGCCAAGCTTGTTCTGGCAAGAACTTTAGCATTGTTTAGCACTTTTTAGGCACTCTGAAATAGATTTTTAGCCATAAACAGAATTTTGAATAGAGCTCATGACATGAAATTGAGCACATAATAAGCTTTAATTAAGAAACCCACCATGTCTTATACATCTTCATTTGTCTTATACAAATAAAGGTAAGAGTGAAAAAATGCTACACAACAAAAACCAAAAGAAAACCTGACACCATCTGGAAAGATTTTGTTTTTGTTTGTTTTTTTAATCGCTGGCGAATGCTGGGCCATGTGAAATAAATTACCACAGCTCACTCTGAACGACCACAAGGCCTCAAAAAGAACAAACACAAAAACCGTAGAGATTTGATGGGATATTGCAAGAGAGAGAGAGTTTATTCGACTCCACCATTAGCTTAATCGTCTGCATCTTGACAAGAGGCATGTCCAAAAATCTGGCAACAGGCACCTCCTCAAACACATCTGGCAACCTAAACCTCACCACCACAGGAAGTCTGTGGTTACTTGGCTTACTCTCAATTTCCACTGTAGCTCTTTGTCCACTACTTAAATCAAAAATCAATTTGCGTCTGAAAGCATGGCTTTAACCACTGGAAATGTATGGACTACTTTTATAATGCCTTTATGTGCTTTTTGGAGATTCAACATTTTAGTACCAATTCACTGGTGTTCTGAGAGCTTAAACTTTCTTCTAAAAAATCTGTGTTTGTGTTCAGCAGAAGAAAGTCACACATCTGAGAATGCATGAGGGTGAGAAAATGATTTTATTTGATTCATTTACAATGAATTTTACATATACAATTATATACACATGCAGTATATCAGAAAACAATATTAAGTCAAAGAACAATATAGAAGTTTCCCCAAACGAATAGCTATCAATAGCTCAGAAGTGGTAACCTGATCTTCATTTAGCAGCCACAGCAGGGGACATGAAAGAGATTAAATATTGATCAAATGGCACAGTGGCTTCCTCTGAATAAAAGAGATGATGACAATAGACACAATGTGTGTTCAGTACTTTCAATAGCAAATGTAGCAGTTTTGAGAAGGTGGTGGAGGATTTAGATATTTAGGAGCTGGTTAAACAAAAGGTTTCATGTTTGAATCCTTGTCAGGACAGCCCATGATATATGGCTGCACAATATATCAAATAGGCCTATATTCATCAAGATAGCCTTTACGGATGCTGGGATTAACTACTGCATTTGGTAATGTCTATTACAGCATTCCATTTGTTTACTTCCATTGCATCAGGGATTTCTACAGCAGTCGAGTAAATTAACCATTATGGGTATAAATGCAGTAATGAATCAGAGGTTCTAAAATGAGTCTACTGGCCTATCACTAAAGCCAACTGGTCCTAATGAGTGAGTTTTAACTAGGGATGTGTGAACTAGTTGACTAAATGGTACTGATGCTGCTAGTTGACACTGGAATTACTAGTCAGTCGATATTTTTACACATTAAACTGTTCAACATTTTTACACATTTATGTTTGGCTTTATATTTTTTTAAAGGATGTGCTTATATTACTGTCATGTTAAAGGGAAAGTTCACCCTCATGCCACCCTAAACGGGTGTGGGTAAAAATATTGTTTTTCCTATTAATTGCAATCTTTATTTGAATATATCGATCCTTAAATCCCAAGATCGATCTTTCACTCAATGTGCAATCCTCGACTACAATGAGAGGAAATCACTCGCATTTGCAACCAAATTATGCGCTATGTGACTAAAGTGAATATATTTGACAACTAGCTGGTACAGTAAATGTTTACATTTACACTTGCATGAACTGTGCAGTTAGTCATGAAGTGTTCAGCAGCGAGATCCATTCACAGTGTGTTGAGAGTAAAAGTTGTTCCGTTTAACGCATCTCTGAAGACGAGATCCATGCAACCCATTTGTCATTGAAAACTGTCTCTTTTAATATACTTTCTGTTCTTTACAGTAAGATGTTGATAAAAAACAACTACAAAAAAACCCCCAAAACAATTCATTTTAATCATGCACCGCACAGATGGGGTAAAGCCATTTGAGTCATCTCTAGTTAGCATGTGCTCATTTAAAAGGCGACATTTATAGAAATGCTTTTTTTTTTGTTAAAGAGACAGTACAGGATTTAGCATGTGTTCAATAAATCAATGTAAATACTTGTAAATAGTACAAATTATGCAATTTAACATTGTTTTGTGACAAAAACAATATATGAAATATAATTTCTTATTTATAGTTTGATTTGATCATTTTTAAAAAGCCAAAATGTGAAAAAAAGTAATAAAAGTATAATTAGTAAAATTCACATTTTCCTAATGTACCTAGTTAAAAAATCCATTGTAAAATTAACAGCATTAACTATAATGTATTTTATATGTAAGCAAATGGGACATTATAACTGAAATAAACCCATATAAATCAATATCGAATCTAATGGAATCAAAATCGATTCTGTAGCTTGTGAATAGGAATCGTATTGAATCGGGAAATCTGTATCAATTCCCTAATCCCAGATGTGTATGAATTTTCTTTCTTCAGCAGAACACAAACAAAAGATTTTTAGAAGAATATTCCAGCTCTGTAGGTACATACAATGCAAGTCAATGGCGACTAGACCTTTGTAGTTCTAAAACTTACATTAAGGAAACAGAGACGTAATCCAGTGGTTTAATCCATATCTTTAGAAGCGATATAATAGGTGTGGGTGAGAAACAGATCAAAATGTACATCCTCAAAATCTCCACTTTCACTAGTATATTTGAAAGTCACATGTGTTGCCTGTTTAGTTTCATTTTCATATCTAAAAGTAAAAGTTAAAGTGGAGATTTAGAGTAAAACTCTGGCTATTACTATCAAATCTAGATGCAAAAGATCTGGCCTAAGCCTAGAATAATTATCAAATCTATCACATGTAGTATATATTTTTTTCAATAATAACAAAAAATAATAACACATAACTGTATAAAATTTAAAAAGAAATTCGCTATGCACTACTTAATTTTTGCCCCTGGTACAGGGACAAAATCTAAGATTCAACCTGAGGTTAGTTGTCTTGCTAAAGGGCATGATATTTATACTCCAGGGATTATTACTTGCATGGTTTGAAACTACAACCTTTTAATTACTATAGCCTGGATCTTAAACCACTAAACTACACCACCGCAACAAAATCACGAGTAGCTATATCCCTGCAATTAATGTAATTGCTTTGCTTTGAATGAAAACAGCTGCTAAATGTCAAGTTAGGCAGTTAAGCTGTTCATTGTTTAACATACAGTATATCATGAGAAAAGTGACACAATCTTATCCCAAGTTGTATGTGTATATGAGAAGCCCATTCTTCACTGTTTGCCTGTGCTGTGGTGAACTTTTACATTTTTGTCAGATCTGTTCCAAATTTAATTTACAGCTTAATAAGCAACATTCGAAATGTTTGGTACAATGGAAAGCCATTCAAAGTATTTGCTATACAATCAATAAATCAAAAAGTGGCACTTCAGTTGTTTTTAGGATAGGTTCCATCTTATTCTGCAACTTCATCAGTTTCAGAAGAGATCTCAGCAATTTGGCAAACTGTGCTCAGATTTGCCAAGATACCAAAGACTACCATCAAAAGTCAGATATTTCAATATTAACTCAAACTCTCGTTTCAAACATATCTCTTCAAATTCTTCAAAACCAAATAATCTGAGCAATGCCATCAACAATAATTGAATAGCTCTATACTCCTTATGAATATGATAAGTTGTCTCATTTGTTGCCATCTCAATTTCTCCTAATATTTCTCAACAGAACTGAGAATTGCAATAAGTAAGAAAAATATTCGGCTCATACAGCAAACAGACATAAAAAATTAATGTGTGTGTGATCTTACACAGGATAACTTTGATTCTGTATGTCAAAAAGGCTTCACCACTGGAACACCTACACAAGCATTCAACGCTTCCTGAGAAACAGCATGTCAACTGCAATTAACATTTCAGCATTTCCACTTTTCTATATTCAGCTGTCAGCTGCTGATCTTTGCATCCTCAGCTCTACCCGAGAGAGAGTATTGAATGGATGTTGAAAAAAGGAAACACTGACTGTTATTTAAAATGTACTGCAACAAATTCTCAAATTCCAGCAACCTCAGAATTCTTCTGTTCTGCATGCATAATATTTCTATGCCAATTTCCTAAAAACCGCCACAATGTCACTCATAACCAGGATCAAACAAGTCCATTGCTTATGAATTTGTATTTACCTCTGTTCAAACTAATATATACAGTACTGTGCAAAAGGTACTAGTGAAAGGTACTTAGGTACTTGTGAAAAATGTTGCATAGTGAGGATGTCTTCAAAAAGAATTACATAAATAGTTTTCGTTTATCAATTAATGTCATACAAAGTCCAGTTAACATTAAAAAAAAAGCTAAATCAATATTCGGTGTGACCACCGAACTCTCCTAGGAACACCTGGACACAGTTTTTCTTGGTTGTTGGCAGACAGGATGTCCCAAGCTTCTTTGAGAATTCGCCACAGTTCTTCTATCTATTTGGGCTCTCAATTGCTTCTGTCTCTTTATGTAATCCCAGACTGACTCTATGTTCAGTGGGAAGCTTTGTGGGGGGCCATGACATCTGTTGCGGAGCGCTCTGTTCTTCTATTCTAATACTTTTTACTATCCCAGTTTAGTGAGGATAGAAAGCAATAAGGCAAGCCATTTATTGGTTGACTCCTGGCAATTGTTAACACCGGATGGGTGCCTTTCAAAACGTTGGTATGGTTGTTTAATTAGTAATTTTCTGGCTACACCATGGCAATCAAATTTGGGGACAGAACTACCTGCTTAGACAGATAGGGGGCATTTAGGAATCCTTTTTGAATACAATCATTATTTTAGCAGTTCTGCTTGGTGCCACTAGTGGTGCATAAATGCACATCACTGATCTTCATATTAACAATTCATATTCATATAATACCATATGTTTTTTTTTTAAAAAACATAACCTTTTCATAACCGTTTTTCATAACCCTTAACCCAAAATGCAATAACTTGTTCTGCCTCTGAAACAACGTCCCATTTGAACTTATATCACCAAGCAACTCCCAACTTACAATGGATACTATCAAGTCCTGCCCTAAATTTTTTGTCTACATTTTTCATTAAATATTCAGTTTCACTCATAAATACATCATAAAATGGAAATTAAATAAGTTGTTTCATGCTGACTTATGTGAGCATAAGAAATTCACTTTAGAATTCCCTTATTTCAACATTCTAACTTATTCTAACTTAAGTACTATTAGTACATGTCTATTGTCTCCACAGTAAAATCAATGACCATCTAACTTCCTAAACCCCATCAAAGATTAATCAAGTTTAGCAACTAAAATATTCCTCTTAGGGAAATATTCCTCTCCATGTATAACAAACATCTAGCAAAAAGAAAAAAGAAAAAGGAAAAAAAGCCTTCCAAAATCACAAACTTCTTTTTTCCAAGATGTTCCCAGTATCTATCGGAATTGTAAAAATGGACCTACATTATTGAACCACAATCTATGCTGAATTTTATCACAGTACTGTATTTTGATGTTTTGTACCACATGTAGTAATGAAACTATTCACGCCCTAGGGGTTTTCTACTTAATGTGCACTAACTGCCATTGCTTTGGTGAAAACATCTGCCAAAACCAATTAGGTTGGCATATTCCCATCTAATATCTAAACACCACTCCGACTGTAAATCAAACCAACATACAGTACTACTGCTGATATCCAGAACTGAGAGAGTGAGAGAGAGAGAGAGAGAGAGAGAGAGAGAGAGAGAGAGAGAGAGAGAGAGAGAGAGAGAGAGAGAAAGTCAGATTTGTAACACCACTTCAGAAATATTTATCCATGCTCGGAGGGTGCAATGGGTATAGATTTATGTGTAAATGGTGAGCAGTTTCTGCACACACTCAAATCAGTGGAATAAATCACTGCTTAGTGAGCAGAGATAAATTGCATTGATTTAGCAGAGCGTTCGACAATGTGCTGGCAGCCTTTGTAAATGAATGGAGCTGTCAGCTCCTACAAACGCACAAACACACAGCGTACATATTCATCTTTAATTAAGTCACATTGAAAACACTATTTACAGACTTGCACAGGCAAAATACTCCCATGAAGGAAAGGTCTGACAGAGCAGTAAAAGAGCATGTGTACTCTGCTAAATATACCTATGAGCAGAATAAAATAGCTGTGGGCTTTAGGTGTTACAAATAAATATGATATATAAGGCAGTCAAGTGGGTCATTGGATCAGAGCTACCAAACCTAGATGAGTTCTACACTTGTAGGCTTCATAAGAAGGCTAGCAGTATTAGTAAAGATCCAACCCAACTTTTGAGCTTCTACCATCGGGTAAGCAGTACAGAACAATAGAAACTCAGACAAACAGACTGAAGAAAAGCTTCTACCCAAAAGCTGAAGACTCCCTCAACTCATGAAGATTTACTCATTGAGGCACACTGCCATTAAATGACCTCCCTCACCTGAGTATCTGGACAAACTGACAGCTAGAATGCCAAGGATCTGCAAAGCTGTCATTGCTGTACGTAGATGATTTTTTGATGAGAACTCTTTGAAGTAGTTTAAGATATTTAGATTTTTTTTTCAACTTGTAATAGTAATTTTTCATGTTATTAATGTCCTGACTATACATTGTGATCAGTTGAATGCCACTTTGGTGAATAAAAGTACCAAGTTCTTTCCATAAGAGCAAAATCTGTACATTATTCCAATCGTTTGTCCGCCAGTGTATATAAACTCAGCAAACCTAACGTGTAAATATTTGTATGAACATAAAAAGATTCAACAACTAAGACATAAACTGAACAAGTTTCATAGACATGTGACTAACAGAAATGGAATGATGTTTCCCTGAACAAAGGCGAACAAAGGTCCTTTTCCACCAAGGCACTTGCAAGTTCCCAGACATTTCTGGGGGGAATGGCCCTAGCCCACACCTTCCGATCCAACAGGTCCCAGATGTGCACAATGGGATTGAGATCCGGGCTCTTCGCTGGCCATGGCAGAATACTAACATTCCTGTCTTGCAGGAAATTCCGCACAGAACGAGCAGTATGGCTGGTAGCATTGTCATTCTGGAGGGTCATGTCAGGATGAGCCTGCAGGAAGGGTACCACATGAGGGAGGAGGATGTCTTCCCTGTAACGCACAGCATTGAGATTGCCTGCAATGACAACAAGCTCAGTTCGATGATGCTGTGACACAGCGCACCAGACCATGACAGACCCTCCTCCTCCAAATCGATCTTGCTCCAGAGTACAGGCCTTGGTGTAAAGCTTATTCCTTGGAGAGTAAACATGAGTCCGACCCTCACCCCTGGTGAGACAAAACCGTGACTCATCAGTGAAGAGCACTGGCAACTAGCACTTTTTGCTAGTCCTGCCTGGTCCAGCGAAGGTGGGTTTGCGCCCATAGGCAACGTTGTTGCAGGTGATGTCTGGTAAGGCCTTGCCTTACAACAGGCCCAAAAGCCCTCAGTCCAGCCTCTCTCAACCTAGTGCGGACAGTCAGAGCACTAATGTCGCGCAGGTATGATATTCGGATATACCAATCCTGAGCAGGTGTTGTTTCACATGGTGTGCCATAGCGAGGACAATCAGCTGTCCTTCCTGTAGCACTGTCTTAGGCATCTAACAGTGCGGATATTGCAATTTATTGCCCTGGCCACATCTGCAGTCCTCATGCCTCCATGCAGCATGCCTAAAGCATGTTCACACAGATGAGCAGGAACCCTGGGCATCTTTCTTTTGGTGTTTTTTAGAGTCAGTAGAAAGGTCTCTTTATTGTCCTAAGTTTTTATAACTGTGACCTTAATCGTCTATAAGCTGTTAGTGTCTTAACGACCTTTCCACAGGTGTATGTTCATTAATTGTTTATGGTTCACTGAACAACCATGGAAAACATTAACATTTTACAACAAAGATCTGTTACTTGGATTTTTACAAAATTATCTTTAAAATACAGTGTCCTGAAAAAGGGATGTTTCTATTTTGCTGAGATTATATATGAACTTTTATTTGAGTTATAGAAAAAAAAATCCTAGCCTTTGAGTAAAAGATGTCTTAGCACAGTATGCTATTTTGGGCTCAGTATGAAGAGATTCATATAAATTAATTATTTTGTTTTAAATCTTTGTTGTGCATCAATTTCACGCTGAAAATGTGTACTTGATGATGATGTGAATGGCCTTCGAAACAGCAGTGGGAATTGAATATTGTTCAGGTTTATGAAGCACTTCTCATTAGTGAATAAAGCAACTCAAAGCACTGCTCACTGGAGTTCAGTCTATCTGCACCCTATTTTTGTAAGTGACCAAGCAGGAGGCAGGTTGTTCTAAATAATTGAAACACACCCACAGACCCGAGAAAGCCCCAAGCTTTGCCTCATTACCGTCAATTCCCCATGGAGCTCTGCAAGAGAATCTCCATCTAAAAATTAGCTCCATTCGAGTCTCCATGACTCATCTGGCCGATCCACTGAATCAGCTCCTCCAGTTACTGCCACAGCCTGCCCCTGACTCGCCATCTCGCACACAAACGCTTTGATATAACAGTCGCTTCTTCAAATCAAGAATTTTTTTCATGTGGTGTCAACACCAAAGCAAGCGTCCATGCCTAGTTCTTATGGATTAAGGTACCAAACTCTACTAAATCTCTATTAACCACATTAAAAAAAATTTAAACGTTCCTTAGCTTGACATAGAACTGGCAGGCTGACCTAAAAGTCACCATATGCAGGTCGTATTGTCTTATTTTCTTAAGTGTACTCATGGATGGAGAGTGCATGCATATTCCATGTTATTCTGTGTATAAAGTATTGTTGACCTATCACCATTGTAACAGCTGGACTAAACCATTTGAAAGTGAACATTAACACAAATTTAGGCCTAATAAAATAAAAACTGTATGAAAATTGTACTGTGGGGGGGGCAGTTCTGCAAAACTCATGAATATTAATTATGTTATGCACAGTTAAATATACTTTTAAATGACCCGTTTTGATAAACATTCATTCTGACTTATTCAAGCAATCAAATAAATATTTCATATCATATAGTAATTTCATCTCTACAACTGCCACTATCAGTCTTGTGATTTTGTTATTCGGTTGAAAAACATAGATAAGAACTTTAATTATGTACATGATGATTGGTCTGGTGGTGATTTTTTGCCTCTAGTTTTTATAGGTTCTGGGTTCTAATTCGCCCTATAGGGGTTGAATAGACTAGTTTACTACAACTAACCTAGTGATGCTGTCAGCCTATATTGGACTAGTCGCTCTCCACATGATTTATAAAAGGCGTCTGAAACAAATACAGCAGGTGTGAAATCCAATGGCTCTGCACTGAAAAAGTGCAGAGGCTTAAATTTAAGATATGATGCCCTTGCACGCTGAATCCTGTTGCCATCCGTAAGCATATGGTCAAGCAGCTGCAAGAGGAGGGGGAGCCACCTGCAGTTACAGGTATTCCAGGTTAAACTAAATTTGTTCAGTTCAGACACTTATGTTAACTATTAGCTACCGTACATCTTGACTTATGCATACTTTTGTTGCACACTTTTAATAAAAAGGTGTTTACGAGGAGATAACGTAATGGTTGATGTTTTTTTTTTTTCATCCGATCCATTCACATACAAAATAAAATGCTTATAATTTTCCCCTCAGTTGTCCAACTACTGGGCACGTTTCCATGGCAACCAATAGGACCCTACACACAGTCTAGCTGGCTATCTGATACCTGATGACATTTTTGTTATGTTGATTTGTTTATAATACATATAATTTTGACGAAATATAAAACAAATTATATAATAAACCAAGATTGCATCTGCACCCGTTCATCAGATGTGGAACACATTTGGCTTTTCTATTCCACTGGAAAAGTGCACGAGCTGCGGAAAAACTGCTGACACTAAACAACACTGATAACAGCTGCAACAACACTCATCATAACATTCAAAATAACACATTCCAATGCCAGTCAAAACACACACAGATCAGATGAAATAGAAACTCCTACTCAAGAACTGGAGAAGTTTGAACTGGATAATACACATACCTTAAGATTGCAATTTCAAAATGTGTTGAGGTTATGTCTCATCCATCTGCACCCATAATTGAAAGCGACGTATCTAATAATCATTCAGTGACAAGTTAGAAACAACTGAGATATTAATCTTTTACCTCTTTTTTTCCATGTATCTGTCCATGTTGCCACTGTTGTGGTGTGCATGGGTCAACCTGTGCCATTAGTGCTCAAACACGTCCGCGATTGGCTGCTGGTGTAATCTATCACACTACTGGGTGCTGATGTAATCTATTGTGCGATTGACCGCTGATGTAATCTATCATGCGATTGGCCGCTGATGTAATCTGTCATCCGATTGGCCGTTGCTATGGTCACTCACTCAATAGGTCTGTGCTGTGGGCTTAGTTAAGTCAGTTTGAAATTAATAAAACCCTACACAATGTACATTTATTTTTTTATACATTGGGATACTATTGTTGGGGTGGCAGATTGGGTGGCAATGCTTTTTCTCAGGGTTGCATTTGCCATGCCATTTCATCCCAATAGATCTGCCCCTGGAACCATCGTAATTACAAAAATTATTACAAAAACTCCTTTAAAGAAAAATCCTCATTCATCCCCCTTGGAAATACACTTTTAAAGCAAAAAAATCCCCCCACATTCTCACAAGGTCAATTTCCCCTACTCTCGTACTAGGTTTTATATGTTCAATACCCCAAAATAAAAAGGATGGGGTATTGAACATATAAAAACTTACCACACCATGAACACATTTTTAGATCAGATTTTTGTGTTGAAAAATTGCGTTAAGATTTATACATGTATTTCTAATATTGTTATTTGTGAGGTGTGTTAGTAAAGTGTGGTCTATTTGAAACACTATTCTGAAACTTTAATTATTGTCTGGCTGATTGAATGATTGAGGTAATGCATGTACTAGGGATGGGCATTCATCAATAATTTGGTATTCTAATATTTAAGCTAATAAAAACTAATATTCTATTATTTAAATTAAGGTAATTAATGAGAGGGATTTTAGTCATAAAGGTTGCATCACCATTAAAAAAAAACAATCTTTTAATTATTATCAAAACAAGCTTATATCATGTCCTGTGTTTTTATTTATATATATATATATATATATATATATATATATATATATATATATATATATATATATATATATATATAAACAAAACAAAAATAGAATGAAAGCATTTAAGCTCACACAAAGTGAAGAAATGAAACCGCTAATGAAGTAGACTGACACAGTTAACGTAAAGGATGACTATAAACACTCACTATATAATAGTTATCATGTTTATATTGTATCTCATGTCATGTTTTTGTTGAGAACAACAAACATATCCATGTGCTCAGTAAAATATACTCATTTATACACCAGTTTAAATGATGGAATGTCCCTTACCTCAGCTAGCATAGTCTTTCTCGGATGAAATGTTTGTTGTTTACAGAAGTGTTGTGAGGATTATGTTGCATTGAAACAGGAACCCAGCTTTCTCACATTAAGCCACATTCTCACAATAACCCACTTTTCTGGTGTTCATCTGAACGTACTGAGTGACAGAACCGTTTGCTCAACAAATGTGATCAACTTGTGTCCACACTCAACAGTGCCACACAGTGCATTCTGTTATAACTGCCAGTTTTAATTTGTGTGTTCAGGATTTAACATGCATCTCACTGTATATTTGGCCAGCAAAGAAAAACTTAGCAAATTTTGAATAGTATTTTTACAATTCGACTACTCGTGCACATCCCTACCATGTACCTAATTAACATTAAAATGAGTAGGGATGCACAGCTGGATTAAATTCCTGAGCCCAATATGACTGATTGTTTAAGTGTGCTTTCATTGGTCAAAGTTGTTTTAAATGTGTATGTCTTGTATTTTTATCTCAACCCTGACGAAGGCCTACGTGCCGAAACGCGTTGGTTTGTGTTTTTTATTTTAAAGTTCAATACATTTTATCACTGCAAGTGTTGCTGTATTCATCTGCTCCATAAAGGGAGTTGTTTAGGCATAAGGGGAAGTTACTTATTGGTTTCATAAAACAGTGTCAATAGCATTATGATAAAGACACAAATATTCAATAAATTATTAGCTTGGCTTGAAAGAGCCAACATATTGTACTACACTTCAGGCTTATTAAGGGTTTTCTTAAATCCCCAAGTAGGGACCAAAATTATCAACAGTTAATCCTCCTGAAGCTTTCAAGCTATATCAATCAAACTTGCAACAGACCTTTTCTGGAATAGTGTGCTATGTCTTTTCTAACGGCTCAGATTTATGGATTTCTTTTAGAGGATGATTAAAAACAAACCCTGTAATTTGTCTATTTTCACCCCAGTGTAAATGGCATCTGCCAAACAGTGCAGCAATTGACACCCCAATAGTCTGGTGGAACCACAGAAATTCATGACAAACTTAACATTAGATTCCGCTGCAGTGGCGTGGGGTGTAAAGACGGTGTGTGCATGTGTACGGTTGTCCTAGCGGCCGCAGTTAAAATTTTTCTCTTATTCTCATCAGATTTACTGTTACCACTCTTAATATTTCCTCTAATTCTACTTAAATAGATACAAAATTTACATAAATGTTAATTTCATCACAGTGATTTGTTCACAGAGAATGTCGGGGAGTGCAGAGAAGGGTTTGCTCCGGAGCGGAGTCTGTTGTCTTGGCATCGCTTTTGTGTGCATTATATCACTATAGTAATATTGTAGTTAACATGTTTTTTGGCAGAAACCATAGTTTTTATGCAATTAACCACGGAGTTACTACAGTAATATGGTGGTAATACAGTGACCATGGTTAATTTTGTGGTTACTGTAAATTTACAAAACATACCATGGTGAAACCATGGTTACAGTAGTAAAACCAAGGTTATTATTTCTAAGGTAAGGTTAGGGGTTAACAGTGTGTCTGTGGGACTCTAAATAAACAGAATAAGCAGACTGCAGTGATGCCCATATACTGTATGTTAGTATTTAAATATGGGTGCAAATAGAATCTGACTGGTGCAAACACCAGGGTGCAAATAGCATCTGCTAAAAAATCCCTATAATCGCATAGACTTAAATTATTAACGGTTTTCAATTCAAATAAATGCTAGCATTTCACAAATAAAGTAAATTAAATATAATTTTACAGTGTGTGCCATACAAATATGACTAAGGCATATAAAAATATTTGGAGCTTCAAAATGTTGGCACCTATTCGCTTGCATTGCGAGAATTTACAGAGCTGAAATATTCTTCTAAAAATCTTAATTTGTGTTCTGCAGAAGAAACAAAGTCAAACACATCGGGGATGGCAGGAGGGTGGGTGAGTAAATCATGAGAGCATTTTCATTTTTGGGTGAACTATCCCTTTAAGATTAATTTGATTCTAGAGCCAGAACTTTATCATTTAAATATTCTTATTGTTTTTATTATTATTTTTTTAAAAGAAAAAAAGGTCAGTCAAAAAGCTGGAGATTATATAATTATTGCTCCAATAGTAAATGTTTTGAAATTCTACAACTTCATCAGTTATGAACTTTGAGCTTTTTTGAAAATGACCATTACTACACACCAAAACAAACAGCAACTAAACAAAAGCTCAAGAACAAAGATTGAGTTCAACAGAAATTAGCAGGTACAAATACAGACAGGGAGTCAACACATTAAAAGCATACAAAATTTAATGAATTCAGTGATGAACAAAAGAAAAGGCAACTTTCTCACAATCACCATGTAGATAATGGAGGCTTTAGATTAGCCATTAGTTTGCCAAAATCAATGGTTAAAATCAACTAAAAAGGGCTGAAGGATTTAGTTCTTTGTCAGCTGAACAGTCAAATGCAACCAATTTTACTTAGTCCAACACATTATAAAGGAACCACTCACACTATCCTACAAAACCATTTTCAACAAGGATTCTCCAGGCAGCAATAGGATCTGTTTAATAGACTCCTCTAATCTATTCAATAAACTGCAAGTTGTCATATACTGCAATTGAAGCAGATGAACATTTACAACTCACAGCTGATGGCCCCAGTGGGACGGGCCTGTTATCCTCATCTGAAACATTAGATTGATTTTTACCTTATTGAATACTTAAATGTTTATTTTTAATAGAGCCCACAATACTCAAGCATGTTATGCAGCATGTTATGTAGCAAAACAACTTAAATTATTATTATTTTTTTAAATGGCACACGCTTGAATTTTTAACAGTGAATTCCAAGAATCACCATTCTCAGGGGCCGTTCACACGGGACACGTTGCTTTGTTAAAAAATGGTCAGACGGAGTCCAACGGAATGGATCACAATGCAGGGAAAAAGCGTGCATGTTCTATCTTTCTTTAAAAAAAATGCCATTTGGTTTGATATTTTGTTTTCTCATGCAAAGACATTCATACATTTTCAAAGTGTGGATTATGTGTCCAAATACAATGTGGGGCCATTGTATGCAGTATGTACTGTTGCTTTAAGATGAATCAGAGCACTAGGCAAAATGAGCCCATACTTGGCTACATTTGATCATCCCAGTGTGGCATAATTCAGTGATTTTGTAACGGTTTCCTGCTACACTTGGTCCTGCTGTGAAGTTTTGTGAGACTGCGGACTGAGCTCAGAGGCAAATGACAGTAACACTGCAAAACAATCAGGCCAAATATTGAGGTCAGTTTTTAGGACTATTACTGTCAAATTGAATAAGCCTTATATAACTACACTCCTCCTTAGTGACTGAAACCCATGAACTGGTGTTTGTAGAGTCAGTTATCCTGAACGAACTACAAGTCCAGGGTGAGAAGGTCATTTCAAAACATACTGACTGAAGCAAACAACTCCTTTCAAGTTTTACAAAAAAAAAGTAAGCCAAGTGCTTTTTTGAAAAACATCAGTCTGAGTATATGATGACAGATCAGCTTTAGTAATATTCGAACCTACACACTTTTTGGTTGCCAGCCCAGACTACAAGAGAGAAGGATGCAGTTCAACCTGCACATTACAAACGTAAATCAATCACATAAAACTTAATACCTCTCAACAGATTAAATCTTAAATTTACTGCTTTGAATCCTTTTTTCTGTAACATAACATCCTGGGCCCTATTTTAAGAGTGCTATGCCTTCAGCCCAAAGTACAGGATGCATGAAGCAAATCTCATCATCAGTGCTCGAGTGTTCCAGCACTGAACACACACAGCCCGATTTCTCTATCCGCACATATTTGAATGCGCAGAATGCGAATGCACCTGGAATTATTTGCACAAATTAGTGGATCCACAAAGTGCCAACACTCACGTTTAAGCCATTGTTGTCAAGAAGAAATGCTAGAAGATGTAATAGCAAGTAAATAACAGAAGACAAAGGTAAAAACATCACCAGCAGATATGCACATCAAGAGCATGTGTGTGAGGAGGTCAGGAGATACCTGCATTTGTATAACTCTTGTTTGAAAGAATATAATGCCATCTTTATGGTCTAAACTCCTGAAGAGATATAGTTTGGTGTCTTATCGCAGTCATAGCATGCATACGCCAACATCCTGTGTATGCGCTGTGTCAAATAAGAGTATTCTTTCGACTGTATCCAGACGCTGAGCATTCTCATCAAAGTCGAAGTATACTTTGGGCTTTAAGCACAGCGCTAAGCAATACATCATCCATATGTCAGTGTATATGACCATTAAGTTTTAATATTTTGCGCAAGTCTAGGCGCAAGTAGGTATGGAGAAATTGCACGTGCAAAGCACTAATGGGTGAGTCAAGTGCAATTTAATCGTGAGGTTCTTCTCCGGTTATTGCATCATCTGCATCCTATTATATATTTAATTTCCTGTCAAAAAACTTAGATATTAATTAAGACAGCCCATTCATAAGAATTTGGTAGTGTAAATGTGCCTGGATGCAACTCATTCCCTGCTCTGTGACAGTATTGTTGCCTGCACTGCTCCGGACCCTGATGTATGCGCTGCATGTTCTCTCTGGGACTATCGTCCTGCTCGTCTGAGTCTCACCTGCCACTTCATTAGCATAAAATATGAAAAATATTTGTGTGCAAAAAATAGGCACTTGGGCCGGCATGAAAATCGTGCTTACAAAGTGCTTTCACGAACATTTTATAAGATGTAGACGTTTGACTCACTACATGAAGAGCTACGCCTAACACAGTGACAGAAGAACCCCCTGTGTTTTTACTAGACGAGAGATCACCCACTTCAATCAAAAGGACAGTTCACCCAAAAAATCAAATTCTCTCATAATTTACTAACCCACATGATATTCCAGGTGTGTATGATTTCAGCAGGACACATTTGAAGAAAAATAGAAAAATATCTTAGCTCACTAGGTCCTTAAAATGCAAGTGGACTGTCCAAAAATCACAGACAGGCAGCATCAACATCATCGATTCGACTCCAGCTGTTAAATTAATGTCTTCTAAAGTGATTCGATAAATATTTAAGTAGTTTTTAACTATAAATCAACGCTTCCATTAAGCTTCACAAGAGGGTGGAGTTCAAGCGGTCTCTCGTGTGATGTATTCGCGTTGCTATGTAACGGACATAATCTCACGTTCTTCTCTCAGTTGAGACATCCAGGATAAGCACACAAATGCACCATTGTGAGTAAAGAAACAGATACAAATACAGATCGAAACTAAAATCAACCAAGCTACTATATAGTCTTCCTCCTACTCAGTTGTAAACAGTGCTGCTTGTCTGTGTGCGTCTCGTGTGCGTTAGTTCTTGCATGTCTCACGTGCCAATGCAATTACATCACATGTGCATTCCCTGCTGACCGGAAGCGATGATTTAGAGTTAAAAATCGCTTAAATATTGATTTCGCACCAAAAGCGATCGTGTCACTTTAGAAAGACATTCATTTAAATCGCTTGAATGGTATGAATGACGTTTATATCTTATAACAAAAAGAGAAATCTCCATTCACTTACTGGATCCACTGAGCAAAGATATTTTTCTATTTTTCTTCAAATTTGTTCTGGTGAAGAAAGAAAGTCATACACACCTGGGATATCATGTGGGTGAGTAAATAATGAGAGAATTTTCATTTTTGGGTGACTAACACTTTAGACATCTGACAGACACACCTATTACAAGGTTAAATATAGGTGCAACAAGCACTTCGTATCCTTGGAATATACATAGTGACCATGTGTGAGAGAGTGAGTGAGTGAGTAAGAGAGAGAGAGAGAGAGAGAGAGAGAGAGAGAGAGAGAGACAGAGAGAGAGACAGAGAGAGAACAGCTAATTAAATCTTCACCTCGAGAAACCTGAACCACTAATTTTCCTCTCATATCTTCCACTGCATTCTCTGGGGAAATGCCACATTTGACCTCTTATCTCTCTGTGCCTGTGTACGATTATTCACACAGGAGCTCAACTGGGAGAAAACTAAACTCGTATTTCTCCATTTCCATCTGAGCCTCCAAGACCCCCATCTAAATGGGTATTCTCAATCTACAGTCAAAATGGGGATTATATTCTTGCAGTGTCCTCCAATAGCTCTGGTACATTTCCAGAAAATCCTGATCATGGATGATGTCATAGCATAGCAGTTCTTCATAATGTATGACAGTGGCCCACATGACTCCACATGCTGAAGTGTCCTTGGGCAAGACACTGAACCCCAAGCTGCTCCCAATGGCAGGCTAGCGCCTTGCGTGGCAGCTCTGCTGTCATTGGTGTGTGAGTGTGTGAATGGGTGAAAGAGTCACAGTGTAAAGCACTTTGAAAACAGCTAAGGTTAAAAAAGCAGTATATAAGTGCAGACCATTTACCATTTAACCCCAGGTTGCAGTGAAAACTGAGTTAAACACGTTCTCCGGTTCCTTGCACTGCAAAAGTTACGGCAGCCTGCCATTTATTGTTATTACATCTGAACATATGCCAAAGTCAATCTCATAAAAGAAAGAGCTTAATTTTTAAATTATGAATCTTGAGTCAATTTCTAAAAAAAATCTTTAACCCTTAGATGATTACTCATCCTGAGGGGACTGTGCAGTGCACGTTGGGAGAATAAAAGTGCTTGTAAAATACATGTTTGGTTGCACACCTCTAAAAGGTGACCATTATTTTCTAAAAATGCTAGAAACTGGGTAATGGATGCTATGTTAACTGTTACAAAATAGCTTCTCAATACATGCACATACCTGAAACACCAGCATGCAACAGGCTAACAAGGCCAGCACACCTGATGAGTGATTTCTGTTCACACAAAGTAGGCAATTACAAATAAGCCTAAGTGTCACAGAAAAAAATGAGTGTGCCTCTTTACATGAGAATGGGCCTTTGTTTAATTGTGTGTGCAGGAGAAAGGGAGAGATGAGAGTGAGTGAGCGAGATGTGAAAGAGAGATGAAAGAGAGATGCAAGGTTAAGGGCTATCTATTATGTATGACAGAAAGCTCTTGGCAATGTGCCTCTTTAGGAGAACCTGTGGAGTTTCAGTCACAGTGACAGTAGTGGGCCAGGAGCCAAATCGCTTCAGCATGAGAGATCATCAGAACCTGTGCTCACCATAACACCTGACATGACTGAAGGGGTGAGCAATTAAACTATTAATGTCATAAGGGTATAATCTGGTTATCGACCTTTTTTTACCAAAGTTTTTAAGGACTTCTATACTGCAGGGTAGCAGATTGCCAAAATGCTGATATAGGGTAGAATGGGGCTAGTTGTCACACAGGAAAGTCATCACAGGGGCTATATTTAAGTAACAATAAGATTTGGAGTCGAAAGTCCAATTGTGCAAAAATATTTTCTCTAGAAGTGGCTTTGTATGTTGTTTTCAAACAAAACATTTTGTGCAGTACATTTTCATCATCATACAATTTTTGTAATGGCTCTTGTCTAAGCAATCAAACATAATAAAACCATGCTGGCAATGCAGTGCTGGCCCTTTGAAACTGTAGAACACTTCATTTTTGTTTTGGTGGTTGTGATGGGTGGGGTGATGCAATGATCCCATGAATCCCATGTCGCTGGTTTAATGGCATGTTCCATTTTGACAACATACCTCATATAGTATGACAACATTAACAATTTTTCACAAATGTTTAATCTGTGTTCAATGAACTCTTTACTGGGCAATAGGAAAAAAATATGGGAGATATTTATGGTGAAAATGTTCAATAGTCTTTTTTGTTGCCAAGACTTTAAGGTAAATATGTGGCAATGCAGAAATGAGAAATATTCACTAGTATCCCTCACTCTCCCCTATAAATACGTGTAACACATATTTACATGTAATAACACCTGCACAGGATCGGTACATCTGAATATCACACCTGTGGGACAGGTACAGGATGGCAACAACAACTGCCCGAGTTACACCAGGAATGTGCTCAGACTGTCCACAAAAGGCTGAGAGAGGCTGGACTGAGGGCTTGTAGGCCTGTTGTAAGTCAGGTCCATACCAGACAACACCGGCAAAAACGTAGCCTATAGGCACAAACCCACCTTCGCTGGACAAGACAGGACTGGCAAAAAGTGCTCTTCACTGACGAGTCATGGTTTTGTCTCACCAGAGGTGATGGTCGGACTCACGTTTATCATCGAAGGAATGAGAGTTACACCGAGACCTGTACTCAAGAGCGGGATCAATTTGGAGGTGGAGGGTCCGTCATGGTCTAGGACGGTGTGTCACAGCATCATCGGAATGAGCTTGTTGTCATTGCAGGCAATCTCAACTGTGTGCGTTACAGGGAAGACATCCTCCTCCCTCATGTGGTACCTTCCTGCAGGCTCATCCAGACATGACCCTCCAGCATGACAATGCCTCCATCCATACTGCTAAATTAATTACTGATGAAGCAACCCTTTTTTTCAACTTGTGTTTTTTAAATTACTTCACAAACTCAGCCAATCAAAGCGAATGTTTACAATGCATGTTAGGAGACTGATGTTGTCAGAGAGAGAGACAGTGAGAGAAGCAAAAGCAGAAGTGAGGGGAGAAATTATAGAATGGTGTGCACAAAAGTCAGAAAAGTCGATATTGAAAATTGAGCTTTCAAAGAGGAGTGGACAGACAAATATGCATTTATCCTTCCAGCAGTGAGTGTCAAACCACTCTGCCTGATATGTTCAGAGACTGTGGCTCTAATAAAGTGGCAACGTGAAGCACCACTACAAGACAAAGCACAGATCTTTTGAGCAAACGTATCCACAGCAGTCTGAGGTGAGGGCATGCAAAATAAACGAACTCAAAGCCTAGTATGAGTTCTCTCCCATGCATTCACTGCCCAACAACATGTAAACGAATGTTCACTAATAATAGCTTGGATTTTGGGTCAACACCAAAAGCCATTTACTGACGGGTGAGTGGCGATGGATTGCGTAAAAGCTGTTGCTGAAGACGAGCAGTGTGAAAAGATCAAGCAAATCCCAATGTCACATACAACAACAGCAAGAAAGAGTGAAATACTAACAGAGGATGTATTAACACAGCTGGATGAAGCTATTCGGAGTGCACCATGCATAGCATTAGCTGTTAATACTGATCTACTGATGTGAGTGATAATGCCCAGCTTCTGGTGTATGTTAGATTTTACCACGAAGAGAAGAAGGAATTCTGTAAAGACCTGTTAGGTGTAACACCACTCGAGACACATACAAGAGGAAAGTACATATACATGGCCATAAAGGAGACGCTGAGAAAGAGGGAGATAGATCTAAAACAAGTTGTCTCTGTCACCTCAGACGGGGCCCCTGCCATGATAGGAAGAGAGATGAGCTGTGGCACGGCTGAAAGAGGACAACCCTGATCTCACAGCTTACCACTGCATCATTCATCAGTTTGTCCTGTGCACCAATCTGTCAGAAGAGATTCTGAAGTGATGAATACAATGATGAAACTCATCAACTTCTTGAGGGCATCCTCATCTCATCAATATTGCCTGCTGAGTGAATTCCTGAAAGAAGTTGAGGAAAATGCAAATGACCTACTGCTGCACAACAACGTACGATGGCTCAGTAAAGGCAGAGTGTTTGAACGCTTTTGGTCCATTCTAAAGGAAATAACAGCTTTCCTAGTACAGCTCAAGAGTCAAAAGGCAACACAGTTTTAATTGTTTTTGCAAGATGAGAGCAAAATGGATATTCTTTTTTGGTAGACATCACATCACACCTCAACAAGCTCAACATGAAACTACAGGGCAAGAACAATTCAGTTTGTGATTTGAAGACAGCTGTCCGATCCTTCCAGAGGAAACTGGAATTGCCCAAGGAAGATCTTCATGCAGACTGTGCACACTTCCCAAAAGTACAGGAACAGATTCAGGGTGAGAGAGATGTTTCTCCTCATGTTGACTTGGCTGATTGGAAACTTCAGAAATCGCTTTGATAGCTTCAGCCTTGGACAGCAGCTCCTTCTTCTAATTGAGAATCCATTCATCATCACAGATGTCAGGGGATTTTCAAAGGAGGTGGCACAGAACTTCAAGTGGGCACATGCTGGATCTCTACAGATGTAACCGATTGATCTACAAGCAAATGTTGCACTAAGAGAGCACTGCTCATGGGGATCAACCAACTGATCATGACCCTTTCTGGCTGCAGGCTGTGTCTGAGACTGTTTTCCCTGGTCTAACTAAGTAGCACTATACACCTTGACCATGTTTGGCTCCACATACAGTTGTGAGTCTTCTCCAATATGAACATCAGATGTAACCGATTGATCTACAAGCAAATGTTGCACTAAGAGAGCACTGCTCATGGGGATCAACCAACTGATCATGACACTTTCTGGCTGCAGGCTGTGTCTGAGACTGTTTTCCCTGGTCTAACCAAGTAACACCATACACCTTGACCATGTTTGGCTCCACATACAGTTGTGAGTCTTCTAAAATATGAACATCATTAAAAATAAGTACCATTCTAGACTCACCAGCACCTACATATGTGCATGAGAATGGCACTGACAAAAGAACACTAAAGAAGAGAGATGGAGAAGTGAAGTTGGAGAGAGTAGGAAAGATATATATTAAACCTGTGTTTTCTTATTTGTTCAAATATCAAAGCACTTTTTTCAGAAACAGGCACTTTTATTATTGATTTGTGAAGATGCCGTCTGATTTAGCTTGAAATGAAAACATTTGTGATAGGCCTACTTTTATTTATGATTAGGCTGCATATTAATTTTACCTCATGTTAAATGTGTCTGCATTGTAAATGTCCAAAAAATATTGTTGAAATATTATTGAACTGTAGAACTTTGTTTATTAGCTATACATATACAAGAACGACATATGCCTCAAAATCATAGTGCACGTTAGACATTTTAATGGTTTGGACCTTTGGGGGTAGAAAATGATAGTCGCTGGACCTCTTTGAATTCTAATTGTACACCCCTGTACTATACTATGGTACTGAATGATTATCATATTAACATACCATACACATGTGCAGAAAAGGTATTACCATGATACCTTGTCCATAAAAGAAGTGGGGCATTACAATGGATATTTTTTGTATTTTATTGCAAAAAAATAGCCAAGGTATGATAAATCTGTCTCTTATTTGTGTAATTAATCAGATTACGAAGAATGAGACAGATAAACTGTGGTTAAGTTTCATTTATACTAAACACTACCAAGAGATGTTTAACATTATAACTGAATATTAAGAGCAAAGCTGATAAAATCCAGCCAGCGGACATGCATCTTAAGAACATGTTAGTTCAAGGCTAATGCAAAAGTAAAGTAAAATAAGCGTTTGCCTCTATTTCAGGGCCTGGCTTTTCTCAAGAATTGCGGCTTTGCTGCCGGCTCCAATATAGGCTTTAGTTCTAAAAGTAACATAATGTTTCATAGTGAATTTGAACTCCTTTATATCGAAAGACTAAGGAAATTTTGATTTCTCATGATTTGACCCCTTTAAATAGACATTTAAAAAAAAAAAAAGGACATGAAGGATGAAAAAAACAACATGCAATTCATCTTTTTTACCTCCTTTAAAGAGAAAAATGAATCCATCTAAAAACTAAGAGTTCCTCTCTTGTTCTGTCGTCCTGAATGTTCCTGATGAAATAATCCCTCCCAATAATCAAGAGCAAATCTGGATGGCTGCCGTTCTTCAGGGACACACTTAACCACAGGCTAACACTGCTTATTAGCTCCAGCAGGCAGGGGAAGAAAGATCTGTGCCACCTGCAGGAGACCATGCGCTCCGGAAAAGAAGGAGGTCAAGAAACTGGGGGAGATTTCAAAGACAAGTGTGTGCATGACCCTTAAAATCTGGCTTTTTGATTAACGTCATTTCCCTATTCTTCATTAATAAGGCATGTGTGCTCGTTGAATTCTGTACAAGAGATTCAATCTTAATGATGAAGCTGAATAGCTTGGATAATCATTTAATTGTCAAACTCTGTAGTTCATTACTCTAAGAGCCTAGTAATTGACCACTGTAAGATGCATGCATAATGAAGAGAGTGATTTGTATACTGAGTGACTGAAGTGGTGTAGAAGTGATTTGTTCATGTTATTCTACTGTTCATGGCTTTGGATATGAACACTTATGTTAAGATTCATTTTAATTATTTGTTAAGACTTATTCAGTAAGCATTCGTATGTTTTGTTACCATACACAACACAAATTTTCATGCATTCTTCTAAAAGCTAATTGAAAACATAGTGATAATCCAGACTATTTACACTGATAATTCAATGACAGTAGGACAAAGTTTTTATGCTGAAATCGGTCTGTGTTTACTGAAAGTCGAATCAATTCCAGTGGCTAAACTGGAAGTGCTGATGAACATATGGGTATGTGTGAGCTCCAGTTTCATTGGGGATGCACTGGTACCACTTGCTCTCTTCCAATCTGGTTCCAATACCTGAAATCTTAGTATTGTCCGATAATGATTCCGATCCCGATCTGATACCAGTGTTGTTTTTTTCATGATCAGTTTAGAATATCTATAACTCACATTATAGAGCCTATAAATAAAACTTTTTTTCTCCCCAATTTGGAATGCCCAGTTCCCAGTGTGCTCTAAATCCTCATGGTGGCGTTGTGACTCAATCCGGGCGGCAGAGGACAAATCTCAGTTGCCTCCGCATCTGAGACCGTCAGTCTGCGCATCTTATCACTTGGCATGTTGAGTGTGTTACCGCGGAGACATAGCATGCGTGGAGGCTTCAAGCTATTCTCCGCGGGCATCCACTCGCAACTCACCATGCGCCCCACAGAGCGAGAACCACATTATAGCGACCACAAGGAGGTTACCCCATGTAACTCCCTAGCAACCGGGACAATTTGGTTGCTTAAGGGACCTGGCTGGAGTCACTCATCATGCCCTTAATTCGAACTCACGACTCCAGGGGAGGTAGTCAGCATATTTACTCGCTGAGCTACCCAGGCCCCCTAAAAACTTTATTGTTAACTAGTCTAAGGATAATGTAGCAGTAACTTCAATAGTAATTCAAGTGTAAGTTTTCAGTGGAAAATAAATTTATTTGCTTGAATTTGAATCTGGACTTGGAAAGGATACAGATCTCTTTTTTTCTCTTTAGTTATAAGATATCAATCCACATTTTATTCACATATTTTGGAACCCAGGCCACGTCCACACTAATACGATTTCATTTAAAAACGCATATTTTTCTCTACATTTTGGCCTTCTGCCCACACTGAGACTGCGTTTTTGTAATTAACAGAGCTTTTTAAAAATGCTTTAGCAGGTGGATAAATTTGAAAACACTGTCTTCACATTGTAGTGTGGACTAAGAAAATGGATATATCTGAAAAGATGACCTATATGTTGTCATGTGACGCAGTCATGTGATCCATTTACCCAAAATAAATCAAGATGGCGGCCATTGTTATAGGGGCGCTGTTGTGCCTGATATTCAATTTTAATAGGGTTGTTAAAGATAAAGACTTTAGAAATGTATATTACAATAGAAACATATTTCAGTCATGCACCTTTAACTTCAAAACCCTCAGGCTTTTATTTGGATGGTCAGAACACTATAGAAGTCCTGTAAGTGTCTGTATGTGCGCTAGTTCACAGTAGTTTGATTTGCTTATCATTCAAAATCTGGTGAAATTGCCATTCCTGTTCCATTGTCAATGTATGTTATAAGCGAACCAATCTATTGAGCTTCTACATCTGAGATTTTGTTTGTGTGTAGTGCTCAAATGATCTGCACAACACAGAGGGCTGAAAGTAGCCACGAGCACATCAACAGCATGCTCATAAATGCATATTTAATTAAAATAGAATAGAGAATAGTGGAGCAAATGTTTTTATTTTAGAGCAAAAATGCAACATCCACATCACGCTCACCATTGTTGTAAACGTGATAACTTTCTGGTTTCCATGGGACCAAAACCTGTGTGTCTCATAGGATGTCAGTATCAGTAACACTTGTGTGAAAGTGTGCATGCCTGAATTGCTGCAAACACGTCTGATTGGGCACGGTGCTTGTCAGTTGTGACTGCTTAAAAACACATTATGCCAACTCACCGACAAGCGGCATCTCCTATCAGACATTTTTGCACTGTGTGGGAGACCCGGATTCAGATCCCACGTAGAAACCAAGACTACAAATTGGTGGTTGCTTTTTTTCCTCTAACTTTTTATTTTTACTTCACTGATGGTTAGGTTAAGTTTTGGGTTTTGGGTTGGGGGGGTACAATTTATCAATTATGCATGAAACAACTCTCTTTTTGCGCCCTTCCATGGACATTTCACCCAGAAAATGGAGCTCACAATGCCACACGCCTAACAATATTTACTGCTTTGGCCACTGGGGGCAGTGTTATGCATTTCGGTAAGCACAGACCGATTTCAGCTAAAGAAAAGTCAAGCTACTGTTTTCGATATCACCGTAAGATCAGTCTGTGTTATGTCAGGCTGCTCAAAGAAAGAGATTACAGTTGTCATTAGGCGCTGCAGAAACTATACACATAGGGACAATTTTGAGTGATTAAATAAATTGCTGAATTTAATGTTTTATGAGTAAATTATCTGTCGGAAGAGGCGTTTCTTCTGACTGGATTTTTATATTTTATAACACACTAAACTAAAGCAATCCTGATGTTTATGGAACTTTTTATCTTTTTAACGTTTTCTCACTCAATATTTCCAAGTTATTTCAGCATTATAAACCCATCTATGAACGACAGAGGACAGACAGTGAGAAAAAGATAGCAAGAGAGAAAGAGCAGCTACATTTACATGCAGTCTAATAATCCATTAATAATCCACTTGATGGCTTAATTGGTATAGATAAAGATTCTGTCAAATTGAAAGTGATCTTCAATATTCTGTTAAAAGAATGAAAAAGATTTCACATGATATCTTTGTGGATTGCAGTGTTAAAGGTACATATAAGAAGTAGATTAAGACACTACTATCAGATTGATTTTGATTCAGATTGCAGAAATTCTGTGCAAATAAACATGGGTAGAAACGTGACGTGTAATGCAGGTACTAAACAAACAGCATCCTGCCAGTGATCACAGATGCTGAAGGGACATACATCTACACCTCCAGCCAGATTCAAGTCAAATACAGCAATCAGTAATCATTTTGAAAACAACTTCAGCAGATCACATGGGCTCCAGTGAAACATATTTTCAAGTTTGAGCTCCATAAATCAGATGGTCAGTGATTTGAGCTTATACTCGTGTGTGTCCCCCAAAACAATAAACATCAATATCAGCAGCTGTAATCCCCATGCCATGAACTGAACATGACAGACCCAACAGGAAATTGGATTCATCATTAATTCAGTATCTTGTATAAAAACTGTCCTCTAGCCTGCACAAAAGGTGATCGCCAGGGAACCAGTGAGTACGTTAATCAACTCCTTAATGCATAAAACATGATCCATAATGCTTTAAATGACTCCAAATCACCTTTTCATATCCTCCAATTGTGATGTGAGGACCAGGTTAATGGCAAGAGGAAATATCATAACCAGCTCGAATACTAACAGATTTAAAGGAATGCTGCAAAGACTTCTAATCATTGTGCTTCATGTTGTAAGTTTCTCAGCATCCAATATTAAAAAAGCAATTAGACTACAGAGATTCACCAAATAATACAAGAGTGTATAGTGCAATGGCACAGGTACACAACAATCTCAAAATCTAATTAGAGGATTTGTCTCAAAGTGATTATGAGCACATAACCATGTACACACAGAGACAAGTATATAGGCAAAGAAACACAGACACTTACAAACGCATATCATGCAAAAAACTAACAAGAACCTAACATGGTTATACTTTTGTGACAGAAATCATGGTAATACCATGTTTTTTGGACATGTACCTAATTAATGCACCATCATTTGACCATGTTTTTTTTTTTTGGGGGGGGGGGGGGGGGGGGGGGGGACAAATACATGATATTGCTAACTTTTTGCCATGTACAATTGTAATACCATTTTTTTTTTTTTTTTTTTTGGACATGTGCCATACTATTATTACCATTATGTTTTTAGGGAACCATGGTGATGGTGTTACCATCTCACACTAATTGTAAAGAGTTATTAAAAATACAAAAATGTATTTCTCCATTCAAAAAAATTAACAGAACATGTACCACACAGTGTTCAGAAAGAGGTCAAGAAAGAGAGGCTTCCACCAGAGCTATAATTACTCTCTCGCCCTCAAGTCTAACACTCTTAATCTAAGCAGCCTCCTAAAAAAAAACACCATTTGGGTTCATCTAATTCAATTACATCCATGTCAGGCTGAGGCTCCTATAAGAATCTGGTTGTCGTGGTGACTGAGTTTGTACATAAATGTGATTAATTAGTTGCTTCTGCAATTACCAGGCAGGATGGCACCCCGTTGATGAGCTGTCAAGGAGGCAGATTGAAGGAGAAAGAAACACACGTGTCAAGTTGTTTTTACTCTGTCTTTTTTTCTATTTCTCGTTTTCTCACTCTCTCCTGTGTTAAAGAATAGCAGTGACTGCGAACAGCACAGCTGTCATTGTCAGTTTTCAGTCTATCATTTAAAACCAAAATGATAAGCTCTCAACCTACAATCTACACACTGAATACATCCACATTCTGGCTTTTCAGAGCAGCTGGGCTTTGGGGAATGCATTTTATCATCTGTGCAGCAAATTCAATAGAAGCTTGTATGCATTATATAAGGGATCATGTACAGTCAGCCGGTTGTTAGCGCAAAATAAACCCGATAGGGTGATCAGGACCCCAACACAAAGCGGAGTGGTCTTGGATAAGCCTAAAGGGGTTTATTGTGTGATAACAACCAACTGACTGTACAGTCACCCGTTTTTTACATGGCTACATACCAAATAAATAAATACATAAAATATTGATTTGCATTGAAATTATGCATTTATGTGAGAGTAAAAAAATCTAACCAAATTAGCTAAAATTCACCTTTGGTTTGCGTCAGATTCTGTTGTTGTTTATTCTGTTCAAATTACCATCTGTCTCCTCATTATTCAGCCTATTACAAGACTACTTGCCAAATAAACAAATACAAGGATATGAAACATTGATTTTTATTTAAATTATGTCATTATGTGAGAATAAAATAAATTGCTGAACTGCTGAATTCCACCTCCAGTTTGCTTCCGAGTTCTGTTGGTATTAATTTTATTTACTGTTTATTAATAAACACTGATTGCTCATTATGCACCTTATTACAAGAATACTTGCCAAATAAATAAGTAAATGCACAAGAAACATTGATTTGAGTTTAAATAATTTTATTAGCTGACTTAAAGAGGTTGCACATTGATCCGAGAAGCAGGAAAGATTGCTCGCAATACCCGGATAAGCGGTCTAATATGTGAATGTACGGTTGTTACAGAGAGATATCAGACCACTAGATGGCGCCATTGATCAATCAGAATTGAGAATTCCATAGAGCTGTGTAATAAAATGCATTATGAAGATATTCATAGTGAGGATTCCCACACCTTTTTTGACAAATAAGGTGGCATGTCTCATCCAAGATTTTTCAAGTTGGATGCAATAGCTTGATACTAATTCTTGGACATATTTTAATAGATTGCACTGGCTTAATATTTTAAAGCTTGGTATAACTAGAACCATTTTTATTCACTACAAAAATTTCCACAACTTTCCATTACTTTTTCAGGCCTGGAAATCACAATTGTAAAATTTCCAGATATTCCAGGTTTCCATGAATATGGGAGCCCTGATTAGTGATAGGTCAGTATTGTGAACATGCTAATTAATTAGCCGATAATTGACAATTTTGAGATTATCAGCATTGGCTTGCATCAGCATAATCGTGACTGCTTGGCCAAATAACATAAGTGTGAGTTCCCACTTGTGTCATTTCCAAAATCTAATGTCAAATCACCTAGGCATTTTAGAACATGTAAATGTTATTAATAGTTACAGTGTTACCAGTGTTATTGACCAATAATGTGTTTATGATTTTAGAACTAAATGTGCCATTATTCGTGTGCTCCCAGGTTCTTTTCGCGTCAAAGTTCAGTTCGTTTTGTGATGTGAACGCTGTTTTCCAAATTTGGATGTGCACTCAAGGGGGTTAGGGGGAGGAAACAAACTCGAATTCGGACCAAGCAGTCAAACCAAGTGTGATAACACCCATTTGATTTTACAGCTTGGTTTTGCTAAATTGACTTTAACTGATTATGTTATTATAGTACTTTGAACTTTTACCTAAAAAAATTAGGAATACGTGATATGACCCTTTTAATGCATGAAAACACTTACCTATGAATAGTATTACATTAAAAGAGCATCATGCAACTTGGTGCTGACCGTGTTTTTTAAAGCATTGTACTATTTAAAAAAAAAAAGCATAATTTATTAATATTCTAATTACAATTATTCACAACAAAATTAAACTGATTTCAAGGTGTATTATAAGGCATTATGAACAAATTACAGTACAAATATCGTTATAATTTTAATAATACAGTATACATACAGGCTTCGAGTAAAGGTACTACCCAAGTTTACATAGTTCCTGGATGGGCAGATCTAGTTTTGATGAAACAACATGTTTCCACAGCAATAAAACAATTACCTAGCCACATATTTCACAGAATAGTGACTGTAAAACACAGATTAATCTCAGCTGAGTCTAGTATGGTAACTAGAGATCTCAGGAGCAGCCCAGCTGTCATGTGTACTAATGTGGAATATGTGTTTGGCAGCACTGGCTACTCGTTCTCATGAGCTGCACTCATACTGACTTATGGAGCCCCAAATCAAATTAGTGCAAACTGCAAAGAATTGTCCTTTCCAGAAAGCTCATTCCCCATGAAGATCAGAATCAAATACAGACGACTATCAAGACACATAAGGCACAGCGGTATGCAGTAAGGCGTAGAGGTCAGATAATATCTAACCACCAGTCTGTGCCTTATTTACCCTTTCCATAACAACACAGTGAAGCAATCCCATCCATTCATAACATGCATACATACGCGCACACACACACACTCTGTTCCCTTGCAAGGACAGAACTATCATTAAAGAAATATTTCAGGCTATTTACAACTTCTTAAGCACTTTGGACAGCATTTGTTGCATGTTGTCGATTGGTAAATAAATAAATAAAGTGTCTAAGTTTGTATAAACGTATACAAATTCTAAAATATTTAATGTATGCATGTATACTGGCGGCCAAAAGTTTGGAATAATGTACATATTTTGCTGTTTCAGAAGGAAATTGGTACTTAAATTCACCAAAGTGGCATTCAACTGATCACAAAGTATAGTCAGGTCATTACTAATGTAAAAAACAGCACTATCTCTATTTGAAAAAAGTAATTTTTGATCAAATCTAGACAGGCCCCATTTCCAACAGCCATCACTCCAACACCTTGTCCTTGAATAATCATGCTAAATTGCTAATTTGGTACTAGAAAACCACTTGCCATTATATCAAACACAGTTGAAAGCTATTTGGTTAGTAATGAAGCTTAACACTGTCTTTGTGTTTGTTTTTGAGTTGCCACAGTGTGCAATAGACTGGCATGTCTTAAGAAACAGCTTTCTCTAGAAACTCGTCGGTCAATCATTGTTTGAGGAATGAAGGTTATACAATGCTTGAAATTGCCAAAAAACTGAAGGTTTCATACAATGGTGTAGACTACAGTCTTCAAAGACAACTGGCTCTAACAAGGACAGAAAGAGATATGGAAGGCCCAGATGTACAACTAAACAAGAGGATAAGCACATCAGAGTCTGTAGTTTGAGAAATAGATGCCTCACATGTCCTCAGCTGACAGCTTCATTGAATTCTACCCGCTCAACACCAGTTTCATGTACAACAATGAAGAGAAGACTCAGGGGTGCAGGCCTTATGGGAATAATTGCAAAGAAAAAAGCCACTTTTGAAACAGAAAAACTAAAAGAAATGGAGTGGGCAAAGAAACACAGACATTGGTCAACAGATAATTGGATAAGAGTGTTATGGATCTTAACTCCATTGAGCTGTTGAGGGATCAGCTGGATTGCAAGGCGCATGAGAAGTGCCCGACAAGCCACATCTATGGGAGGGGCTACAGGAAGTGTGGGGTGAAATGTCTCCGGAGTATCTGGACATATTGAAAATATGCTAATGTTTTTTTATATTTTTAATAACTTTTCAAACTTATTCCAAGACGTTGATTCCTAAATATAACAGCTTAAATCGGTTAACACACTCATATTCCAAAAAACCTTAACTTGCCAAAAACTATTTGTCACATGTTTGCCGCTTGTTATTTTCACATGCAAATGAGCTTTTGATTCACCACATGTTTGCCAGAAGTTTGCCATAAACTCTATTCTCGTAAGGGGAGTCGATAGCATAATTCTCTGAGACTATCAATATAAACCGTGCCTCAACCAAGCATATCTCAAAACTCTCACATTAATAAATAAGTGTAGCACGAACATTTAGTAGGATTCGCCATTGATTGAAAGCCTGTCCCTTTGTCAGCATTGCGGAGAAGCCGTGCATCAACATTAAGCCACAAATGACATAGACTGAGCTTAACTTGAATTGAACTTGGAACATTATTTAAGAATGGGCCATTAGGGCCTGGGTATCTCAGCGAGTAAAGACACTGATTACCACCTCTGTGGAGTCGCAAGTTTGAATCCAGTGTGTGCTGAGTGACTCCATCCAGGTCTCCTAAGCAACCAAATTGGCCTGGTTGCTAGGGAGGGTAAAGTCACATGGGGTAACCTCCTTGTGGTCACTATAATGTGGTTCTCTCTCAATGTGGCAAGTGGTGAGTTGCGCGTGGATGCCGTGGAGAATAACGTGAAGCATCCACATGCGCTATGTCTCCGCGGTAACACGCTCAACAAGTCATGTGATAAAATGCGTGGATTGACTTTCTCAGACACAGAGGCAACTGAGATTCATCCTCCACCACCCGGATTGAGTCACTATGCCACCATGAGGACTTGTTGTGCATTGGGAATTGGGCATTTCAAATTGGGGAGAAAAAGAATGGGCCATTGAGAAACCTACAGTAAATCAGTTGACAAATCTGAATATTGGGATGGAGGGGGATGTGCTCCACTCATTGTCTATGATGAAAATATCCCTGAATTAGTCCCACCTCAAAAGGACAATTTAGACCATTTTACATTTAAACAATAAATGTATTATTTACTAAAGCATTAATGTAAGTGGTTATTAAAGTCCAAGCTTTAAATTTCTGCTTTTAAACTCTCCAACCCACTTGCCTTCTAGGACACGATTTTAAGTGAATTCATGTTAAAAAAAATGTTTCTGTTCGTTTTCACAAACTAAGGGTATACCACAGATGCTGTCCACAGAGCTTACATTATATATAACCCAGTATACTCCTTTAATTCCAGCATGGGGTTTTGTTGTTCCTCTAATCTTGGTGCGTTTGTGCTCTTTTCAGTGGTAAGCTAACAGAGGCCCCAGCTAAAAGTATAGTAATATCCTGAGTGAAGTTGGCCTTCACCTCCCTGGGCCTGCAATATTTATGACATGAGAGATTTATCCACTGCCGGGGAGGTAATAACTTCAAGAAAATATGACAGGGTGTGTTTGTGTATGTGCGTATGTGTGTGTGGAAAGCTTTAGAGCAGAAATTAGGGTCAGCTCAGTAATAAGGATCCTGGACTCTGTAAATCTGTTTCAAGTTGAGGGTTAACATGGGATAAATATGACACCGGAGTGCAATAATAGAGACAGAGAATGTTCTAGTTTGCAGGGTGTAATGGCCACACTCGTATCCCTCCAAATGCAGCTCTGTCTCAATTGAGTGCTCTCAGAACTGTGCAAGTCTCCAACTCAATTGCTGCATAACCACAATGAAAGCAATGAAAGAAGTCACTAGTAGCCTGAAAATGATAAATTATTTAAATAAACAATGTCGTAAAACATTGCAAAAAATTTTGCTCTCATTGCACACATTTGAGTTTCCTTTTAGACACTACCAACAATGCTGAAAAGAGTAGTCAGCATTTGTTGTGTTTTAGATGCTGATCTTGATGCTAGATAGCTTAACCAGTAAGGGGCTGTTCACAAAAACCTTGTGTTCCGTATATGATATTTGTTAATTTTTAATCTACTGTATGTAAACAAGATGTTCTAGATGGAGGTCATTGACTGTTGCAATGCATCTCACTGTTTTTTCAGTGGCAGGACATTTTAAAGTAGCTATGTCAAGTAGAAGTCGACCAATAGTGTATTTGCCGATACAATAACAAAAATGGTGGGAAAAGCTGTTAACCAATTAATTGCGATAGTTTTTAAAATCAATATATATAATGTCCCAAAAAATTATTATTCTTTTCTTACAATGATTGGCACAGATGAAAAGTCTCACATGAATAAAATCCAGATGCAGTTTATTGTTCAACCAAAATCCCTCAAATTACCTGAATAAATAAAGATTTGATCCATAACATGGGACTGTTAGACATAAACAAGCCCAAAACACACTGAGGACTCTTATTTTGAAATGAAGCAATTATGGAAAAACTATCGGCAACTATCGCCATAGATTTTAGCCAATAACGAACCCAAAAAGTAACTATCTGCAGTGATTAATCTGTAAAACCGATATATCGTCTAGTTTAAAACAGTGCAATATGGGAAATTGTTTTTTTTTAAATCACAAGAACACCTATGTGAACAGCTCTAAGGACTTCTTTAGTCAACCACTTTTTAACAAAAAAGAACAAGCATATTGACCAGCTTGTTCGACTCCCCCAAGCTTTGCAAGTGATTTGCATGGCTGTGCTGGTCTGCCAGTTAGTCCAGAGTAACTTCTATTAAATTCAATTAGCAGTAAAGAATGGGCAAAGCATGACTTAATTTTGGTCAAAAGGAATCATGTACTAGTTTGTAGTTCTAACAACTTGGTCAACAAGAGAACTACTGATTAATGTAATTTATGTTTTTTGTTCTTTTATAATCGATATCTAAGCAGTGACACCAGTTACTACAAGTTATTTACATTGTCCAGTCCTGTAATAATAATAAAAAAATATATATAAAAAGTTTTCAAATGACAGAATAATCGTTTTGCCAAACCTACTTTTGCCTAGAAAATACCAAAACTTTACGGCCCACTCACTGACTTTGCGTGTATGATGAATTGCATAGTGCTGCGCTTAAAGGAACGGTTCACTCAAAAGTAACAAATTATCACATAATTTACTCACCCTCCAGCCATCACAGATGTGCATGACTGTCTTTCTTCAGCAGAACACTAACAAAGATTTTTGAAGAATGTTCAAGCTCTGTAGGTCCATAAAAGTGAATGGGAGCCAAATCTAGCCAACTCTAGTGGAATAATTGGTATTCCGAAGCGAAACGCTAGGTATGCGTGTAAGAAATAGATCAATATTTAAACTTTTAATATTTATGTGGGTGCTGTACATTTGAAGTGGAACGATACCCTATGAAAATACACTACACAGATGCATTTCGCTGTTGCACATCGTCTCCATGTGTAAATCAGTGTTTGCTTGCGTGGGCCCCCTAGTGGCCTGGCCCCCTGGGCACACACCCATAAAACCCATAGAATGATCCGCCCCTCTTCCTATGGACCGCAATGCTGTTTCCACACAAATGCAGTTTGCGCAGTGGTCTGAGCATGGAGCTCGGTCTGAAGCATCGCCTCCATTCAAACTGATTCAAACAGCTCTCCTTGTTGGTGTTCCAATATGACATTGACGTATCCAAACCAGCCGAATGACGCCTCTATATATGAATAGATGCTCCTCTGTTGTAAACAACACTACACTTCTTTATTTCACACATCACGCGAGAGGCAGCGTGTATTTGACCCTCGATAATTTCAAATTAACTTTTTTTTTTTATATATTAATCTATTTCTTACACACACCTAGCATTTCGCTTCAGAAGACATTAATTAATCCACTGGAGTCGTATGGATTACTTTTATGCTGACTTTGGGCTTTTTGGCGCTTCAAAAATTTGGCACCAATTCACTTTGCATTTAATGGACCCACAGAGCTGAAATATTCTTCCAAAAAATATTTGTTTGTGTTCTGCTGAAGAAAGACAGTCATAAGAATCAGTAAATGATGAGATAATTTACATTTTTGGGTGACCTAAGGCACAGTGCTCTTAAAATAGGGACCTTTATATTGATAAATTATTGTATTGCCACAGCCTTACAATAAATTCTATAAAAATGTATATTCTTTTCTATTCTATTCTATTGTTAAGAGACTTGAGGGAAATTACCACAACTTCCTGTGTGTGGGGTGTGTGTGGATTCCAGGAAATTATTAGGTGGGGGCTAAATAAGCCTGTTTCTGTTTCTGTCCTGGCAATGATCAACAAGGGCTAATAAACCCCCTCCTCCCCCCTCCCCCCCCCCCCTCCCCCCTTCGCTCTCTGTGTCTACCACATTTCCTTAACGTTTTACTCTCCTTCTCTCTTCAGCTCTCCAAACAGTGAGTATTTCCCCCCATAAAAACATCATGTTGAAAAGAACAGTATGGCTGGCACCAACATATGTTGGGATTTAGATGCTGGTCCCTACCATGAGATGCTGGTGTCCCTGTTAGAATTCTTCACTAGCTTCAGTGGTCAGCTTCACCAGCTACACAAAAGTTTTTGGCCAGATTGTGCTGGTCTTAGATGGTTTAAGCTGTTCTAGCTGTTCTCCCTGCCTGGGCAAGCTGGTGTTCATCTGGTTTAGTGATTTGGCTAGCTGGTGTCCCTACCTGACCACCTGACCAGTGCCCAAAAGTTCTCTAAAACCAGCAAACCAGACCAGATGCCACATGCTTTGATATTTTCTTTTCTAATGCAGAGAAATTCCTAAAATTTGAAGTCTAGCTTTAGTGGCCTAAAAAAATTAACCGTAAATTGTGCAGGTGAACAATGTGGCAGTATTTGTCCATGTGCTAGACCAGCATCAAACCAGCACTAACCAGCATAAACCAGCTGACCTAACCCATACTGAGCTGATCGTCTCAGCAGGGTGATGTTTTGAGGTTTTTGTCTCTCCAAAAGAGATTTTTTTCCTTGCCACATTCACTTTTGGCTTGCTCACTGGCGACACTAAGACATTAAGGCCTTGTTCAGACTGCCACTAAAAATCCGATTTTTTTACATATTCAGATGAGATTTTGATAGTCTGGACAGCAAAAAAACACAAGAAATCAGATTTTTTTAGAATCTGATTCAAACCACATCGGGAGGTGGTTTCAAATGCAATTAAAATCCGATTTTTTTCAGATGACATTTACCAGTCTCCTCCGTCGCTAAGTTTTGCTTGTGCGACGGAGGATTTCTGCACCACGACTGGACAGGGCGCTTATTTGGAGAGTGAGATGATGCACCTCCATTTTTGCCACATCTGTTTTGAAAGCATCATCATATGGTTACGCCTACATTGTTACCAAATGATGCGCAAATCTGATTTGAACACTTGCCATTAATAGTGCGGACAGTCTGCCTGAAAAAATCTGATTTGACTGCAGTTAGGGCTGGGTGATAAAACGACAACGATATATATCACGATAAAGAAATTCCACGATAAGCTTTTGAGAAGCTTTTCGATATTTACTGCGTGTCGCTAAAACAAAAGCAGTTCGGCTTTCTCAGGCTGCGTTTCCACTGGATCGACGAAATCCGCTCAAAGTCGCTCCCAGCGCTAGGAGAGAGCTTGCTCCGCACAGCTGCCAATTCTACGATCCACCTTGCGAGCATGACGCTCGGCTTTCATAGGAACGAATTGAAAACGCTCTCAGCTTCGCTCAACGCGCCAGTGGTAACGTAGTGTCAGACTGGATGAACTTGCTAATCCAAGCTGCCTTGCTAACAATTAGGTCATGTGAGACACCGGATTGGTTCCATTTGCACCGCAAGACTTCATGACAACGGTTGCGCCCTCTCATCGTCTCTAGTGAAGAACGCGACAGAACAACAGTGATGTGGACAACAGCTCTGATCTTTCTGCGCTGTAATCTTGAATATTGTTCTCTAGCACCAAACATGCATCATTTCTGCCCTGTCCCGCTCCACACGCGTTGCCTCTTTTCCCTGCATGTGTGTAGACATGAAGCGCCGCATGAGTTAACGTGGTTTCAAAGCACCTTTTAGACCAAAACGTTTCCCTTCTAAATGTATCTTTATTAATCAGCATGTTACGAGCCTTTAATAATAAACAAATCGATTTCTGTTCTAATTTTGTGAAAATTAATTAGATGTCTGGAATGGATAACGAAAAAGACTAAAATTACTAGTTGGTAGACTAGTCTCTCACTTTATTGAAAATATACAAATGTTTTTGATATTTTTAAAAAAAACGTTTTCTAAACTTTCTCTCGGGACACCCCTGAACCCACATTCAGCATCATTCTACAGTCACAAGGGCTTCTATGCCCCATACTTGGGTATCTGAATCTAAAGAAATATAAAAAATATTTCATTTTAATGTAAAAATATTCCAACAAATACTGGACTGCTGTCACTATGCTTCAGAATAAACAGATGATCTTTTAACGTTCATTTTCAATTGATAAACTATAAAATATTTGAATATTTTGGTAAAAGATCCCGCAGACCCCACTGCTTTGGCCGTCTCTAAGCTGCTTTGAAACAAATGAATATTATAAAGTGCAGCTGTTGTGATAAAGAACCAGTGGATTTAGTGTTAACTGTCGGCTGCTACTAACCCTGCTGTCAACTCAACTATGACCTGTGATTATCATTTAGAGTGTCTGTGTTGGTGTCTATTTGGGCATGCTGATTTGGTGCTTATGTCTTATTCATCCTTTCTGGAATGATCCTCTGTTAGCTTCAACAGAAATGCTGGCTGACGTGAAGTGCCTTCTGCAATTTATGCAATCAAGACCACTGCTGAAACAGTCGTGAGTTGAGGTTAAAGATATGGAGAGAGACACAGAGAGAGACACAGAGAGAGACAGAGAGACAGAGAGACAGAGAGACAGAGAGATAGATAGATAGATAGATAGATAGATAGATAGAGTGTGTGTGAGAGAGAGCGAGAGAGAGAGAGAGAGAGAGAGAGAGAGAGAGAGAGAGAGAAAAGTAGGTCCAGAGACATAAGTATGGAGAAGGAAAGATAACATTAAACCGAGTAAAGGACATAAAACTCCATTGGTTAAATCCATGGTTTCAGAAGCTATATAAATAGGTGTGGGTGAGAAACTGCTTATTATTCTTCTATATTAGATTATTATAATATATATTCAATATACATTATTCTACTATAAATTATTTTCTTTCCTCTCTTTGTCTAGTTGATGCCATATCGTGTATCTGTTTGGTTCCCCATCTCTGCCAGCTTGTCGGGTGAGTGGTTACCTTCCAGCTTGCTGTACGCCTGTTCTCGGCACTCACTAACCACAAGTGAAGGACTCCTCGTCTCCGTCCATGTGATTCTGGAATACAACTGCCACCTTATTGCCTGGGCTTTGTTTTCTGCACCTCACTACACTTCAACAGACACTTCCTATGGATCTGCTTAACTTCCACAACGCATACACCTCTCTACGAACACACTCTTCCTCTCTGCCCACTGCGCGGCCATGGCACGCACAGATCCTCCTTTTGGTAATTCATATGTTTCGTGCACATCGCCACCTACTGGGCAGGGAAGAGACCTCATAGTAAAAATGACTTATATAGTGATCAGTTTACCTACACCTATCACATCACTTCTAAAGACATGGATTTAACCACTGGAGTTGTATTTGTTATTTTTATAATGCCTTTATGTGCTTTTGACTTTCAAAGTTTTGGACCCTGTTGACTTGCATTGTTAGGACCTACAGAGCTGAAATATTCTTCTAAAAATCTCTGTTTGTGTTCAGTTGAAGAAAGAAAGTCATACACATCCGGGATGGCATGAGGGTGAGTAAATGATGAGAGAATTTCTTTTATTTTTGGGTGAACTATCCCATTGAGTCTGACTCAAGGCTTTGGTTCTAAACTCTCCGGTCTTTTATTTCTCCCTATTTATCTGTAATTCACTCTGTTATCCTCTCATTATAAGTCACCTTTTCAAGTGCTAATCTGTCTCTTATCCTGTCTCCATCTCCTGCTCTGCCCCTGGAAATATCTGCAATATGATCTGCGTACAGATGACTGACAGATCAGGCTATATCTCCCTCTATAAACGTTGTTTCTCATGTACTAACCAGAGCCCGGAGGGCAAAATACTAATAAAACAGTCAAGTTCAAATAAAAGAAGAATGTCAAGGCATTTCTTGGTGGTAATTACTGAATGTGTCAGTGTGTGTGTGTGTGTGTGTGTGTGTGTGTGTGTGTGCGCGCTTGGGTGGTTTACGAGGACATTTTTTCAGGTTACACACTGGTAATTACAAGAGGATAATGCTATAAATGTGGTTTATGAAGACATTTGTAGTGTCCGAATAATTCAAATCGCTTAAGAAAAAAAAAACATACTAAACTATGTTTTTTTGAAAATGTAAAAATGCAGAAATGTTTTTGTGAGGGTTAGGTTTAGATTACAGAATCTATATTTCGTACAGTATAAAAATCATAAGGATAGCTACAACAACGTGTGTGTGTGTGAGAGAGAGTGCTTAAACAAGTCACAACCTGCTGCAACCGTGAGATTGAGAGCACTTGTTCTTGAAGCACACACACACACCACTGGTGGTGCATGTAAACCACAATGAGGTACTGGTCCTAACATGCAGAAAATCTGTTGCGAATGAATGTTCTCAAGAAAAACAAACAAACAACAATATTTTTTCTAAAAAATGGTAATGTCTAGGTACATATTCATAAAAAGAATTTAAAAAAAATGTCCAAAATCATAATGACATGGTAAATGTTCATGAAACTATGGCAATAGCAGTATCGCAGTACATGTCCAAAAAACAGGGCATTACTATGGTAAATGTTCAAGAGACCATGGCAACAGTAACTTGTCCAAAAAACATGGTATTACCATGACACTTGTCCAAAAACAAGGTGTGACAAGCAGGGCAGGGCGGATTCTGGGCAGAGGGAGGCTGGAAAGATATGTGTTAAATGAGTTCCACCTGTTATAGAGATCTATCTCTCTCTCTCTCTCTCTCTCTCTCTCTCTCTCTCTCTCTCTCTCTCTCTCTCTCTCTCTCTCTCTCTCTCTCGGCATGACTGTATACAGTGTACAATGTTGCCAAAGCATTGAGTAATAAACACATTACAAACATAAAAACAACAACAACAACAACAAAAACATGTATATACAATTAATCTATAATAATGATAATAAAATACAAATGACAAAGTAAAATGCAGAGAGCAATGTGGAAGGGAGGGAAAAAAGTCAATCAAAATATCAGTTTGAATAGAGCTGTAATATGATGAGGGGTCATTCTCTCTCCCTCATGTGATGACAGGACGACACATACTGCTCTGCCAGCTGAACACACTCTACTTTCTATCCCATTAGATACGAGAGTTTGTCTAAGTCATTTATGTCCTGGAATTCAGGTACAATATGAGCTATTTGTGTAAAGTGTGTGTTTCTAATGATCTCATATTTACTGCAGTGAGTGAGGAAGTGAAGTTCATCCCCCACAACTCCTTCAGTGCAGTGTGAACACAGTCGGTCCTCTCTGGGTCTCCGGTTCTGTCTGTGTCGACCCGTCTCTACAGACAGACTGTGCTCACTCAGACGATACTTTGAGAGTAGCTTTCTTTGTCCATAATCTTTAATATGGATCATATATGGTGCCAATTTATAATCAGTCTTGTGTGACTTTGTGCTGCCAATCATGAATGTATTCTTCCTGCGTTATTCTTTCTGTCTGTTTCAGTTTTGCCAATCTGAACTGGATGGATGAATTTAGTTGATATTTTTCTACTAAATAGTGCATAGGGTCACTCTCTGGGTGTCCTGTCCTGTGTGTAAAGGCACAGTGATGGTAGTTATCTGGAGGTGTGTCGGACAAATGGAACCAGAATTTAGCTGCTCTCTTCTGGATTTCAGTGAGGAGAGGGAACCGGCCCAGTTCTGCTCTATAACCCAGACTCGGAGTTTAATGGACATTCTCTCTCGCTCTCTCGCTCTCTCGCTCTCGCTCTCTCTCTCTCTCTCTCTCTCTCTCTCTGTGTGTGTGTGTGTGTGTGTGTTATATGATATGATGATACAGTGATGTATCGGACGGCAACATCATTATATATACATATATAAAATACATATATATATATATATATATATATATATATATATACTATATACTATGAGTTAACGTCCAAATTATCATATTAATATCATGGTACTTTTATTATTGTATCACTATCTTGTGAAAGGAAAAACAATTTCAGGCCACAGAAACAAATTTGTATGTACCATCTCTATTTTTCTTTCACTCTTCCACCCTTTTTGAGACCCAACAAACAATTCATTCTTCACTCTGTCTAATGCAGCCGATCTTTGAGTGAGGTCTGTGTTTTATAATGCTGACTGCAGATCACGTCTGTGCAATTATGTAATTTATATGATTAATATGATAGAATTGCATTTAAAATTTCATTCCTCCTTTCCAAAACAACAGAGGAGAAAAAACTAATTTGGTGGCACTATGAATTCAGCCAGTATCTGGCCTGTATTCAATTAGCACAGTCTCTGGAGCCCTGGAGACACAACAATGGTTAAAGGGTCATGCTTGTCAAAGACTGCATTTATAACCACACAGCACAGGGTTGGACGAGGCTTTCATAATGTAATGTAGCCACTATAAACTTTAATATCTGTTTCAGAATGTAATAAATAGATGTGCTTGTTTTATACTCGGAGTCAGAGAATGCAAAGAAAATCTCTCCAAGGAGAAAATCCTGGTGGATGAAAATCTTGGAGATGATGAAAGAGACAAATTACTGCACCTCCGTGTCACACACACACATACTCGCGGAGTGCCAATGCACGCACACACACACACGTTGGTGCAGCTTTCCTTATGAGGACTCATAGTGATGATAGTGATTTTGATATATAATTGATTTTTATACTGTATGAACTATAGATTCTATCCCCAAACCCTAACCCTACCCCTAAACCTCACAAAAAACGTTCTGCATTTTAGAATTTTCAAAACAACAGTTTAGTGTTTTTGTGGGACACTAGAAATGTCCTCATAAACCACATATATACCACATCTTACAGCATAATACCCTTGCAATTACAAATTTGTAACCTAAAAAATTTTTTACTTGTACACCACCCAAACACACACACACACACACACACACACACACCTATACCAGTCCCTGTTAGGCATTTGAGACATGCACTTTTTCAAAAATCAATATGCACATCTTGAACCAAAAAAAAGAAAAACTCTGTCCTCTCTGGAGAGTTGACTGAAACTTTCTTATTATGAAAGACACACGTGCACTTATGCACGCAAACCTCTTCATTCACTCTTTGCAACAAAAAAAGTTAATAAATTCGAGTCAATGGAGAATTTAAATGTCAGGCCAAACACCAAGTAAACAATTGTGAAAAAAATGTATCCACAGGCCACTTTCATACCTATCCGTTTAAAGGGATAGTTCACCCAAAAATGTAATTTCCCTTATTATTAACTTGCCCTCATGCCATCCCAGATTTTTATGACTTTCTTTCTTCTGCTGAACAAAAATAATTCAAAGAATATTTCAGTTCTGTATGTCCTCACAATGCAAGTGAATGGGTACCAACATTTTGAAGCTAGAAAAAGCATATAAAAGGAGGCATAAAAGTGATCCAGTCCTTTTTATTATAAATTTAACTTCATGCATGGTAGGTCATGCATATCTGGGTTGGTATAAGTGGGGAGTAAATGAGGAGAGAACTATTCTTTTAAATTTGAAGACTAAATTTTTAGATTCTGAATATCATTGTTTTTCAAAGTATGCGGTTATCGAAAGCATCTTCAGAGTTCAAAAGTCTCTGTTTTTTTTTTTTTGGTAGAAGCGCCATTCTAGTGTGGATGAGAAGTGAAAATGTAGCAAAATGTATGTATTTTCAAATGGATATGTTCTAAATTCCATTCTAAAAGCCTTCTAAATTCTAACAATAAGTTCAGAGCTGGTGAAGTTACTCAAAAAAAGTTACTAATTATTTCTCTCAAATTTTAATGAGATTATTTTACCATTTCAATTAGGTCAGCAGTAATCACATTACTAATTACTTAACTTTTAAATTACTTTCTAAAACACTTTTCCAATCAACAACTCCAAATCTATTTCCACCTTGTTCACTTCTGCACACAACAATTTGTTATCAGATTACACCCAACATGGATTGTATTTGATTTTGAAGATCTCCCAAACTGGGTGAGTTTCATGAAACCAAGGACATGTCTATCAAAGGAAAGTAATATGACATAAAAATTCTCTTAACCCTTTCATACTTACCATCGCACATATAGTTAAAAACTGGACTCCACAGATTAGCATCACACATATGTGTTTCTGCAACAGCCAGTTCCGTTACAAGCTACCAGATTCAAAACGGCTTTCGCACCAACACAGGTTGCACTGGCCTAGCGTCTGTAATTTATATTCACTCAAAAAGTTACTCATACAGTCTTTTAAACCACAGAATAAGTTTATTTTATATTCATACATCTAACTCGTCACCAAAGTACCACGATAAAGAGTTTAAAGCCCTTATACCCACAGTCAATGCATCAAATGCGATCCTCCTCTGATGCATGCTACTATTTGTTTAAATTAGTAGCAGTTGTCATTCGTCAAACAAAGAGCTACTCAAAGAGTTTATTTTATGTAACAAACTGCCTAATTGTCACCAAAGTACCTCAATATCAGTTCACAGCTTGTATATGCACAGCAATCATATCTAAATGCAATCTTCCCATGCACGCAGCCATGTCTACTAATTAGGTGCAGATGCGGTTTTCATTCACACAAATAGTCTTTTCAGGCACATAATATGTTTGTTTTCTGAAACAGACAGCCAAACTATCACAAAAGCACCATGATAACGGATTAAAACTTGTATACTCACAGTGAAAATATGCCAATCAAGCATGATTATCCGATGCACGCAGCCAAGTCTGTTTACATTAGCGCTTGTCTCACACACACACACACACACACACACACACACACACACACACACACACACACACAAGAAATGAAACAGTGCATATAGGCAAACCAGACTACTGATATTATTTGTTCATTTGATTTTAACACTTATAAAATTGAAATAAAATAAATAAAACAAATACAGTATACAGCAGACATAACCCATTTGTTCACATGTTTACTAATTTATAGTGTCAAATGTACCCGTACTGCGGTACCAAGTTGATACTAAAATAAAAAAGATATAACGATTCCAGTGTTTCTGCAGTACCTGATGTACCGAGCACAAACTGGTACCAGCACGCAGTATGACTGACACACGACTGCTTTAAAATGCTCACAGGCTTATTTTGAATGTGTGCTCTGTTACTCCTTATACACTGAAATGGGCAATTAATCAAATTAAACTTGTGACATGTCCTAGTGTGATTTATTAAACCGCTAAATGATGCAATCTTATCGTGTCTCTAATCATTCACATAGTATGAGATGACAGAGCAGAGCACATATCCATTGTGAACCATGCAGCACAAGTAAAATATATATGTACATAATTAAAATCACAGCCTTTGCACTTTAATCTCAGCTCAGCTTTATTTATATAACATTTAAAACAACAGAGTTGACCAAAGTGCTTCGCAGTAATAGTAAGTAAATTTAAAACATAAAATTTCTAAATTGCCACATACACAAACACCAGTAGTCTAAAATATAAACACTCCAAAACTGTGTTCTACATTTCATTTGTCAGACTCAAAGGCCAGTGTAAAGAGATGAGATTTCAGACATGATTTAAAAGTCTTCAATGATTACACTAGGCAGTGTCATGAACAGTTTATCCGGAAAAGTCAAGCATCTGGCAAAAAAACGTCATAATAAAAGCACAATTCAAAATAAAATCTAGATGCTTGAAATTGAAAAAATTGAATAAAAATATATTACAAGTTTACAGTAAAATGTAATATTTACTGTAATAATAATAATAATTATTATTATTATTTATCAAAATATCACAAGCAAGACAGAAGTTGAATAAAAGTTTGGCAAAAAAAAAAAATGCAATGATATGTTGAAAAGTTCTATTTTCACTTGATAATAGTTTTAAGAATGTATTAATTAGACACCATTTTGATTATGAAATTAAATTAAACTTTAAAAAAATTCTGGAAAGTTCTGGAAAATAATAATAATTATGAAACTATAATTATTAAAATAGTTTTAAAATAATTAAAAATAACTAAACTGGTGTGTTATAATATTAGCATATTTTGGCTGTGGTATCGAAACTGGTATAGAGAACTGTGAAATTTCACTGTTATCGGTACAGACTACTGAAATGTTTGTACTGTGGCAACTATATTATATACAGTATTTTATTTTTTAGGACACAAATACATTTTTTTTTAATAAAACAATTATAAAAAAAATACTCCTCTACACTCTGCCCACCTCTACCAGCTGTGCAGTGTCACATGCAAAAATAACTCTTTCCAGGGGCTACTGAAGGGGAATAGACCCTACTCATGAAAAGGTTAAAGGATTTGTACATGCAAAAAAATTACTTGACATTTACTCAAACTCATGATGTTCCAAACTTGCATGACTTTTTTTTTGTGGAAAACAGAAGAAAATGCTGAATGTAAGGGACTAAACGCCTCATTCACATTTCTCTATTGGGTGAGACTTTCTGCCAAACACCTTGTGTGGTTTTGAGAATCACCATTGTAAATAATGAGAATTACAAAAAAATCATTCTCTTTCCTTGCACTGTAAAAAATATATATTTTGTCAGAATATAATCTAAAAAAAAAAAAAAAAAAAAAAAAAAACATGCTTCATGTGGTAACAATCAAATTAATTGGTTTGATTCAAGTCAACAATATCATTTAATACTGCGACTGAATCAACCTAACCACATTAGGTTACACCAACGAAACGATTTAGGGTTAGAACTAGATAGGAACTCTAAATGGATCCATAAGGTAACAATTGCAGGTTGCCACTTTTCACTGTGTAGATAAAACAATGCTCTGACGTTTATTTACACCGACAACAGTGGGCAAGTCTTCAGTAAGACAGTAAACAAATTCTCATTTAAACACAAACCAATAGCAAACAATGACCTTTTCTATGATAGCCAACTAAGGCTGGGCGAAATTACGATATATATCATGGTGACGATATAAAGTGTGAATCTATAGATATTTGCAATATCGTGTATTTCGCGATATGTAAATATCCATGTGTGTGGTGTGTGCGCATCAATCACCAGGCAGGGTGTCACGTGAGACTGAGAGAATTGAAGAGACATGGACAGGGTTTTTCAGGCATTGAAAATGTAAATAAAATTAGGCAAATTCAATTCGATTAATTCTGCATTCGTCGCTTCATAAGCGCGAAATTTGCTTCTCATCTGACATGTGCATCGGTGCTTCATATGAGTGTCGTGTGTGCAGAGCGGGATCATTCATGGCGAAGACGACAAAACTTATGTGACCTTATGTGGAGTTGAAGAGTGTGTATGACTTCCTTTCTTCTGCAGAACACAAACAAAAAGATTTTTGGAAGAATATTTCAGCTCTGTGCTTTTTTTGAGCTACAAAATGTTGGCACCCATTGACTTGCAGTGTGTGTACCTACATTTTAAATTATATATTTAATTCACTGACTGGATTATCCAAAAATAGACATTAAAATATTCTTATTTAATCTATAAACAAATTTGTGTTAATTTTCCAGAAGAAAAATATAATCATGATATATATCATTATCGTAATATAAAATGAATCATATCTTGATCTACTGTAAGATTGAGGTCATATCGCCCAACCAAATGAATCATATCGTGATCTACTGTAAGATTTTGTTCATTTCACCCACCCCTACAGCCCACCTGAATTCACTTATCTCTTTCTCATCCTCTCTCTCTCCTCTCTGCTCACTTTTCTTCTAAAAGTGGGTGACTGGAGTATTAGCATGAAATTGTTGGGTAGAAGCGACAGCTTCTTTCAAACCCCTAACTTAGGCTCTCAGTGAAAAAGTGTGACAACCAGCTCTTACACAGAGAATGCATTGAGGAGAAAGAATGTAAAGGATTTAAATATTTCTCCAACACTAAAGCTTATCATACCCAATATATCCTTTTGCAGTAAAAGGAGCTTTTATCACAATGCAAATAAAAGTTCTACCAAGGGTAAAAGGTGTTTCCAATCAGATATAAGATCCACAAATATCCATTTTCTAATAAAGTCATAAGACACTCAGGGCCTTGGGTTACAGGGTTCAAGTCATGCCTAAAACCCCCTTAATCATTGTTAATAACGGTAACAATCTATCTTGACTTATTGCCAGGGCAGTATGATGAATATGATGCAACAGCAATATGATGAAAGACAATTTCCCATGGATAATTAAACATGCTACTATAATGACAATTCCAATTCGTAGTTCATTAGTACTAACTATAGGCTTTGGTTGACATTGCCAGGAAGAATAACAAACAAACAAACATCATTTAATGAATATAGAATTCACCCTTTTCACATTTCTGGTTTGGAACGTAAAGGTAAAACAAAGCAGGCAGACCACATCAAATATATAGAACAGATGTGCATTCACAGCTGTGTGTCTATTGCAGTCACGGCCCATGCATTTTAAGTCTAGGACTTCAGTGCGATTCATGCCAAAACACAGTTTCACAATTAATAAGATCAGATCATACATAATGTGGCAGTCAACTAATAATACCAATTGAAATTTTAAAAACTCATCCACGCATGAAAGCCAGAACCAAGGAGATCTAATACCAAGAAAAAGCTCTCTAATAATATTTGCGATTTCAATTTTGCTTGCAATACATTTTGTTTCGTCAGGGTACACGGTTACTTTTCAAAACTTGATCCGACACTGAATGCTCTAGCAGCCTAATTTACACATAGAAAACTCCTGGTGTTGCTATAACAATGCAAAAAGCACGATAACGCAGAACATCTCAGGTTTTTAAATCCATAAGGATATCTTTCTCAATGGTGATGTGGCAGTGACAGCCGATCTTGCACTCTTCACTTTCAAATTACGTACATCATTTAAAGCGTTATTTCGTCACTCAAGGCCAGCTAGAATGCCTGAACTGGGATATATCCTAAAGTCTACACCCACCAAGAACAAATAAATAAATCTGATTGGCTGATGAATCTGACAATCTGACTTTAGATGCCTAATCACTTACACTGTTGGGGGATTCTGTGGAAATCCTGAAGGCCTGATGGGGAGGAGCTCAGACTCACGCACTGCTTCGGCTTCAGGCATGTGATTTGTGAAACAGTTTGTAGATGAATTAGGAGTGGAAAGAGTTGAAAATGCATAGGCAAAAATGTCAACGAGAATGAAAGTATAAAATAAATATTTATGTATTTATTTGGCATGTTACGCCAGCGAAATCGCCATTGATCAATTGTCTATTTCAAAATGGCTTCCAATTTTAGAGTCAGAACTATCAGTGTTATAACAGGATATTAAGTCAAATGGCAAATGAAGATTAAATGTGATCCAGTCGATGCCCCATAACAGCTCAATACTTTTTTAACTGAAAACTCTGTGTTTTATTAGACTTTATTTGTAGAGGTTACAATGGTGGTTTAGCTAGGACCAGTGCTCATAACTCCTGTCTGAACTGAGACCCTCCTGAGATATGAATGTTCATCGTATCTCAGGAGGCTGATCAGGGATTTTCTTTCACGGCTCTAACGTTTTATTAGATTTTCGGTATAAATCCGCAGACAGTCTCAACGTCAAATAGGCCGCTACATTTTTACTGTTAACACCTCTAACAATAAAGAATCTGTATTTCTTCAGTCTAATGAATCGATAAAACAAGTGAGTCCATGCCAGAGGCACAGTGTACTGCTGATTCTATAGATTCATTCAAATTCAGTTGGAGAACAATGTATGTCAAAGCTTTCTATATTCACTCTATATTCACCTTGAGAAAGAGAGAGAGATGGCAGATCTAGGCAAGGAGAGTTATGGAGACATATATAGACATGAAGAGCAAAAAATTAACAATTGAAGAACAATGAGGGAAAGGGATGATTGACAGTTTAGCTGAAGCATGTTCTGGTGGAGCAGCTGGCATCTTAAGGAACCTAAACTCTACACAGAGTAAAATAAAGGCTCATCAATGGCTCTTTGTGGCACTTTTGGTTCAGCGTCTTAGCTTCACTGTTTAAGGTTCTTGAATTTGTAAATTTTTCTTTAATTAGTTGGGCCTGGACACTTACAAATAGTTACTGATGTTTCAAAGGATTTTCAGATCTACATATTGGTTTCTGGGTTCTTTAATGCACAAGTACATACATGATCTTCTAAAGAACTAGACTTCTTTGTGGATCACTTGCCTATGAGGCAGGGGTTATCAACCTTTACAGACCTAAGGACCCCCAACCCAGATTCTCAGCCAACCCAGGGACCCCAAGCATAAAAACGAAACTCACATCTCAACATATTATAATAACATTCATTAAAACTTAAACTAATCATCACAGTATATAATGCTTATCAGATCATTAGCTGATGCTCATTCAAATAGTAAGAAATGAAAGAAACTTCTAAATGCTGTAAACATCTTCACTGTAGACCCCTGTAGTACCTTCAAAGACCCCTGGTTGAAAACCCATGTCTACTGGCATCAGCCTGCACAACCAAGTAAAGCCAAAAAGTACAAATTAAAGTCGTAAAATGAGTTAGCTCTTACAAAAACATACGACTTTTACTCCCTTAGAGAGTAAACTCATAGAAAGTCTCATAAAATGATTGTTCCTATAGCTATATTTTGCTATATTTTGTAGAGGCACCACAACAACAGTGTTTTATTCACATTCACACAAATCACAAGTACAATGGCTGATTAGGACCGATTAGGATTTTCACTTTATTATTCACACTGCTAAGTTCTGATATCAAAACACTTTAATGCATTATTTAAAAAAAACTATACATTTGAATGCTTGCATTACAAACCCAACTACCTTTACACACTTATTTCAGTGTGATTAGCTTGTGCTTAGCTCACTTTTGAGAGTGTAGAACTTCAGACTCGGAAGACTCCTGTTCAAGCCCAGCCAAGCACGCAAGCTGACACATGAGGTGAGTGTAATAAAAGCGACATTAAATTACGTTGTTGCTTCAGAAAATGTGCTTTTCATGTTGCATTTTCTTTTAGGAAACTATTGGTTGGGTTTAGGTTGAAGATTTTGGTTTTATGTACAGAAGAATGATTGGGGAGATGAGGGAAGAGTATTACAGTTTATTGACATAAATCAATCAATTTGTTCAATTTGTTTACGGACGTTTCCTTTCTTAAAATAAAGTGTTAAATAGGAGGCTAGCATTAATTTGTTGACTGTATTGTTGGAGTTTGAAAATCTGTTTGCTGATTGGGTAGTCTGTATAGGAATAAAATCTGTACCTTTTTATATGAGTCAGGTCGTAAGATATCTTACAATTTCACCATCTAGTACAAATAATTTAGATGTCATGAGACTATGTTGGACTGTGCTACCTTTTTTGGTTGTAACTGGAATTTGATCATAAAGGGCTAGTTTTGACCTATACAGGCTAAACACTGTAAATGCGCTGACATTAAAACTGAGAGAAAAGTGTCTTCATATCTACTTTGGTTTTAGAACACCTCTTTAGAAAACCTCTTACCCATGGTGAAATCTCCACTATATACGGCCTATCGTGGCTTATTGCCTTAATATATTTTTAATCTTTTTAACATTCTTTCTGGACCCAATGCTGCGTTTGTTGTTGTAAACTTTGTTCAGACAGTATCGATCCTCTCTATAATGTTGAAGGAAAATCTCTCTCAACAGTTTCCCCTCACACCCTTGAAGCAGGCCATCACAGCTTTAGCGTCATGCTAACTCCTTCACAATAGGCTTTAGAGGAACTGTGCAAATCGCAGTGGCTTAGGAGTGCTCCCGAACAATAGCTTCTTGTGTGTGTCATGAATTCCTACTGCTTGCAGATGGCCAAACTTCTCCCTTTTATTCAGACAAAACTGTGGGGCTTTGTGTGCGATAGAGAGACATGGTTTGCCATGAACTTGAGGTGACGAATTAAACCCAGCATTACTGCCTCTGTCAACCGAGATTATTCTAGATTATAAACCATAAAATAAGGCAAGGTACGGATACAGATTTCCTGATTTGATTAGATTCTGCTTTGTTTCCAATTAATTTGGATCAAAATGTATAGTCAGGACATTAATAATGTGAAAAATTGCTATTACAATTTGAAAAAAACTACTTAAATCCTCCACGTTCAGCAATGACAGCTTTGCAGATCCTTGACAATCTAGCGGTCATTTTGTCCAGATACTCAGGTGACATTTCACCCCACGTTTCCTGTAATACTTGCGACAGATGTGGCTGTCTTGTCGGGCACTTCTTATGCACCTTACACAAGGTGTAACAAATGCTCAATGGGGTTAAGATCCATAACACTCCTTTCCAATAATCTGTTGTCCAATGTCTGTGTTTCTTTGCCCACTCTAACCTTTTTTTTTTGTTTTTCTTTTTCAAAAGTTGCTTTTTCTTTGCAATTATTCCCATAAGGCCTGCACACCAAGTCTTCGCTTTACTGTTGTACATGAAACTGGTGTTCAGATTGAAGAATTTAAGTAGAAGCAGCTGTCAGCCGAGGACATGCGAGGTATCTATTTATCAAACAAGAAACTCTGATGTACTTCTCCTCTTGTTTAGTTGCATCTGAGCCTTCTACATCTATTTCTGTCCTTGTTAGATCCAGTTAGGGTTGCAGTGGTATAGCACGGTATGAAAATGTATGTTTATCATACCATGTACATTTGCTTATCTACGGTATTGAGGGGAAAAAAAGCTACCAGACGGAGAATCTCACCTGCACGTGCGCATCTCCTTTCCTCCTTGACAGCCTGTCAGACTCGTCAACTTGTACCACACACACACACACACACACACACACACACACACACACACACACACACACACACACACACACACACACACACACACATGTCAGAGAGGCGAGGGGGTCTGACATAATTGTGTGTGTATGCGTTGAAGCAGCGTTTCTCAACTGGTGGGTCGGACTGAGTCGCAGACAGAAAGGAAAGAACAATGCCATGGATCTCCCATTGAAGATTTTTCGGCGGCCGTCCATGTGATAGCCTATTTAGGACTGCCAAGGCAGATTTAATGCTAATCTTGCAATCAGCTAAAGGCTTCTCACCAGCACTTTCGCACAAGTGTAAACAAACCCCTGGAGCAGATATGGTTAAGGGCCTTTCTCAAGGGCCCAACAGTGGCATCTTGGTGGTGCTGGGGCTTGAACCCACGACCTTCTGGTTAGTAACCCTGAGCCTCAACCACTGAGCCATTTCTAACAAACAGGATAATAATGGGCTCATATAAGTAAATATGTTCTTCAATTTGTAAAAGGGGGGTGAGAAAACTTCCAGTCAACAACAAAAATAATGTCACTTGATGCATGTCCTTGTATTTGAAAACCAGGAACAAAACTATGCAACATAAAAGGAAATGTGACCCAGGATACATTAAATACAGGTTACGTTTTTACTATGGTGGGTTGCCACATGATTTCCAATGTAAAATCTGGTCCTGAAGCAAAACCAGTTGAGAACCATGAGTTAAAAGGTACAGACAGGAGCAGTCTGGCTGCGCTGTTGCATACAGTATATGTTAGGACATTACTTTAAAACCCCACACAGCTAATTTTATTTTTCATTTAGTAGTTAATTTAACATGCTATGCTAACATGTAAACTAACATGCTTTAGTTATATAACATGTTATAGTTACATGCTATTTTTTATCATATTTATAATTCGGTTTATTATTATAATTCTGTCAGCTTTCTTATCTATTCTATTTATTTTCAAAGGGACACCTTTTCAAGTTTCAATTATAATAGAGCAATTGTTCAACGAACAATTGCTCTCACATTGAGGTGAGTCACTACGCCACCACGAAGACCTAGAGTGCATTGGGAATTGGGCATTCGAAATTGAGGAGACATTTTTTTTTCTCTCATTTACAGTGAGGGGGGGAAAATGTATTTGATCCCTTGCTTATTTTGTATGTTTTCCCAATGAAAAAGAAATGATCAGTCTATAATTTTCAGAGGTGGCGTTGGACGAATCTCTGAGACAGTCAATCCACGCATTTTTTTCACATGGCTTGTTGAGCATGTTACTGCGAAGGCATAGCACGTGTGGAGGCTTCACCTTATTCTCCGCGGCATCCACGCACAATGCACCCCACTGAGAGCGAGAACCACATTATAGCAATCACGAGGTGCTTGCCCTATGTGCAGAATAACACTTTTTATTTCAGAGACGTTAACTAGACGACACTTGTTGATTTGAATATGCAATGTGGTTATGTCATGAGAAAACTTAATGGGAAACAATGTAGCATTCTATTGTTAACGACAGTTTATTGTGAAAAATGGAGTATATGGTTTTGTATAAAGTAGTTTTCGCTCTTTCTTTTAACTGGGCTGCTCTTGACAAGTGATGTTAGACTATTTCTTTGCCTGATGAATCGAATAACTAATGTATTATATAACAGATGTTCCTTCCAGAATTGAGAACTTTGAGCTGTGGCCAAAAGATTGCAATCCCCCAAAATTCTGATGTTGCAGTATACTCCAAAGAACCTGTAGCTTTATTAGACTTCTGAGTGTTTTAATACACTTGAATGTTTTATAAAGCTTAGCCAAGTGCATAAGAGAGTGTGTGTGCGTAGGTGTAATGTTTATTTAGCTTCCCGCGAGGGGAGATTAAAATAGTGTTAGCATGCCTATGCGTGCATGTGCTTGCACGAGTGTCGCTAAACGCAAGGCACATCAGCATTTACAAACACCCCGCTGCGGGCCAATGCGTTTATGCAAGATCTTGTCTTTGGGGATACAACACAGTAATTGGTAAGGCACTGATCCATGTAATGTCACAAGCAGACACACACACAATTATCATGATAATGACACACCATAGACTTCTATTGTTAATATATGTTTAAACTAAAGTTAATAACAATTACAACAGACATAAAACTTTTTTTATATATATTTAGAATAAATTAACAGTATTTACATTATGAATATTTGTAATCTTTGAGGACTTCCCTGTACATGCCCAAAATATACCTAACCAACACAGATGCACACACCTAATGCACATTTAAGGTCATCGTAACATTTTGTAGCAACTGCATGAGGCCTCCCAGAATTCACGGACACTATGTAATGACCCACAACTATTTATCTTACCCTTTCCTTCAAGGGCTAATACTAGATAAGCAATTGAATGTGTAACAAAAATCCATTATTCAAGGATGCCTGTTGTTGGACAGGATAGTGTTTTTCATTTCTATCGGGGTCAGCAAGTGTGTGTATGTATGTGTGTGTGTGCACTGCTTATGTTGATGCTTGCCATACTGTATAGTCTCCCCTTCTGACTGTTAATGTGAAAGAATGTTTTATATTCTCACTCTAGTGCATGCAATAAAGTGTTTATGGTTTCGAATCAGTTAATGCCTCCACTCATCTGCAGCTCACCTATCAACACACCAGCATATCAAATCTAAACCCACATCACACCACAAGTACAGCTGTTAAACAATTTACAGCCTAACAATAAACATGACAGATAGTGAGAGAAAGAGAGAGAGAGAGAGAGAGTGAGGAAACAACATACGTGGTGAAAATAAAATCTTAGTAGTAAAAACGTAAAAGAAAATAGAAAGCTAAAAGCTGAAGTGTGTAATTTTTACAATGTTAAAATACTCAATGAAGGTTGAGTGTAAACAGTACATTTGTATGCATGCCCTGTTATATACATCAGTAAATCAACTGCACATTGGTCAATTTAATAGACAACAGTAAGCGGTTATTAAATGTTTGAAAACAGAAATTGAGCAATGCGACAATATTAGAGCTCTCCCATTATAATAACTGAAGCTTTAACGCACTGCAATGCACAATAAATCAATTCACTGATTCTTAAGATAAGGTACAAGAGATTTTAAATAATTTTTTTGTATTTTTTATATTAAATGAATTTGATATTGATATATTTGTAGATAAACGTCTCAGCAAACAAACCATGTAAGGGAACAGGTTTTTATAAAAACGCTTTTTTCTCAAAATGTACATTTATTCACATCATAATTTACATCTTACTGTAATTTGAGTCAACTCCATCAGACACACTAAAACGTGCACTATTTTAATTTGATCTATCCAACAATATTGTCTTTTTCTGTTTTCAGACTATTCTAGAAATTCTGATGTGGTTGACAAAATGTTATATTTTTCCATATTTGCCATGTGTTTTACACTGGAGTCACTTTGTTTGTTTTATCATCAGTTGAAGCTGCCTCGAAGTCTAAAAGTACTTGATTTAATAACAAAAAATATAAATACAGTCTTCTCTAGCACTCTTGATAGTGTTGATCCCTTCGATTAAAGAAAATTCAAGAAAAAAGCCCTGCACCATGGTGCTATTATCACACTCATGCTCTCAAGAGAGCAGCTTGGAAAATGGAGCACAAATGAAAGAATACAAAATGAGAAGTATTTTGCAGTGTATGGAAGGATTGTGTCTGTAGCTACAGACAGGCACTAAAAGCTGCCAGGTCAGCATATTTTCAAAAACTCATAGAAAGTAACCACAACAATCTTAGGTGTTTATTCAGTTTTGTGGCTAAATTGGTTAGAAATAAATCATCGCAGCACAATAGTGATGACTTAATATTAAAAATTGAAAAATGCAATCAACTGTCACAGCATCTCAGAAAACAGTGTCTCATAAATTTTCTCATGAGCAACTTCAATCCTTTGCTGTCATAGGTCATGAAGAGCTATCAAAACTTATAAAAACAAAAAAAACAAAAACAAAAGCCACAACATGTATGTTAGATACAATACAACTAAGCTCTTAAAAGAGGTATTCCCTGTAATCTTAGAACATCTTCTTAATATTATAATTAACTCCTTGCTATCCATAGGACATGTCCCAAGAAACTTTAAAATTACAGTTATCAAACTCAATTTTGACAGAGAAATGGTATATTTGAACAATTTCAGTCAGGATTTAGGCCACATCACAGTACAGAGACTGCACTTATCAGAGTTACAAATGACTTGCTATTATCATCTAATCACTATTGTATTTCTCTTCTAGTGCTTTTTGATCTAAGTGTTGCCTTTGACATGATAGATCACGACATTCTCCTAAATAGCCTGGAGAATTATGTTGGCATTAGTGGACTTATAAAATGTTTTAGTTTCTACCACTTTGTATGTGTAAATGAGGAACTGTCAGATCAAACAAAAGTTAAGTATGGAGTGACGCAGGGATCAGTTTTAGGTCCTCTGCTTTTCTCCTTATACATGCTTCCCCTGGGAGATATTATCAGGAATCATGGAATAGGTTTCCACTGTTATGCCGACAATACCCAACTTTATATTTCTTCTAAACCCAATGTAAACTCACAATTCTCCTAATTAGAAGAGTGTATCAATGAAACCAAAGATTGGATGGCCAGAAATTTCCTTCTACTCAATTCCGAGAAAACAGAGGATTATTGGACCAAAAACATCTAAAAATAAGCTGCTAAAATATAGTTTGACTCTCAATGGATGTACTGTTACATCATCTTCTACAGCGAAGAAATTAGGTGTTATATTTGATACCAATCTGTCCTTTGAAAATCTAATTTCCAATGTTTGTAGAACAGCATTCCTCCACTTCAAAAATATTGCCAAGTTACAACACATACTCTCTGTTGCTGATGCCGAAAAACTAATTTGTGCATTCATGACCTCAAGACCATATTATTGTAATGCATTACTAGGAGGATGTACTGCAAGTTCAATAAATAAACTTCAATTGGTTCATAATACAGCTGCCAGAGTGCTGACTAGAACCAAGAAATATGATCCTATAAGCCCTATTTTATCATTGTTACATTGGCTAGTATTACATTCTTATTTGGCTAGTAAACTATGGAATAGTCTCCCTAACACTGTTCAAGATGCAGACACACTCACTCAAAGTCTAGACTAAAAACACATCTATTTAGCCAGGCATACACATAATTTATCCATCAACTCACAATTAGGCTGCTTTAGTTAGGTCTGCCAGAACCAGAAATATCTATCATGATCTATAATGCTGCATAAAATTGAATGGCATCTACACTAATAGTTTTCCAATAGTTTCCATGTCTCATTCATATCCCAAGGTTACCAGAGTCGGCCAGATCCAGCTCTGTTCCTGCTTGGTGTCAGACTCCACTGCTAGTGTCGCTCAGTGATGACAACAAGCTACAACTGGTGCTAGCCAGACATCACTTCAGTCCTTTACGATGGACTTCAGAGAATTAACTCTATATGTAAGACATTGGACATATGCCACTGCCTGAACCTTGGATTTAGGATGGACCCCACTGAACCTCACCGATGGACTACACTCTTGAAGTGGAATACATAGAAAATCATTTATTTGCAAACAATGCATCTATGTGAATTTCTGCAGTTAATCCAGGATGGACTTCAAAGACATTAGTCATTAATCTTACAGTTCATACAAAATGTTTTTTTTTTTTTTAAACACTGGGAATTAACACTTACTTAGTTCACAATTTTTAAAATGTGACATGCCTGCAAACAAAAAACTAATATTGGCATTATATTCATGTTGTTTAGCCAGAGGAGAACTGGCACCCACAATGAGCCTGGTTTCTCCCAAGGTTATTTTTCTACATTAACCAACATCTTATGGAGTTTTGTGTTCCTAGCAACAGTCAACTTCAGCTTGCTCTCAGGGGTATACAACACAGTAATTATTATTTAATTATTTAATTTTTATAAACAATTTACAATCATATTTAATCAAACTACACAATGATGTCTCTAAGACTTTACATATATTAGTTTCATTTTTGGTTAATGCATAGATTTCTGTAAAGCTGCTTTGAAACGATGTGTGGCGAGCCAAGTCGCATACTGAATAGGCATTGATATAGAAATGTGGCAATCATACTGTCTATTAAAGTTGTTCTAAGTGGTTTTACTGTTTTGCTATAATTAGCTAACTACAAACCCTGCCCACCTAAGATATGTCCGCAAACCCAAATTTCAAAAAGCAGATTTACAATTGACATCAGTCAACTTAATAAGTGTGTATATAAACTGAATATGAGAGAGAGAGAGAGAGAGAGAGAGAGAAAAAAAATTAAAGTTTAAATGTCTCTACCCTTGGCATCTGAAAAAGTTCAACTACACTGAGAGTCAGAAAGTGAGTGCACAGCACTGGTAGTCAGAAAAGAAAAACAACACTGTTCCAATAACAAAGTCACAGAGAAGGAAAGAGTGGGAGAGAGAGAGAAATAGAGACATAAGGTATGACTTTCAGCCTGTCAACATTGGTGTGGACGTTAGACTGGAAATGACTTCAAAGACGGGGTTGTTTTAAATATTTTTTTTTCAACAAGCACACACACACACACACACACACACCCCCACACACACACACACTCACTGAAACCAACAAAAGAGGAATTGAAAATTGGTATTACTAGATGCACATTCATTCCATCAGAGGCAGCATTAATGCAGCAGAAGAGAATCTAATCACCGCACTTAACAGCTGACATAATAGAGCCTCGTGTTATTACACGTCTTGAGGCCATTTCAGCTGTCCATCAATTTAAGTGATGATTATGAGGTCACATGTCACTTTTCAAGTGTTTTCCACTGTAGCCACTAAAAGCTCTGAGCACACAAGAAAACAGTATTGTCTGGCTGTTACTTTAGAACAATTAATTTACTGTCACCTTTACAAAAGGAATGTGGTAAATTAGAGAATTTTAAATATGTATGCGCTGAATATTTATTTTTTGTGAGATATGCAACAGGAAATCGCAGGAAATCCAAAAGTTTCACAAGAGTCAAGACTAAAGAATGGTGATATCTATATATATATATATATATATAAAAAAAAAAATAATAATAATAAAAATTGGGAAAATCTTTAAATGTGGTTTTCATGCATTAGTAAACTAGATCAGGGGTTTTCAAACTATTTGATGCCAAGAACCCCCCAAGAGTGATGATTTTACCCTTGCGAAGGATCCTCCTTCAAAATAAAATAAAGAAACAGTAAATATTCATGTATAAAGAAACATGGTTTAAAAAGACAATATGTATTTTGCTCAAGTAAATAACTGGATTTTATATTGCCATTGCACTAAAGTCAAAGAAATAATAACAAATATTACATGGAAATTATTTAATTTTGTATTATGCTGACCACATGTCAGTTTTCTCACTCAAAATTAGAGTAAAGTTACATAATAACCCTGTATAAACCTTAGGGAAACCATTTTCAATATAACCATTTCAGATAAACCTGCTCCTAAATGGCACATAAAACAAAACAAAACAATCTGTGGTTGCTCCACTTACATGTCGGTCAGATGGTATTTTCCCATCGAAGTAGGTGCTTCTTGTCCAGAATAAGCTGCATAGTGTACCAGACTTTTTAACAATTGACATGACCAAGGCCAAGCAGGCCGGAACAAAAACAATTAACTTTAATTATCATAGAATAACATGTTTCATTTGAAGTAACCCAAAGGTCACAGGTTCAAATTCTGGAATTCCCATTACTGTAGTGCCCTTTCGCAATGATCTTAACCTAGTCAATCAAGAGGTGGACTGTCCCTTTAGCATCAGAAATCTCCAAAATGACAAATCACTTCCATTCTTGAATTCTCAATAGTGTAAAATATGAACCAATTGCTTTTTCAGTCAAGCACAGAACAACAAATAATAGTTTAGCCTCACACTTATAGATAGGCCATTATCATCAAGGACAGAAACCACAAGAAGTTGTCCAGCAGGTTAATGCTGGTCTAGCTGTTCTGCCTGCCTGGACAAGGTGATCTTGGTTTTAGCTGATGTTCAGCTGGTTTAGCTGGTCTGACAGTAGTCAACAATCGCCAAAAACCCTCAAAAACTAGCAAACAGACTATGGTGGGAGACTAGCTAATGCAGCAAACCATGGTTCAAGGCATATAACAGCAGAGAAAACATCCTTGCTGATAAAAAAAAAATCTTAAAATAGCCTGGTCTTAGCTGGTTTAGGCTAGTCTAGATGGTCTCCCAACCAGGCCAAGAAATCTTAAACCAGCCTAAGCTGGCATGCTGGTATTAGCTGGTTCAGACTGGTCTAGATGATCTTGCAGCCTGAACAGCTAACAAGTGCCCAGAAAATATATAATAAAACCAGCAAATAAACCAGCAAACCAGGCTTCTACTTTTTTCAGCAGAGTGGAGAGACCTGTTGGCGTGCAATTACATCTGTCATACTTTGGCATTTCTCTTTTTCTCTAAGGAAAAGAAATCGAGAAAGAACTCTGACCTCACAGTTGCCAAAACAAAATTCTATCAGAATCAGAATGAGCTTTATTGCCAAGTGTTTTCATGTGCACAAAGATTAGAATTTTTTTTTTGGTGAAAAGGGAAACAAGTGCACACAGAACATTACAGTGAGACATAATATAAAACCAGGTAAGTGTATAAACAGAAATACAAATAATAGGACATATAACAGAATGGCGTATGTGCCAAGGTAGGGGTATGTACATTTATTGAATTAAATACGTGAATATACATATGTACATGAGATAGGTATTTACATTATTGCCCTGTTGGAGAGTCATGAGGCAGTTTATCTGTTCATTAGGAAAATGCCCTGAGGGCAAAAACTGTTCTTGTGCCTGGATGTCCTGGTTCTCGGTGCTCTCAGCGCTGGCCAGAGGGCAACAGTTCAAAGAGGGAGTGGGCAGGGTGTGTGGGGTCCAGAGTGATTCTACCTGCACATTTCCTCATTCTGGAGACGTACAAATCTTGGAGGGTGGGCTGGGGGGCACAAATAATCTTCTCAGCAGTCCTGACTGTCCGTTGTAGAAAAAAAGCACGTGCGATAGAGCGATCTGCATCCTTTACAGTGGTGTAGCAGTGGTCCAGTATATTTCCATCTCTGATGGGGCATGTGATGTGTTGTTTGAATTTTGGCAGTACACGGGTGAGGTTAGCTTTATTAAAATCTCCCTAAAAAATAATAAGTGAGTCCTGGTGTAGTTACTCTGTGTCTGTGATGTGATCAGCCAGCTGTTGCAACACTCACCAGAATGAACAAGGAAATCTCCCGTGGCGAGTAGAAAGGCTTACGGTTGATGAAGTGCGCTTCTCAATTAGGACAGCACATCTTTTTTAACGCTGTTACATCTGTACACCAACATTATGATGTAAAAACTGTTGATGTAAAAGCATATTCCACCACCTCTCATTTTCACTGATGTTTCTGCTCTGAAAAGCTGGAAGCCTGGCAGATGTAACAAGCTGTCTGGGATGGCTTCATTCAGCCAGGTTTCCGTGGAACACAGAGCAGCGGAGTTAGTCCCTGTTTTTTTTTTTGAGTGAGCAGAAGCAGTTCGTCAGTTTTGTTGGCGAGGGATTGGACATTCACCAGATGAATACTCAGAGACCTAAAGCCACGTTGACGAAGCTTCACAAACGCGCCGGCTCACTTCCCTCGCGTGTGTCTTTTGGATCACTTGCAGGGCACTGCTGTGCTTCAATAAGATGTCTAATAAAACGTCTGAATAATTGAACACTGTCAAAAAAAGATCAGTTATGCTCTGCCGAATATTTAACAGTTCATCCCTGGTGAAACTGATCGGGAGAGAGTGGCAAAAACAAACAAAATGTCAAACAAACAAAAGTAACAAAAACGCTAGAGAGCTCCACATTGAAGCAGACATCTGCAGCGCTATCTTAAACAATATGAAAATGGTGGTGCAGAATCAGTGCAAAAATATCAATATGCATTAGAGATATCTGCAGTGGATGCAGCAAAAAAAAAACTGGCATCTAACTGTTATCAAGCTGTGCGTGTAATGTAAGACACTGTGGAGATATATATATATATATATATAAAGGAAAAACAGCAGAACAAAAAGCCTCTGTAGCAAACAAATCTAGAACGCCTTCAAGTCATTCAAAGATTTGAATCTTCTGATGCATAGATTTCCTTGCTCTCTGTTTTTCTTTGGCTTGCGAGCAGCTGTAAAACAACACTAAATGCTATTTAGAGAACGGCCCTTGTGTGTTCCTCGGTCGTGCCCCGCAAATCACTAAGGCGTCCTTTGCGCTGGGGCTTGTTGGTTTGTTTTCTTTCACATCCTTTTATCTTTGTCATTCCCAAACATAAACTGCAAGGGTGAATACACAAGCGCGGAGTCATGCCAGCATTCTTCTGAATACTGATGGGGTTCTGCTGAAGAAGAGAGCTGAATTAACTCAGTACAGGGGGAGGGTGCATCCTGGGAAAGGTCATCCATCGTTTGACTTGGACCGCTGATGACCTAGTACTGAGGGCATTTCAGTGTCTACTTAGCTATACTTTGAGGACAAATTTGTCCTGAGAAGTGAGCTAAATCTAAGGACACATCCACCAGCCCTCTATCATGCAATTATATAACTCACAAATGCAACTACATTTTATGTTATTAAATTTGCTTTAGCCTCTGGGTGGAACATGTTCAGGTTTCACCTGCCAGTGATTGAGTTGTGTAGTGGTGAAGAAGTAAATTGGCACCGAGATCCTTTCACTGCAAATAGTGTCTGAAAGGAAATATTCCTAAAGGAAATTTTATTTGGATGTTGTGGGTAGAGAGTGGTCACGGAGGATGTCACCATTGCTTTAGTTGAACCGTGATAAGCCATACACTTACACTGCATTTAACGACGTAAACTCCGATTTCGATCTCAGACAGAATGACAAATTCAATTGTAAAATGGATTTCTGTGGACAGTTGGCCAATGATAGGCTAATGTTCAGTAATATGTAAATAACAACATATGGTCTTCTAAAGCCATTTATGCATTGTCTTATTAATGCTTTACTCATCTGCCACAACAATGGAATGCTTTTTTAATTATTGCACACATTATTATAATAAACATACTATTTATAATTATTTAAGTATGACCAGTTATAATGAGTTAATCATTATATATGGAATTATTCTTATTTGAGGGGCTTTCTCAGCAAATATTTATGTATGCGATCAATTGAATAATACATTTCTTAACGTCATTGTTTTCCAAAGTATGTGGCATTAGAAACATTTTCGAAAGGCTCTGTTAATGGAGGAAAATGCAATTCAAGTGTGGATGAGAGGCCTTATCATAGCAAAATCTATGAGTTTTCAATCGTAAATGTATTAGTGTGTGCGTTTGCTTAATGGGATAGTCCATCCAAATATGAAATTCTAATTATTTACTCACACTCATGCCATTCTTCTGCAGAACAAAAACAAATATTTTTAGAAGAACACCTCAGCTCTATAGGTCCATTCAATGCAAGTGAATGGTGGCCAGAACTTTGAATGCCCAAAAAGCACATAAACTCAGCATAAAAGTAATTCATATGACCCCAATGGTTAAATCAATGTCTTCAGATGCAAAATAATTGAAATGGGTGAGAACAGATCAAAATTTGCTTCAAAGTTCTGGTCACCATTCACTTGCATTTTATGGGCCAACAGATCTTATATATTATTCTAAAATCTTTGTTTGTGTTCAGCAGAAGACGAAAGTCATACACATCTGGGATGACATAAGAGTGAGTAAATGATGGGAGAATTGTAATTTTTGTGTGAAATATCCCTTTAAGAAAACCTTCCCTTGGGGACATCCAGGGATGAACTTAATTGGAAAACCCATTCACGCATAATTCATATTATTATTATTATTATTATTATTATTATTTTAAATGCTAATAATAATAATAATAATAAATAATAATAATTAAAAAACAACACCACCACCAGCCGATGGTCTCACAGAATAAACATGCTTTATGAACATGATAAATTATTAAAAGGAAGTGTGACAATGCAAAACAATGAAATAAACTATTTGTGTGAGGTTGAGATTTAGGGTTAGGGACAGAAAGTATAATTAACTTAGTATAAAAACAATAGAAGTAAATGGAAGTCCCCACCATGAAAACAGTAGGGGAAAAATTATGAGAGTGTGTGTGTGGTTTACGAGGAACATTTTTTTAGGTTACAAACTGGTAATTACCAGGGTATTATGATATAAATGCGGTTTATGAGTAAATATGTAACTAAAATATGCCTGTTATTAGCCATTGGCGAGTAAATATGAACATTTCACTCGACAGTGATTGAGTTGTGTAGTGTCAAAGCACCTACACTCTTTTAAAGAATAAAAAGCAGGCGATTAGGAAGCTGGATTCAGCCTTGTCTTTCCCTGCATGCGGTCTCATGAGCGTGCAGGAAAACTAGTTTGCGTCTCATTCAGTAAAACACCGGGTGTCGAACCGCACCGTGGACATCACCAGAGCAGATCTCTTGAGAATGCGTGAACATGAACCACTTCTCAAGCACTCTGATGTGTGCACCGTCTACAGAGGATTTTGCCAAACTCCTGGAAAATATTAACGAGGTATAAACGTAGTAATTTAAAAGCTCCAGCTTCACCCTAAAGGTGCAATATGTAAAATGTTTCATGTGAATGGCTTGTAATGCAACTTTTAAAAAAAAGACACCTTCCAGGACTTCCTTGGTTGTCTGTTAAAGCCTGTAGACTAATACTCATGCAAAGGGAGAGGGTCGTTTTGACAGGAAAATTCAATGGACGTGACATTTATGCATGCTCCCGAGAGCCTTGCCTCAGTGCTTCCGCTATACATCAGTGTCAACAGACAGTCTGCAACACTATGTAACATTATATTGGAGATGGAATCCATCAAACATCCAGCTCCCAGCACACCACCGACTCAACACAAGTGACAAACTTGTCCGATCAAGCAAAAAAAAAAAAAAAAACATGTATCTACTCTGGCAGCTGTGGCTCAGGTGGTAGAGCGGGTTGTCCACTAATCGAAGGGTTGGTGGTTCAATTCCTGGCCCACATGACTCCACATGCCGAAGTGTCCTTGGGCAAGACACTGAACCTCAAGTTGCTCCCAATGGCAGGCTAGCACCTTGGATGACAGTTCTGCAATCATTGGTGTGTGAATGTGTGTCTGAATGGGTGAATGAGACACAGTGTAAAGCACTTTGAATACCGCTAAGCTTAAAAAGGCGCAATATAAGTGCAGACCATCTACTGAATCCCATCTGGCTATGAGGGAGCGTGATCGTGGTCGATTGAAAACTAGAGTTAATTTGAATAGAACTAGAGGGCATTTGATTCCTGGAGGGACCTTCGTTCAGTTTTGGGGATCAAAACCGACCCTGAATTGGCGTTCTTCTTATTGGACAGGCAAGCTTACATAACTGCAAAGCATGTGAAACATAGTGCCATAAGGATGGATCTGTGTAATTTTAGCTAACTTGATCTTGCCTGCTAACGCAGATGAATGGCAAGCTACCTTGCTTCGTAACTTTCAAATAATTTAAACAATCTTCTCTTTATACCAAAAGTCAGGTTAATGTCAAAGTTAATCTGTAATTATTCAGCCAGGTAAACTACAATGATACATGAAATGAATGCTTGACAATGTTCAAGATAATGCAAAATGGTCTGTTCATTAGTGTAACGCAACTTGGTTAAACAGAAAATATACACATTCTATTATTATAAAACAATAGCGCATCGATATATCAAAATGACAGTTGTGATGGAGCCACATCAATACTGAATTGTGTTAACATATTTATAATATACAGTCTATTTTATAAACAGCTACTGTCATCATCCACCAAATTTAGCTAACTATTGATAAAGCTGGCTAGCTAGCTAACGCTGACATAGGCTATCGTATAAATGCAGTCAATGCATCATGCAAAGAAAGTGATTACTTCAAACTACATTCTCGCATAGTCAGACATATCCACACTTTGTTTTAGCCCTGTTCCAGCACTGGAGAATCAAATATAATATGCAGTCTCAACGTTTCTAGTAAAACATGAGGGTGAGTAAATGAGAGAATTTTCATTTTTGGGTGAATTTTTCCTTCAAGTTTCAAAACTGTTGGCCTAATGCATTATTTAGCACATTACAAATGAGTGTCACAACTGTCCCAGGGTAGTGTTACAACGGTACTTCGCATTGGGGCAGTTGTAACAAATACGTGCCTAATTGTGGAAAATAGGAACACTGTATGCATGTTTTTGATATTAATTTAGTTGGTAGACAGATAAAGGCATCTCTTGTGAAAACTGGCACATTTATACTGGTCAGTATTTGCGCAGTATTCCAAAAAGCGTAAAGTGTTACAACTGTAGTGGGTCTACACAATGCGGTTACCATACTGTTCCTGCTGCCTTGTTTTGTACCACACAGCACTTTGCCTTTTGAAACAAATCTGCATCAAGTTTGGCTTCCTGTCAGGTTTGCAGTCGCAGACAGAGTGACTGGGTTGGTTTGTTTGCGAGCGTGTGTGTTTGTGTGTGCGCGAGTATGTGGGTTGCAGTGTGCCCTGCTGTTTTTAGCAGGCTGCTAACAAACTGATTAACTTCAAGATGTTTTTAAGAGCCATCACATACATAAACACGACAAACTTGAGATGCTTGGAGAGAGACAGATAGACAAATACAGCGTAAGGAAAGAGAGAAAACAAAAGGCGATAGAGCATTAAACTCTGCTGCTACTCTCCTCTGTTTGGCACCGAGATCCTTTCACTGCATATAGTGTCTGTAAGACACATCTCAGCTCTATAGGTCCATTCAATGCAAGTGAATGGTGGCCAGAACTTTGAATGCCCAAAAAGCACATAAACTCAGCATAAAAGTAATTCATATGACCCCAATGGTTAAATCAATGTCTTCAGAAGCAATATGATTGAAATGGGTGAGAACAGATCAAAATTTGCTTCAAAGTTCTGGTCACCATTCACTTGCATTTTATGGGCCAACAGATCTCATATATTATTCTAAAATCTTTGTTTGTGTTCAGCAGAAGACAGAAAGTCATACATATCTGGGATGACATAAATGATGAGAGAATTGTTGTTTGGTTACATAAGCGAAAATTCTGTTTATTTTCTCCATAGGGTAATAGATTTATAATACCTTAGAAATGTATACCATGAGCCCAGAGGGTGTAAATCAATGGTATACGTTTCTGTTAAAGTCATTTATAAAAAAAAAATGTTTAAACATTTCGCACGTACGATCAAACCGGTGTGATCTGCATTCATGCTGCTTTTTACAAGCAAAAGAGGGACTGAAGCAGTTGTTATAATGAAACAGCTGCTCAAATAGTCTTTTCAACATCACAATATCTTATATATATATATATATATATATATATCTCTTACAAAATTTCAAACAATCGCTAAATAAAAGTCTTTACCATCGGAGTGCACTGTTTTGATGCAATGCTGTGCCATGTTTTCTGACATTAAAAAATATACAATGCGACCCAAGAAAAGGAGGGGCAAGTCAATTGTATTATGTACTTTGGCTTTGCTATACGCAACACATAATTTAAGTGAATTACAACCAAATGAATACTGTTCACAAAATTATACACTATAATTTAAGGGTTAAACATCTGGCGCACCGCATCATGTAACATCATGACGTTGATTTCCAGGGAGCGCTTCTGCAGGTGCAGCATCACTCTTCACCATCTTTGGTTCCGAAGAGCAGCATCTCTAGTTTCATTTGATATGCTGCTTAAAAAAAAATCCATAAATTTTCATGCATTCACATATTTAGAAAATGTGACCACACTCCCTCAAAAAAAGTAAAAAACATGTTAGTTATTTTGAATATTCAGCATTAACATCTGTGGGTCATTTTGCTTCATTTTAACATACATTTTTTTACGGTTTTATTTTGTTATCACTGTAAAATACAGTTTTATTCATTAACATTATTAAATGCATTCCTATATTTACTATGCATTTTCACTTTGAGACATGTATTCATTTTGTATTCATATGGAAATATTTTGCTTTCAGGGGCTTTATATGGAGCTAGGAAGAAAATAAGGTGCATTTCTGACTGTTCTCAGACCAGTGCAGATAGACAGCACACTGGAGGTAAAGTCATTCATTAACAGGGAGCAAGGGAGCATCCTATAGCTTTTTATGCAGCTTAGTGCATTCACTCCTAAAATCTGACCAAAAGTTCAGTTTCAGGCTGCAGATGATGTTTGGACCACTCAACATGTTTGGCGGACATGGGACAATGATAATCAGTACATATTAGAATTTTATAATGATATATTTTATTTTAATACGGTTGGCCGTTATTTGATGATGCTGGCCATTACTTTTAATTAGAATTTTTAATTCAGCTTTATAGAAAATCAGCTGTAATATCTCAAAAACATGAATAACCAACACTTACATAATAAACTATTTATGCTGCTCCACTTGTTTTTATTTATATATTTACTTACTTATTCATTACGATTTTTTTATTATTGCCACCCAATTGATTTCTGAATGTGGCATTCGATAATAAATCACAAATCCGCAAGTCCTGACTAATCTGGGCCACCCCTAAAATGGGTCAAACAATTGACATTGCGTGAGCGGTTAAAGTAAACGTGAGGAAAAACCCATTCTTTACAGGACGTGCATTCATTCAATGCAGGAACAGAGTGCAGCGAATGCAAGTGTCTAAATGCTTGTGCACAGATCAGCCGAATTGTAAAATGTACACTTTTTAACTTAATGCAGTTGACCTGAATGTCTGAAGCAACTGTCTGCAGAAATAACCACAAAATTAACAGAAACGAGAGAGTGCGTTACCTGTTAATCAGACGTGTGGAAGTTGCGTTCATTACTATAGCAACAATAGGCTAGAATGAATAAATAAAATCTATTCATGTTTTGTTTTTTATATAGTATAATGGTAGTTGCAATTAAAAACTTAAGTCACAAGTTCAATTAGGCCCTCTAATTATAGCAAACTATGAAACATGGAGTGATATTTACAACAAATAAATAAATCCTTCCTTTTGTCCTGAGATTTTATTTACCAATGAAAACAAGATGAATCATGGAAAGAGAACAAAGAGTTCTCTTCAGTGAACAAATGTTAGTTTAGGAGTCGTTGAGATAGATGCGATATACAATATGGAACAGCCTTTCTGAAGCATTGATTTGTGCTGTAATTGTGTAATTATGTGAGAAGAAAGAAAGTCACTTAACAGCTGAAATCCACCTCCGGGTTGCATCAGAGTTCTGTCGGTCTTTGTAAAAAGTACAGTCCGACTCCTCAATATTCAGCCTATTTCAAGACTACTAGCCAAATAAAACCAAAAATGCATATGAAACATTGATTTGAGCTGAAATAATTTAATTAGCTTACTTCTAGAGATTGGATTTTGCAATGCATATAGCAAATCCTCGAACAATTACATTTAGAGTTCTGTAAACAATTAAAAGGAGACATAGCCATGTGTTATATTTCATTACAAAGGTCTCAATTAGTAGAATGCAATGAGAAAATTTGTTTCATTCAGAGGCCAAACTACAGTGAGTATCAGTGTGTGAAATTCCCACAGACACACATAAATATAATAAACACTTTTTGTATAATAAACAAAAAGTGTCTTTTTGACACATTCTTCCTTCCTTCCGAAACAAACATATGACATAGACAATGACATTGTAACTTACAGAGACTAAACCGAATCAAACTAGGGATGTGCACAAGTAGTGGAATATTTGCTCTGCAAGAATTATTCGAATAGCAAAAATACTATTCGAATTTCGCTAAGTTTTGCTTTGCTGCCATATATACAGAGATGCACGTTATATCCTGAACACACAAACTAAAACTCCCCAGCGTCCCCCATAGCAAGGTAATCCCCGTGACACTTCTGTAAACAACAAACATGGCATCCGAGAAAGACTATGCTAGCTGACGAAAGGGACATTCCATCATTTAAAATGGTGTGTATAAATGATTATAGATAAAGCCGATTGAATCTCTCGTTAATATGCACTCATTTACAAATGCTCTTTACAAAACTGCCAGTATTCTTAAAGAGACAGTACCAATTGAGCATGCGTTCAACAAATCAATGTAAATGCATGCAAATAGTAAAAAATATGCAATTAAACAAAAAAAACTTGTAACAAAAATTATATATGCAATGTAATACATTTATTGATTGAAAATATGAATTTGTTAAATAATATAATAAAATATAATTCTAAATAGTCAAATTAATATTTTCATAATGTACCTAGATAGAAGGCCCCCTGTAAAATTGACACCATTATCAGGGAGAGAATTTCTTCATATGAAAGCAAAAAGGACATTAAAACAGAAATGTACCTATATGAATCGTATATCGAATCGAAATCAGAATCGAAACCTTATGAATTGGAATAAAATATACTCTTGAAATCTGTATCAATACCCAAGTGCCAAATTCACAATTAAAATCCCATCTTTGAGATTTTAGTACTTGCTACAAGTATCGTTCAGTCCAGTCTCCATCCAAAGAACAGCCTGGAGAATTCGACAGCAAAGTGATTAGACGTGGAAATTTTCAGAATGCCCACAATGTGGTCAGCACCCTGGAACATGAGCTGAAGAACCAAATTTCAGCCAACGGCACTCAAAAACCAGCAGTCTAGAAAATTTCTAGGAAGATTTCAAAGGACTAGGCGCCACAAAGGCATTTTATAGCTTTGTGGTAAGTGTGTAAGTGTACTACACCCATGTGACAGCAGGATTTTAAAGGGATTATTGCAAGCCTGGTGCCAAACACCCCCCTTTCTTTCTATGGAATGCAGACTGTCAAATAAAACTGTGTTGTAGGCCTATACCACAACATAACAGCCAGAGATGAGAATCCCTATGATTTCAGGAACAAACAAGATGTACCTTATGTTTCTGAAGGCTTCAGGTCAGAAAAAATTAATTAAAAAAATTATAAAAATCACACGATTAGCCTAGCTCTTATTTTGATCAAATCTTTGTTTGCAACTGGTCTCTCTCTCTCTGAAGTGTTAAGGCAATGGCATTGAAACAGAAACAGTATTGTGCTTTCTGGACTAAACAATGGCTATTACTTAGCTTGTGGGGTCCAAATGGGTGTAAGCTCATTTACTCTTTGTCTTCCAAAAATTCCTGACATGGATCCTGTTACAAAACCAATAAACAGCCAGATGGTGTGCCAGTTCTGGAAAAGCACGCTGAGACGTACAGAATAAACCAGCCCAAGGCAATCTGCCTGTCTCACATAAGCTGCAGGAGTCTAGAGGCTTTGAAAAGAGAAGTGAATAGCTCTTAAAACCTAACCAAGGTGGTCCTTTTTGTATACAAGAGGGAATAGAAGCTGCCAATTCAAGAAATATCATTGAGCTACAATAAAAAGGGAAATACATAATGGACATTTAATGGTTACACCTTAACTGAACTAAAGGAAGGTGTTAAAGGGGTTGTAACATGAAAAAAATAATTTGATGGTTTTAAAAATTAGAGAGTTTGATGTACTATGAAAACACTTTCAGAAATCAAAACCTAGTTCAGGTGACAATGCATAAAAAAAAATTAAAAAAAACAGCAAATCCATCATCTTCGTGGTTATGATGTAACAGCGTTGTTACTCATGTCACACGCAAAGAGGTCAGCAAATTACAACAGAGTGCAATTACAAAGTCTTAAAGGTACAGCAGGAAAAATACAAGTTTAAAAGAATAGTCTGGTTTAAATACAAGTTAAGCTGTAAGCTCTTTGAAATGCTGATGACAGTTAAAAAAACAACTAAACCAAAAAATGTGTTGATAGACATCAATAAGGTTAGACAAGGTTTCTTGAACCAAAAATGTAGTTTAGTTTTATATGACCATTTTCCATATTCTTACTGACAGTTGAAATTGGTGAAGTTTAAACTTACTGAAATTGATCTGCGCTTACCAAAAGTTTAATCACTGCCCCCTAGTGGCTGGCACTGGGAATGCTGTTGAACTTTTCGAGGTTTGATTTCTTATGACCTGTCCATACATAGAGTGGTGCCAAAAGTGAGAATTTTTTGTAGTAAATGAATACTATCAACAGGAATGCATATTTTCTCAACTCAACCCCCTGACCCAAACCCAACCATAAACCTAACTGTAGGTCAATTAAAAATGTATTCTGCAACCTCTGAACCACTGTTTATGTGAATGCGATAACATCCTGGTACCCACAGGACCGGAACCAGTTTCTCTGAGGTTGCTTGAGCAATGCTTTTGGGATGGGCATTTTTTAGTAATTTTGTAGACGAGTACTCAAAAAAACAGAGTAACCGATTACTTGTAAATTAAAACTTGTAAGTTAAAAATAACACAGTTCATGAAGGTTATCTTTTGCTTGATTTACAAAGATTACCAAGAATAGTTTCAAAATAAGATAACTCCAACAAACTAAAATGCTTTTCGTTTGGTAAACTATGAAATGAACTATGTACATTTATGCAAATTGAAAACATAAAAGATTTTAAAAATATACAGTACAAACATTTGCACTCACCCATCGCTTACATAGAAACCAATACTGATGGCACAAGAGTAATGTGCATATATAAACTCTGAATCTACATAAAGGCTTTCACTTTTTATCATTTCAAATGTTAGAGATGAAAGTTGGCTTTTTAAAAATGTGCTCTGTGTTCAGAGATTTAACATACATTCACACATACTGGTCTGAAGTTTCACACATATTTTTTTCCACCAAAAAAGCAGATCCTTATCAGTTTGTTTGCATGACTCCAAAAAGAACTGAATACAAATAGAGTAGAATTCAATAAGAATAGCATTGCCACAATTGGCTCTGCTTTCAAAAGCACAGGCACCATCATATCTTATTCTCTCCTCCAACACCTCAATAACACACATGCACAGCGCCCCACGTGTTCTCAATTGTAACTGAGATTTGTTGAGAGATTCGGTGGAAAAACTGTGTAATTCAGTGTTGCTCACAGGAGGCAAATGCACATAGGAGTTCTTTTAATACTCAAGGAGCTGGTAAAGAACGATTACTCGAGTTCTCGTGCACATCCCTACAATGCGCTCAGTAGCGCAAGAGGTTTAAGTGATCACGCTTGAATTAATGTAAAAATATCTGATGAGGAATGCCGCTTGTCAGTAATTCAGCAGTGTGGGGTTAATTTCAGGGTACATGAACTTTCGGAAGCTACATGCCGATTTCCCATGTGATAACTGGTTGTTGAAAACAGAGCCTCATAGACTTCCACTGTAAGCACAAAACGGTCAGCACATTTATTTGTTTTGCAAATACAAGGTATGAGTTGAAATTATTCACAATATGTCTAGGGATCAGTGAAAGGTCAAATGTCCATTGGGATGGTGAATAAACATGCAATATCACCTCTTTAAGCGAAGAGGAATTCATGATGTTGCCTTCGTGAGGTGTAACAGATCAGCATACATCAATGCTGTCATAAGGTTTCACGTCACAAGAGTCACAACATCTGACAGGAGAAGACAACTTTTCCATTAACAGTGCGAACTGACGGCATTCAGAAGCACAACTGTATCTCTCGAGCAGACTAGAGCATTTTTATTTCCAGTGCAGTGTCACTCATGTGCTGTGGCATCAGTGTGTGTGTGTGTGTCAGTGTGCTATTTCCAGCCTAAATACAACCATGCTGTGAGGGCCTCTCTCTCTCTCTCTCTCTCTCTCTATGTTGCACAGTCTAAAACCAACAGAATCAACATACTGTAGAAGCCGCTCCCAAATTAACGCTTATTCACCATGGTAAGAAACATGCTCTATAGCAATGTAATGGCATTTACACAAAAACAACCCAGCTCTAAAATGCCCCATAGTATTTCCAAGGCAACTGGTCTGTTCAAAAAATGTCATCATGGCCTCATTGACGTTACATGACGTTACGTGCCTTTTTCACATTTGGCTGCAGTTTTCCAGTGAAATGTCCAATAGGACAATGCTTGACTGGTCTCGAACCACATACTTCAGAGTCCAAAGTCCAACACTCTATTAGATGAGCTACTGCGCAAGCTAATCACACTGGAATAAGTGTGTAAATGTAGGCGAGTCTGTAAAACAAGCGTTAAAAAACTAAAATGTTTTCAAATGATGCGTTTTTAGTTTGTTTCAATAGCAATTTAAGAGTAATAGTGTGAAAAATAAGTGTTTATAAAGTCACAATCAGTCATTGTATTCATGATTTGTGTGAAAGTGAATAAAACAGTTGTTGTAGCATCTCTAGTGTTAATTTCACCAGGAAATTGCAACGAAACGTACAATTGGGCATGTAAAAGTCAGTTAGCAAAAATGTAGTTATAGTAACGTTTATTTTGAGAATAGGTTGAAAAATTCATACAGCATCAGACAACAAGCTTGTTCTAGAGCACAAAGGAAACGCTGAAACAGTAATAGTCAAGTTCTAGAATAGTCACTTCAGGACCGTTTAAATTACTCATTAACATCCTAGAACACTCCACAATACTCATAATCTATAACTTCCCACAGCAAGAATGACATTCTGACAAGACAGCAATGTCACAAAATAATAGTATGCTGTGGTTTACACCGGTTCTAGAATTTCTTCTATTCGGCTTCAGAACAAGTCACAGCACTGAGATCTCAGTGCGGCCTTTGACACGATCAACAACACCATCCTTCTGAAGCGTTTACAGCAGTGGGTTGGAATTCAGGGAAGTGCATTTAATTGGTTTGCCTCTTATCTCAAAGAAATTACTTTTTAAACCGTACTTCATCTTCTGCATCTATTACCTGTGTTGTACCTCAAGGCTCCATTTTAGGTCCCATTCTATTTTCATCATATATGCTACCTTTAGGTCTATTTTTCACAAACCCATCTAATATCATTGCTACGCAGATGACACTCAGCTCTATCTTCTGATATAATCAAATGATGTCTCTGCCTTACAATCTATGTTTGATTATCTTTAACATTAAAAGCTGGATGGCAGTCAAATTTCTACATTTAAACAAATCTAAGACAGAGGTTCTAGTTTTTGGCCCTACTAATTCCATTACAATGGTAACCAGAAATCTGTGACCTTTATCCTCAAACTTACATTCCCAAGCAAGAAATCTAGGTGCAATTTTTGATTCAGCTCTAAAATTCGATAGACAAATAAAATATGTGGTCAAAGTTAGATTTTACAACTAAGGACCATCGCAAAGTTAATTATTTTTTTAACTTTTAAAGATTTGGAGACTGTGATTCGTGCTTTTATTTCTTTGAGGGTTGATTATTGTAATGTACTAGAGGGGGTTTCTCAATCCTCTCTATCACGCTTTCAGCTGGTTCAAATGCTGCTGCTAGGCTTCTGAATGGTACCAGAAAAAGAGATAGTATCTCTACAATGCTGGCTTCTCTTCACTGGCTTCCTGTCCAATACAGGATTTAGTTCAACGTTTTAATGTTTGATTACATGGGCTTGCATGGTCTGGCAACTGAGAACATTTCAGAGTTAATTTCTCTGCATCAATCCTCTAGACATTTACGGTCCTTAAATAGTTTACAGTTAACTGTTCCTAGTTCAAGATTAAAATTGAAGAGTGATCGAGCCTTTTCATTTGCAGAACCAAGGCTTTGGAATAAGTTGCCTTTACATATTAAGTCTGTTCCAACTCTTGAAGATTTTTAATAATTTCTTAAAACGCACTTATTTGTTTTAGCATTTGATACTTTGCGATTGTAACATTATTACTTTTACTGTTTAGTGTATTGTTTTTATCTTCTTTTGTGAATGTTGTTCTGGTATTCTTGTAATACATACATTACACTTTTTAACTAGTTTAATTGTACAGCACATTGGCCAAAATGTTTGTTTCTAAATCTGCTATATGAATAAATGTGACTGACTGATTCCTTATTCACTACATGTATACTGTATTTAATCAGGATTTGAGACGTTCCTCCCACTTAACCATTTAAAAGTTGTGGATTCACGAGGGATAAGTGCTGCAGAGCATTCCGGAGAAAAGCAGCTCTGGCTCTTTGGCTGTTTTTGGCTCATTTTAGAGGAAATATGATTATGCAGAAGGGGAACGGTTTCATCAACACCTGGAACGGTGCGTGAGAGGGGAGGTTAGGGCCAAAAATAGTGGGGGGGAGGGTTTATGAAGTGAGCACATACTTTAGCCCTGGCAGGAAGTCATTAAGCTGTAAGCTAGAGTACAGAGAATGCTCTGGTATCTGAAGAGCTGCTGTGACTGCTCAAGCAGAGCAGTGTCTGTACATTTAAACTCTACTATATAGAGACTTTGAAGTGAAGAGCATAGGCAGTAGAGGAAACTGGGGAGTGTTGTTACACAAGGCGAGTTGTAACACCAGTGGTTAAATTACAAATTGGCTACAGGGGTGATATTACTTTTGTACAGGACCAACAAAAATGACAAAGTAATCAGAAAAGTAATGCCTAAGACTCCAGTTGTTAAATCCATACCCACTGAAGCAATATGATAGGTGTGGGTGAGAAACAAATAAATATTTTAGTCCTTTTTTACTATTAATATCCACCTTTGACCAGCCAGCATACCAGTAGGTGGCTGAATGTGAAAGTGAAAGTCATTTCTACACCAGAATGTGGAAGTGAAAGTGTACATTTACAGTTAAAAAATAACTTAAATATTGATCTGTTTCTTACCCACACCTATATCACTTCTGAAGATATGGATTTAACCACTGGAGTCTTATGGATTTCTTTTATACTGCCTTTTGGAGCTTCAAAGCTCTGGTCACCATTCACTTGCATTGTGAAGACCAACAAAGATGAAATATTATTTAAAAAAATCTTGTTTGTGTTTTGCAGGAGAAAGAAACATCTGGGATGTCATGAGGGTGAGTAAATGATGAGAGAATGTTCATTTTTGGGTGAACTTCCTTTAATAATTGCCATTTACCAAGTGACCAGGATGGCCCCTCTTGATTTACCAATAGGTGTCCATGGAAAAAGGGCAGCGTGGTTGCTCAACTTTTGTTTAATGATGCTAATGTTGACTAATTTGGTTTGTCATTTGTGCACACAACGTATTATTCTGAACCCACAAAGAGCACCATTATCCCATATAAATCAGCTGTATAGTACATAAATCAGCCAGCATGTCCACTCAGATTTGGAGCACAACTTTCAATACAGTAATTAGATCCAATGGGAAAGAGAATAACATCTAGCAATGGGTCTGATGACCATCCCTACATACACAAAGCCATTCAAGATTCAAGGTAAATCTTAAAAGGTTACATAGGAAATGTTGCATGGATGAACACATTATATATTATCAAATCAATGTTTTGAAAACAGAAATTTGAAAGTAACCTTAGATGTTTTTCGTTCTAAGACTTTCTCTTACATTTATGTATCTTGGGAAGGATACATGTCTACAGTAGCAACTAAATTTGCATTTCCTTGAAGCAGTGCTTCCAAGGCAGCAAAAGAATAGTGGTAAAGTTGAAGATAAGCTTTGGTTCTGTATAAATGCAATGCTGCATCAGATGTGCTTTGCCGTTGTTATGATAATTCAGATATCTTGTGCATGAGAAACGCATACCCTGACACAACATATATTGAATGCAAGAAAGAAAGATGAACAATTCACCATGCAAATAAATGTAAGAAAGAAGGAGAGAAGACCAATCGTAAATCAAAATGGAAATATTACAATAACATCATCTCCATTGGTGAATGCTGAACTTGTTATGGGCAGCTCAGACTGAACGCATTCTTGCATTTAAAAAAGCTAGACAGTGCAACAAATGGAACAAATGTCAGGTGTTTTGAGCCACTTTTTTAACAGTTGAAGTTCTTTTAACTTGACACTACATCTCAAAAATGTGACACTCATGAGATGAAAGATGATTAAAAACAGTGAGACGGTCAATGACGTCCGTCTAATGTGTGTTCTCTTTGTCAGTGGGAGATATTCAAATTTTAAATCTTAAAAAAATTAAGATTGTGGCATCCAAGCACAACTCACCACATGCCCCACCGAGAGAGAGAGAACCACATTATAGTGAACCACATAACAGGGAACTGCTGAGGAGAGGCTGATAGAATACGTGCTTTAGAGGTAAATATATGTGGGCTCCACAAGATGCTGGCTCTGCTCAAGTTTTGAGAGGTTTGTTTATTACATCTGTTTAAACGAGATACGGGCATATTAGTTGACAGTATATGATTTTAGTTTTCAAAATATTTGCCTTTTTATCATTAGACAAGACAATTAAAAGTTCCTGGGAACTTTTGAGGAGAGAGACGGAGATTGAAACAGGTGAGCACTTTAACAAACGCGCCTGATATACAGATTGTTTAAATGAGACTGCTATGCACAGGTTTATTATTGTAGTTGTAGTTATATGATGGCACATAACAACAAAGCAAACCATGACTGGTAGTTTACGTCTCAGTCGCTTCACATGCAAACAGGCGATTTTCAGCGCCCTCTAGAAACAAATCGGCCAAATGGGAAAACTTATCAACCAATGCCGATAATTAAAAAAGTCAGAATACAGGTCAATTTATTGGCCTCGGCGATATATCGGCTGACCATTAGAAAAACTCACTAAGTTTTGTCTCTTTGTCAAACTCCCTTGAGAGCCAACATAATTAATTGTAATAAAATGTGTTTCAGTGGAACATAACTCAAAAATATTTATAATTTCACTTATTACATCATTGCGAGTTTTTCATCAATGCAACAAAACTGTCTATTTCAACATTTCCTGATAACCGGCCATTGACTGCTGATTCTAATGTTTATCCAGTGGAATAACACAGAAGGGAGGGAGAGTGAGTGAGTGAGTGATAGAGAGAGAGGGAGAGTCTCTGAGAACCTCTCCCATCTCCATATCTTATTTCAATGTAGGAATAGAACTCTCAGCAATTATTGTTAGTATCAGTCAGACCATAAAGGCCTCTCCCAGTGGAGCAGAGGCAGCTAACTCACGTTCAGAGCAGGAGCTTGTCGACAAATTTTACGCTAATTGCTTTCACAACAAGCATCAAGAAAACATGCTCTAAAACACACACGGTAGCACAACATTTCACAGTTTAATAGCGATTGCACACATACACTTTCATTAAGACTGTCCCAACTATGAAGCAGAAATGTGCATGTGCTACTAACCACATCAGGTCATAACATTTACAAATCTTAAATACCAATGGTGCATCCCCATGCAATATTGCTGCCACAGTGGTAGGATGTTTTATATGGTGCTAAGGTGTTCAGAGTAGTCTTTAGTGCATAATGGTTGCTAGGGTGTTCTGTGAGGCTGTAGTCAATATACTGTATATGATATTCTGGTCCCTATATCTGGCTCAAGCACCTCCTTTGATATTATTCTAAGGATTTTTTCACCGTTTTTAACATCCACCTGGAAATAAATCAAAAGTCTGATCACTTTGAAATTTATTGTTAGCACACTCCTCCTCAACAAGCCAAATCGTGCAGGACTAGATACATGTCAAAGTTTAATACCAAGTTAGGGGTTTGTTCTGAGCTAAAGGAATAGTGATGCTTGCCTTCGCCAGCTTGTTTGAACAGTGCCAAAGGATTGAATAATTTATATTTTAAGGTGAGCTACATGAATGTAATAAAGCCAGTAATATGAAGTGGCTCTGATATGGGTTGCATACATGCCTTGCTCAAAATAATCACTCAACAAATCTGCATGAATGATTCAGAATGGAGATATTATTCATCAACGCCCAGAAACAGACAGCAAAACCACAACCACAATGCAAATAACCAAGAACACTGAAAATGAAAATTAAAACAGGCTTCAACATGCCTGAAACAAGTACAAAGCAAACACTTTTACTGTGTCAAGTGGGAAATACACTCATATATACATACACACACACACACACACACACCGATTTCGTTCCATAAGAGCAAAATCTGTACATAATTTAAACTTTTGACCCCAGTGTGTTTGTATATGTATAACACACACACACACACACACACACACACACATATATATATACACGTACAGAGCAGTTGGAAAATATAGTTTCAGCAATGCATAGCGATATAATATAATACGGAGTTCAGTTTAAATCACGGCATACAGCTCCTACATCAATCTCGTGTCAGAACTACCCTCATGCAGTTCTTCTGAGCACCTCGGCTTGGTGCACTTGCAGGAGAGCCATGGCATGCAGGGCGGAGGTGGCCTGTCCAGTGGCACTGCTGGCCTTAGTCGTCAGTGGCGACATAAACTTACAGGCCCTGGACAGGAGTCTCGGACGGCTCCGCCAGGTGGCGGCGCGCTGCAGGCACAGGTGCACCGCGATCGTCTTAACCACCTGGGGAGTCACGGCAGAGCATTGGTGCAACAAATATATATTATATTATATTACACACACACACACACACACACATATACATATACATATACATATATATATATACACATATACACATATACACACACACATACCCACACACATACATAGGCCTGTTTAAAACGAAAACATTCCATTACTTAATGAGCCACTTATGACTCCTCCCAATTTCTTCTCCATTATTTTTATTGCAATGTTCAGAGGAGAGCTAACGCTATTTTGCAGATTTTTTACTCTTCCCTGAAGAGTTTCTCTGCCAGCGTGCGCCTCATGAAAAAGTGAAATCACTGGAAAATAATGAGTGGGGAAAAAAAAGTGGGTGTAAAAGCGGTCCTTGAAAATGGTTATTGTGGTCCCACTTTATATTTGGTGTCTTTAACTAGTATGCACTAACATTAAAATCAATGTGATTTTACAAAAATTCACAAAAATTCATATGTATTCTTACATAAAGTTTGGTACGTTTGCATAGGCAACGAAACTTACAATATTGACCTATTGACAACATCTAAAAGTCATCATTTTACATATTAACACCTATAGAAATGTTCAAATGTTTACCAGAACTGTTTGAATTGATTAATATTGAATAATTCATAGAATGAGTCAGTTAATTACATTTAATTTATAATCAATGAGATTAGTTAAATGCCATCACATTTAATTAATGCAGTCGACATTATAATAAAACATTTTGGTTGGTTTCATTCAATTCTGTGTGATTTCTGCTGACTTATACAACATTTTAAAGGATTATAACAAGATCTTTAACCAAGATTAAACTTTAAAATGTTAAAATGAATTAAAAACCCTGTAATCGTTTAATCATTAAATTAAATTTTTGTTTACAAAATGAGTTTTCAGAATATGCCCCCCAAAAAAGAGAAAACTAAGAGCACCATAAAACAGTAATATAATAAATCCAGAAATTTGCTAGCTGTAATTCAAATCTTCAGACTGCTTTCTGTGAAGAACAGACCCAAATTCAAGCCTTTTATTCAACAATCTCCGTCTCCACCTGCCGCAGTGGCATCATGCCCACTGAAACATCAGCACGCATTGGTTTCCTTTTCAAAATTAAAAAATTGCCACCTCAAACATTATGACCAGCGGTTTTACGGCAGTGATGTTGAACGCTCATTGGCTCTCAAATTTCTCGTGACCGTTTGTGACATGCTGTATTCTGCAATGTAAATGACTGAATTAGATATGACAGTGCCGTTATGGAGTGCATCAGGAGAAGATTTACAGCAATAAATAATTTACATTTCACTCTCTATGCTTTTGTATGCCATCAGGGAGCACATCAGATGCAGCACATTGCCTTTTGACTTCTTTTGTACTGATTTTCTGAATACATTTTTGTGATTAAATTTATCTGTCTGTTAAATGTTTTATATGCTTAATAAATTGTTATGGTTAGATTTAGGAGTAGGTGTGGGATTAACGGCTGTATAAAATGAATGTACAATATATTTTACATGTTTTTATATTGTTGAAATGTGGTTATGTTTAGAGGTTGGGGTAGAGTTAAGGGATCTAAAATATCTATAAAATAGTTACAAATGTACAAAGTATATTTCTAATCGATTCATGTAATCAAATATATGTTTAAAGGAATTGTCAATATTTTACATTTCTAAAGCTGTAAATACGTTTTTGTATACAACATGTAAATTGTAACAAATGCTAAAGTAGTAGTTAAAGACACACTATAAAGTGGGTCCTTTATTGCTTACCGTTTATTGTCTTTAACTGAACACTGTGCTGATTGGTGTCAAAAAGAGGCTTCAAACAATAACCATTATGACTTCAATGAAATATTTTTTTTTAAATGGCATCTTGGACCCAAGTGTTCATTATCTTTCACTTATGGTCACTATTTGTTTTCTTCGCCTTTATCTTAATCTCCCACATTCTCTACCTTACGGGGTAAGAAAGGGACAACATGCAGAGGTAACATAACCATTTAAAATCACTCTCAAATACCCCACTACATCTATCCTCTCTCATGTCCGAGACACTCAATAGGGTATTATTATTTGTAGAGTATATTTAGAACAGTTATCAATAGATTAGACACCTTTAGACCAGATAATGTTTAAGTGAGGAGTCTGTGAGAAGGAGAATACGAAAATATTACGCTTGCATCTAGGGACATACAGTAAGAACAGTGAAAAGTACAAGATCTTAAAGGAATAGTTCACCCAAAAATGATAGTTCTCTCATTTACTTACACTTATGAGTTTCTATACACGTAAGACTTTCTGCTGTGGAACACAAATGGAAATATTTTGATATATTTGAGAATATATCACTATTTATAGTTTCTCATCCAAAATCGATCAGATCACTTCAGAGTGCATGGATTAAACCACTTGAGTCATATGGATTACCTTAATGCTGCTTTTATGTCTTGTTTGGAACCCATTGACTTGATTTGTATAGACAAAAACACCTCATGTCTCCATAAAATATTTGTTCGTGTTCCATAGAACAAAGAAAAGTCATATGGGATTGAGATGGTATATGGGTGAGTAAATGTTAAATAATAAAAATCTTAATTTTTGGTTGAACTATACTTTTAGGTTCTTAATCGTCATTCTATTACTCTTGACTTTTCTACGAAATCAAAATTGACCCCATTAACAGCCGTAATACACATTCCTGGTCTTACATTGATCAACTTATCAGTGCATGTCATTCCAAAGAATTAGGAAATATGTGACATTACGGAAGTTAAATGGGTTGTGAATGCCACTTCTTGTTGACTAATCGCCAGACTAGAGTTGTCACATTCCAGTTCAAAGTTATATTAACAAGCTTCCCAAAAATTCCTTTGATTATGTGTTACGTTTCCTCCCTGTCTAGAGGTCAGGAAGAAAACTAACAAGTGATAAGGAACCAAATTTAAATAAAACGTGTATGGCGGTCTTCACTCCTGTCCCTGCCAATAACAACTACAACAGGTTACAATAATAGTTACAAGTTTATTTTCATCTATAAAACACAAAAAGGAAGCATTAAGTCTTCAAGAGGGGACTAGGCCAAAATAATAAACAAAAGCTGATGGGAGGCACAAACTTCTTACCTTTACAAATAAAGAAATAGAAAATTAGCATAAGTTTAGTCTCACTCCCTATCTAACCATAAACAAGAGACAACAGGTTTAACAACAAAAATGGCACCCACCTTTCTACCACTACAGTGGATGTCAATGGGTGGAAATAAGCGTACACCCAACAAAGGACTTTATAATTACAATGTTTAAAGTCAGGTAACATGTTTAACATTAAATACAACTTTAAGTTCTAATTAACACCAGCAGCAATAAACACAAAGCTACACATGCTGGGGCAGGAGTAAAGAGTCCCTCCTAGCTGACTTTCCACCTCAACTTTATACACATGTTCCCCATGTAGTCCACCAATCAGAGCAGCTCAGTACTCTACCTTAATCATTGGCAGCTGATGTAAATTAATCTTGCTGGGAATGGCAGAGAGAGAGAACACAAGGAAAAACAAGACAGGCAACAGAAAACATACAAACAATGTATAATCAATATACATTCAACTTCTAAATCCACAGATGTAACAAGGAAGTAAAGATAGATACGTCCTGGGACGTAACATATGACATAATCAGCCTCTTGTTTATTCTAATTCCTCTGCCTTAAAATGTGATCAGAATCAGGCCAGCACAGCATGCAATTGTGTCAATTAAATAAAACAAGTTTAACCAAATGATAAATCCAATGGAGTGCAAACAAATTAAAATGATCAGATCTATGCTATAAATGGAGATATCAAAAACCAAATGGAAAAGAAACTAGCAAGTCCCCTAAAATGTATTCGCATTAGGGTTGTGACGATAAAAGATGATCTCGGAGATTGACGATGGTCAGAGTGATCGCCAATAGCTGATGCCTTTGACGATGTCAAGACAATACAGATAACATCATGTATTGGCCCCCTACAATTCCCACACGTAACATTAAACCCAAAGAGATTAAGCAAAAAAAAAAGAAAGGCTCAGCAAAGAGGATTTACATCCTCAGCCACAAACAAACACACACACACACGCTTCCTCTTTCTCATGAGGGGGTTATAACTGTAGCATTCTTATCAATTAACTACTTCATTACACAGAGGGGCTTAAAGAGCTGGGAGGCATTATGTAATTTTTCTAAAATGCAACTCAAAGCTTCAGCACAGCATCGCATCCCACTGCTTACATTTAAATCACTGCTGCATCCCTAATGAATCATGCATGCAGGTAAGCTAATTCAAAGAAAATAAACAAAGAGTAAACAAATGCATCTGATAGATTGGTTTCTTTGCCAACTGAGAAAAGCTCTACTCACTTAACGGTTCAGCAGACATCCAAAACATAACTAAAAGTTCAAAGAAAGCTGCATTTTTCCGCAGTGGCCTGCATTATGGCACTTATGTGGGTGGACTCTTGAAAGAATCATTCCAACTACAGTATTCTCTAAACACTTATATGAAACAATTCATTTGAGCTCTCAACTGGTAAAGCATGGTGCTTATAACCAGAAACACACATACTGATAAAATGTATACCTTGATACATTATAAGTTGCTTTCGATAAAAAAAAAAGTGTCTGCTAAATACATACACGTAAAGTAAATGTAAATTAACTCTAGTCTCTAAAATGCAGATCTTAACTATTTGTTGTCAATATGACCCTGTTGTACAGTAATCAAGCCAATAAAATGTACAGTAAGCAAGCCAATAGTGTGTGTTCAACAATCATTGTCAGGGTCAATTGCACCTTATAGCCTCAGATAGATCTACAAAGCAGCAAAAGCTCAGTTACTATAGCAGTCAAACTACTAGTGAGCATCAAGTTAAAAAAAAACACAAACCAGTTCTTTTATACACTCATAACACAAATCAAATAAAGCTTTGATCTCAAGAAGTACTGTGACAACTGTTTTTACAGTCAGAGTAGAAGTACAGCTCTGTGTTTATATGGCTGAGCCCTGTTTTACAGTTCACTGGTCATGTTAGGCCAATGTCATTTGTCATGAATGCGCACACACACACTTACACACACTAGCACCCACATCAGCTGAATACACAATACTCTGTCATAACCGTTTGCATCACACCTGCCATCCACTTGGCCCGTTTTGCTTCTTTATTAGTAAAAGCACGTTTAAACTCACCACTTGATGATACAGTTGTCCTGGCTGAAGTCATACAACATACAGTTCATCTTCAATTAAAGATACAAGTGATACATAATCAAATGCTGGTAATTACTGCTTAATTTTGCTACTCGTGTGGCCACAGCAACACTGCAATCCTAGCATGTGTCATCTCAAAGTTGCATTACATTGGCATCTACAGCTACCCTAGATAAAAAGAGAGCCCCCAAAACCATTAAAACCACAACTCCCCCTATATGTCATTTCAAAACTTTTTCTGACTATTAAACTCGAGTGGAAATTGATTCTCTCGTGATTCAAACTTGTCAGTAAACAAGACCTTCAGAATGGTGCACTGTATTCCTCGAAGTGACCTGTCAAACAGCGCTGACACCTTGTTGCTCCATTTGCGGTTCCAAACACCACTCAAAAGCTAGTAATTACAGCAGCAGCCGCACACTCTATTGCGTCATAATGGGTAGTAGCGCTTTGTAGCGTCATAAACGCTGACTAGCACTGGAATGTTTAGAATGCGAAATTGTGACAACACGAAATACCTGTTTATCATCCTCAGAAGCCGTTACGTCATCGTGAGTGTTCACAATCCTGTAAAAAAAAACTTCAGCGGTCGCCGCGGCCATAGACGGGCGGACGTGTTCGGAATATTTAAGCGGCCGAAGCCATGCCTTACCTCGAGACGGTCCAAACTGACGAAACTGGCAATAGCAAATCCATCAATAATATCCTCCTCCTGGGAACTAGACTCACGTCTCCTCCGCCGGGGGGGTCGCGGGGCTCTGCTCGAGGTTGTCGAGCGTGCCGGAGCCTTTTTACACGGACTTCGCTCCCGTTCGGAACCAGACGAAGGGCTCTGATTGCGGGCTTCCCCGGCGCCCGCGTCCCGTTTTCGTCCCCTCTCCCGTTGCGAACGGGATTTGCGACTCTGCTTCACTTTCCCTTCCATTTTAAAAACTGATGCGATGCCTTCCAAAAAACAAAATAAAAAAATAAAAAAATAAAAATCACACTGGATCACGTAACCACACAATTAAAAAAGCACGTCCACAGACACTGAGTAGAATAGGTAAACAATATACAGTATGACCTTGGATGTTAAGCTCCGTTGTGTGATAAACAAACAACTGTTCAGATGATCCATGCACGTTGAGGCGAGTAAATAATCCAAAGCCCGTGTCGAAACACGGCGTTACGAGATCGAAGCACTCCCCTTCATTTAAACAGGTGCAAAATGGCTGTTTAATTACAGTAGTGTGAATTCCACTCGGGAGGCAACTTTGTTGCAACCGTAGCCTATAAAACAACATGAATGTCTGCATACTGCAGACAGCGCGGAGGATTCATGTCGCTGGCCCTGCTTTTCTTCCACCCGATTCGTGACCCACTGTGTCAGAAACAAAAACAAGGATCCGGAAAATATCCGCGTGTTTGCAAAACAATTTCAAGAGAAGAACGTAGGCGAGTAATTCACACAGTATTTACTACGCGTCTCCTTCTGTCAGACAACCATGAAGAGACACCATGAAACCATTCTGAGATAACACGATCTGCTTCTAAGTCCTCGTCAACCCGAAAGCGATGTTATTCCCCAAACGATTCCTCAGCACGCAATCCACTAAAACATCTAATATCCAACAAGGAAAAGAGTTCCTTATCCAGCGGAGAGCAAGTTGAACGTATCCATTCCTGAACACTGGCCGTGCGCGCGTGCGCTGCGGCTGAGGGGAAAGACGTAGGTCTCTTTCGGAATATGCAAAGCTTCGCTAAGTGGCTTTAAAGAGACATATGATCCGAATCTCCTCTTCTCGTCTTTCTCGTCTTGCTCATCAGAAATCGCACAGCCGCGAACCGTAAATGCTCAGAGTCTTGCAAACTGACGTACTTCCGCCACTTCTGTGATTGCCAAAGGAAGTGAGCTGGTTTTTGATATGACGCAAAATTACTCCGATGAAGTTATTTGTTCGCGGCATGTCATGTGTATGGTGTTTTACGCGCTACAGGGGGTGTTTCTTGTCTGTGACGTCCGCCTGTCAGAGGCCAAATGCGCATCAGTGCAGGCTGCTTCAAAAACCCATACTATCCGTCACAGTAGCCTAACCAGCATAACCAATTACAGCACACTAAATTACAGTACAATTACAGCACACACCCCTAAAAAGGGGCAATACATTCTAATGAACTTTAACTTAGTTGCATAATACATCAAGGGGAAGTATACCAAAGTAAACACATTTTGGGGGTTTTTAACACTATCTATCTGTCTATCTATCTGTCTATCTATCTATCTATCTATCTATCTATCTATGTATAGGTTTAAGGTTTAATAGTAATCAATCAATCAATCAATCAACCGAATAACCAATCTATCTGTCTGTCTGGCTGTCTGTCTGTTTATCTATGCAGCCCCAGAAACATATCTGTCTGTCTGTCCATCCATCCATCCAATCATCCATCCATCCATACAATTAAATATCCACTGCTGTATTTGCACAGTATTTGTCATTACATTATTCTAAAACTGCCATGTTCTAATTAACAGTGTCTGTACACAACTCTTTCATCACTTTGACACCCTCGCTAACCTTATTTTAAATTTGTGGACACAAAGCTCAAGGCAGGAAACTCTCAACACACTACAAGCCACATTTACCACTCAAAGTCTTCAGGGAAAGCATTACTTTAACAGCAAGAGCTACCGCTGGTCTTTGGGCGTACTGAAGTAGCCCACAGCCACACACCCTTTCGTTTTTAAGGGGAATCCATTTGTGCCTTTATTTCTTCTGGTCCAAAAATTGTAGCAGCAATTGTAACAGTAAGTGTTAATAATAAGTTCTCCAGCTAATACATTTACATGACAAAATGGGCTTTGAAAACTGCATTCACTACTTAGATAATGGCTATTTATTACAGGTAAACAAGCTAAAAGCATTGAATTAATTCAAACATACCATGCTTAGCATAATGCCTTCTCCCTGGTAAATTCTAAAGTTGGGTTGATATTCAGTTTTGGGAATCATGCATAAAAGCATATGATTTTATTTCAAATGTAACATTTATGTAAATAGCACACACAGCATCAGATTGCTCTTGAAGTAACAAGGCAGACCACTTGCCAGGTCTTTATAGTCTATTTCATCTCTACTTAATGTCTTAATTAGTGCGGCTTGTTCATCCTCAAACACTCCTTGCGTTTAAGTGCACATGATGTCATGCAGTTCCAGAAACATAAACTGTACTGCAACACATCACAGTGGCTTTTTTCACCTCTGGATTCTGGGATTTAGCCAACCTTTCCATGTAAAAATTCAGCTTTCTGTCTTCAGTTATAAGCTTTTGCTCACGTGAGGTTGCCTTAAGGCAGCAAGTAAGCATCTGTCCCCAAGAGAATACACACACGTGCACACAGTTTCAAGATCATCTAAGTCATCCAGACTTATAAATTATTCATTTTACACCCCAGTCCAGCAATCAGGTACAGTGCTATCATCACTAAATCACTGTGTGCTTGTCTTGTTACAGAAATCATTTCAGAAATTATGTATAGTTGTGAAGCTTAACAGTAAATAGCAATCAATCAATCAAGCGAATAACCAATCTATCTGTCTGTCTGTTTATCTACGCAGCACCATAAACATATCTATCTATCTATCTATCTATCTATCTATCTATCTATCTATCTATCTATCTATCTATCTATCTATCTATCTATCTATCTATCTATCTATGTATCTGTCTGTCTGTCTGTCTGTGTATGTGTTCTTTTTATTTTATTGGTTACACTAACAAAGGTCAAAATCTGCTGGATTGCATCAGTGAATGTGAAATGGAGAGTGTCAGCATGGTTAGGAGATGGTGGTGGGTGCCTTAGCTATGTATCATTATCACTGAAGAAAAACTGTATTGAATGCGCGATTGTCTGCATTTTAAGAAAAAATGTAGTGCAAATGACTTACAAGCTTCTGAAAGTGAGCTGAGTTTTATACCTCACTCTAAATTAGATTAGTCATTCACTAGAATGAAATGTGAAGTGTGACTGCCAAATCTAAATGTCAAAGTAAATGGCATATAAAATGTGAACACATAAAATGTGCTTTCATTCTTTCTTTCTTCCTTTCTTTCTTTCTTTCCTTCTCTCCTTCATTCTGTTCTTAGCAAAGTCACATATGGGATCAGTCAAAGCCTTGTATCGACATTTTTTAAGAAATTCAGAAATGAGTTCTATTGATTTTCGCCTATCCGCCCCTCCAAGCTAAACTAACGTCCCGACAGACTGTGTTATGTCAGTTCAGCTTTTCTTTAAAGAAATCCACACAAATCAATAAGGCTTTGCCAGAACATATACAGTAGATCCCTTCAAGAAGTGTGGACAAATTTAACTTACCTGAGCTTTTCATTGATTCTGCGGTACATACTGATGTTTATCCTCTTTACAGACTGTGAGGTCGTTTTCTGTGATAACGTGTATTTTTCTTGATAACAATCTGGCAAGTAAGCGCCTGAAATTAGAGTTGGCAGAAATGTGAGGACTAAATGCCGGTAGCATTTCATCCATGAATCATGATCTTTAAGGAGTATGTCAAAACATGATGCCCATGGTCTCTCCCTGGGCAGCCTGTGTAATTGCTTCTTAAGAAAACAGAGCAACTGGGAGAAGCAAGATTCTATGATACGTTAGATTCTACTGCATACTGTATGTAGAGTAATAGACAAAGAGACATATATTCAGGGCACACTGTAACTGAATGCAAGTGCTCTCCTAACAGGATCAGGTAAACAAATTATATCTGGCACTTTATACATTTCATGACATTTCCCAACACTTTGTCTTTATATTTACAATTGTATTTGTAATGTAATTTGTATTGGAATTTTTCCACCTGTTGTCATGGAGTGTTTTCACTGCAGTCACTGCAAAAGGAGCTGGTGAAAGAAGTTGGAGAGGATAAACAATTTGAATTTAGTATACAATTTGTTTTTACCATTTTGTTATTTTATTTGTATTTTCATTTAATTTAAACAGCAATTTGAATATAGAAATATTTTTGGTCACATTTTTGTTTTTGTTTCAATAAATGAATTTAGTTGTTCAAAATTGAAATCGACCAGAAGAAGTGAAGTGTGCTGATACAATCACTATTAATACTAGCCATAATCTGTGTGTCAGTAGAGAAAAAAAATTTAATAATACTACATTCCCTATAATTTAACTGAGTGTACATCCAAATCCTGATGATAATAACATTTTCTAAGCAAATCAAAGGAGTGTGTTCATATTTCTATTCTTCTAAGGGCAGTGGTGGCTCAGCGGTTAAGGCTCTGGGTTACTGGGTTACTGACTAGAAGCCCCAGCACCGTCAAGACACCACTGTGTGACCCTTGAGCAAGGCCCTTGATCCTATCTGCCAGGGGCGCTGAATCATGGCTGACCCAGCACTCTGACCCCAGCTTAGCTGGGATATGTGAAAAATAAATAATTTCACTGTATATATGCAGAAATGTATGTATAATGTGTGACAATTGATCAATTTTTAAATTCATTGCATAGAGTCCATTTACACTACCAAGTTCTTATGAATATGCTGTTTTTGTTTATATTGCTGGTGCTTGAGGGAATGGACTATATAATAGGACGCAGGTGCTGGCAATAACCAGACCTTAGAATTGAATTGCACTTGACCAAGTCCATTGGTGCATTGTGCGCCGATTGTGTCAAACCCACTTGCCTTCTTGGCTTAACGCACTTAAAATAGGGCCTTTTGTCTTTGTCAAAATTTACAGACTAGCTACACTTCTAGAGATAAAGGAGGGTTACAGGTTAGTTGTGTGAACTTAGTCTGAACCTGACTGAGGCCCTTAGACTAAAGCTCTGAGTGGTTGATTAACAGTATATTGTTTTTTTAGTGGGTGATGCCTGTAAGTAGCGAGCAGGCTTCAGTGGAATTAAAGGGATAGTTCACCCAAAAATGAAAATTCTCTCTTCATTTACTCACCCTCATGCCATTCCAGATGTTTATGACTTTCTTTATTCAGCAAAGCACAATCGAAGATTTTTAAAATAACATTTCTGCTCTGTTGGTCTTTACAACGCAAGTGAATGGTAACCAAATCTCTGAAGGCCCAAAAGACATTATAAAAGTAATCTATGAGACTCAAGTGGTTAAATCCATATCTGTTTCCCTTTTTAACTGTAAATCTATACTTTTGCTTCCACATTCTGGTGTGGAAGTGACTTTCACATTCAGCAACCTAAAGGTTGGGACTGGTCAAAGGTAGAGAATGATAGTAAAAAGGATTTAATATTGATCTGTTTCTCACCCACGCATATCATATCACTTCAGAAGATATGGATTTAACCACTCGATTACTTTTATGCCTCCTTTATGTGATTTTTGGACCAACTGAGATCTGGTCACCATTCACTTGCATTGTATGGACCTACAGAGCTGAGATACTGTTCTAAGATTTTCAGGGGTGGCATGATGGATGGCATGAGCGTGAGTGAATGATGAGATCATTGAAATTTTCTTTTTAATAATAACAATAATAACAAAAAACATTTTAAGAAAGATTGCACTTTTTAAACCATAAAATGTTTTGAGAGGCTTGGGTATATTCTTGCCCTTGTTAGGGTTAAGCAAAACATTTAACATAAATTAATTGTTACTTTGCTAGGACACCTAAGTGAACTTAATGAACTTAGTGTGGCTTAACTGATACTTTTATAAATAAAATAACTAGGTGGCTGAATGGATAGATGGATGGATGATAGTTGAACAGACAGACAGACAGACAGACAGATAGATTGCATTTTACTACTGAGGACCACCATTCTTAATCCTTAGCACCAAAAGTACAAGCATACATTTAAAGCACAAGTTCATGACTCCATGCTCCAGCAAACAATACGATTGTTCTTCAATATAACTTCAAAACATCATTCTTGAACCAAGACATCAGTACAATCACACAGAGGAATTTTGGGCCCTCTGTACATCAGCTTCAGGGCCATTTCTCTTCTATTCAGTGCACAGCAGCTCATATAATGCTGTAATAAAGAGAGGATGTGATAGAGGTATATGAATGCCGCTGTGCTTTCACAGATCAGACGAGAGAGAGAGAGATGAGAATGGCCTCTGACTGTCCTCCCAATGGGGTTCTTCAGTCTGGCATTTTCTGTTTGTCTCTGTCTTTGTTTCTCTCTCTCATTCTCCTCTCTCTCTCTCTCTCTCTCTCTCTCTCTCTCTCTCTCTTGCTCACAGACACTCCAAGGCCTCTTTAGTAAAAACCGTGTTTCTGTTATCTGGGATCAAATGCACATCATGGCATCATTCCTGCATTCAGCCCAGCATTTGCTTTGATATTGCTGTCACTCGTTGGGCCTGATACGGAGAGTCTTTCTTTTCAACACTCATGTAATGCATTACTCTTTTCCCCTCTTCTCGTCTAAAAGGATGTCTGTCTCAAGATATGAAACCCACGCTACTTCCTCAAGGTAAGTGAATGTATTTGCTGATTTTATTATGACATAGAGAAATATTCAATAGATCTCTGTACTTCAGGGCTTAGAGTCACTGTCCAAAAGTGGTGTGTCATAGGTACTCTTTTTGTTACATGAAGAGCTCATTAAGGTGAAACGTTTTACCAGGTCTTCATCAAACAATTTTTGGAACTGTTATTTTACATTTGAAATGCCTTTTATATATTGATATTACTGTGTATAAATTTAACTGACCAGGATTTTCAATATTAAACTCTACAAATTAATTAATAAAATACTTATTATTACATGTTTACAACTATGATCATCTAAACAAAGAGTAATATTAACATAAACCAATTCAGTAGTTAATGTGTGAACATTATTTCTTTTAATTTGTCATTTTTAAAAGAAGTGCACCATTTCCAAACAAATTTAGCAAAAACTTTTGAAAATAATATAGAATTGTGTGTATATAATAAGTAAAATGTTAGTTATGAAATTAGCCTTAGCAAGTCAAATAAGATGGTCATTTTATTTAAAATTTTAAACGTCTCACTTACATCACTAAATTATTTTAAACACAATACAGTATTCGTTTTCATTGTTGATGGGTTTTCGAGTGGGGAATCGCCAAACTAGATTGCACAACATTAAAGCCCATTCTTAAATCCCAAGATCTATCTTTTATGCGCAACCCTCCAAAACAATGAGAGGAAGTCACTAGCATTTGCAACCAATTGTCACGGTATTTGTCTAAAATGTTGTTTTTGGCAACTGGCTGTTAAATGTTATGGTTCCACTCATTAGTGATTGTGAAGTATAGTGGTGAAGTATTCAGCACAGATCCTTTCACTGCATGCTGAGAGTAAAAGTAGGCTAATGTGAGATCCACGCAACCCATATGTCACTGAATAATGCCTCTTTTAATATCCTTTCTGTTCTTTACAGTCAGTCCAAAACAGATTTAAAATAACAACATACAAAAAACATATAATGCTAATCACGCAATGCAGGGATGAGTTCGTTAACATGCGCTCATTTAGAGAAATGCTGGTTTTGTTAAAGAGACAACACTGGTTTTTGGCACATGTTCAACAAATCAAAATACCTGTAAACAGTGCAAATTAAAAAATATACAAAAAATAAATACATGAAATATAATGGCATAATTATTTGGATTTGTTCATTTTTAAAAAGATAAAATGTAAACAATAGGATGTAAAACTAAGAAAATATCATTAGTAATATAGTGCACCTAGTTAGAAGGTCCCCTGTATAAATAACAGCATAAGCGGGAAGAGAATTTCTTTCATATGTCAGGAAAAAGGACCGTATAACTGAACGCTTATAACGCTCAATGCTTATAATGGATGACACTCCCTCCCCCGTCGGTTGACAGATACATGAGGCACAAAATTTTGATTTGCATACCCACTCGGAAATGTGTAGTTGCGCCCCTGGCATGTGGTATGCTCTGCCAAATTATGAAAAACAAAATGATGTCTTATAATTACTTATATATCTATAATATCTTAGATTTTACTATTCCCAGTGAGCAACACCAAGTAATTGTTTCCTGCGAAGAGAACAGAAATCCAGGCATTAATAATCCATAATAAAACAAACATACATACAACAATTTTGTCAGGAGAGTGGCTACATTGATCCCTGTGCACAATGTATTGGTTTAATTAAGAGAAGCAATGTCCTTACTAATTGATTCCTTGCCTGTGCAAATTACATTCAGGAAAAACAACCAGAGACTAATGACCCATAGAAGTCTAGCTTTTACGAACTGTACACACTGCAAGCCAAACTTCCTCCAGAGGCATCCAGCTACTACCACATTCAGTGTGGATTACTGAGCTGTTAGCTATGCCCACTCTCCTTCATCAATCCCCCCTCCCTATACAGTGCTAAAGGCTCTCATCAATTATGGATCAATCAGAGAGCGGGTGGAGCTACCATTGATCTGCTGTGCGAGAGAGAGAGAGAGAGAGAGAGAGAGAGAGAGAGAGAGAGAGAGATGCAGTGTGAGTCAGCATGCTTTATAACTGATGAAGCGGGTGTTGATTTTCCCAAAGCTTATTAATGGTAAAATTATCCAACAAGCTTTTGTTTATGTGTGGTCTCAGTAGAGAGGAAGGGAATACTGTAAGTCACTTGCTCATTTCCTGTCATAAATAAAGAGACCGGCTTACTTACCAGAGCAATTAACATACAGTTTTAGACCACAAGTAAAATGCTGTTCAGTGTGTGTGTATGTGTGTGTGCGTGCGTGCGTGTGTGTGTGTGTTATCCTTAAACTTTCTGTTTATTTTCAGGTTAAAGTTAGGTTTTGAATCACAGATTTCCAATATGGACTCTTGGACCACACTGTATATTTGCACACACTGTTTCAAAGGAAAAAGGTTTAGAAAGCCTGCCGGGTTTTGTAGTATCAGTTCTCAGGAAGCCAAGAACATCTCAGGTGTGTCTTGTTTGTGTGTCTGTGTCTGTATGAGCGCACCCGCAGTGTCGTGGTTAGCCACAGGAAGTTATGATTATAACAGACCAAACCAAACCAAACCTACCATGCTGTCATGTTCAGTGAATCTCATCACCAGAGCATTGCTGCCATTCTATAGGGGAGTCATGGAAACTGATCTGGCACCTCTCGTCACTCTCTGGGGTTTTCTCGCTGTCTGTGCACACGGAGAGGCACTTGACGTGCAGGATCATGATATTAGACCTGAGCTTGTAGAATAAGAGTGGCATTAATGTGCAGTGGCTGTAGAAACACATGCTGGTGAAGATGGCTATTGGATGAGACATGCAACGGGAAATGACAGAAGATGCTGTACAAGCTGCATGTCACAGGTCAAGTGTCTGACGTGTGCCACTTCAGTGATGTTGACATGCAGCTCGGGAGCCAGAGTCAAAAAACACATGTAAACCATATCCACTGTGCTTCAAAGCTTTACAGACCTGAGAATCTTATGTGTTTGCACTTGATTTAGAAATGATTTCAGGAGAATATTTATCAAAGACACACTTTTGACAACTCTCAGAAGGGCTCATCCACATTACAGCATGTTCTGGGCAAGAAAGGCCCAAGTAGACAATACGATGCTGTCTGACTGAGATGTGAAGTGACTATAAGCACGTTTAGAGGTGGGTAAATATGAAGTTGGACATGACACTAAGAACAAAGAAAAATATACAGTACGTGTGCTCAAGGAAAATATACAGTACGTGTGCTCAAGGATCCAAATCCATCGACTTGACTACTTTTTCCACAGAAACACTCATTGTTTGCATTTGAAAGCCAATTGATTTGGCACAGCTTACTTCCCCTTTTCCCCCTCTGTTCTTTTCTATTGATCCTGTCAGTTTTGTAAATACTTCACATTTTCACCTGTTGCACATTGCTCATTATTCATGGCATCTACCATTTATATATAAATAAAATTTGTTTGGGAATATAGATCTGTTGTCTTGGTTTTTTATTTACCCACTATTATTCTCAATGTTACACCCTTTATACCCCTAGGCATATTGGGGGTCGTAACAACTGAACACATGCATTAGGTTTAAATTTATACAATATATTGTTTCAATTCCCACAAGCTTCTCTGTTCGTTTTTATCATTTTTTAAGGAACAGTTCACCCAAAAATGTATAATCCTCTCATTATTTACTCACCCTTATGCATACCTGTCAACATTTGGGTACCAAAATCATGGAGACCTCTTAGCGGTGGGGGTGGGGGGTGGGTGGTTGGTGGTGCTGGATGGCAGGGGCAGGCTAAATACATACAAATTGTGCCGCTGTGATTTAATATGGTGAGTAACGTCATTGTTCCCAACATGTCCGATATTAAAATCAGTGCGACACACTTTGAAAAAGGCGTGGGCATTGGCTTTGAGATATGAAATTAAATTCTTCCATCCAGCTGTTGTTAAATTTACATGATATTTAGTTTTTTCATTGGAGCACCACCTGAGTCTTCTCCTCCCATCTACCAGTGATGCTTGATTCAGCTTCCCACATCTACTACCTGCGCAGATATCAACAGTGCAACTGGGTTGTACGTTGCCAGGTTGAGGTCAAAAATGGATTGAAATTTGAGTGATGTGTCGTTTGTGTGAGTAGGATGCGTTTCATACAAGATATGGCAACTGGACAATCTTGGAATAATATATTGATGTGATTATTCATATAATGAGGTTTGGGCCATACAAATTACAGGAGTTTCCCAGGAGAAATAACAAAATGGGAGGGGGTGGGAGATCGGTGTGAAATACGGGAGACTCCCGGGAAAAACGGGAGTGTTGACATATACAGGTGAAACTCGAAAAATTTGAATATCGTGCAAAAGTTAATTAATTTCAGTAATTCAACTTAAAAGGTGAAACTAATATATTATATAGACTCATTACAAGCAAAGTAAGATATTTCAAGCCTTTATTTGATATAATTTTTATGATTATGGCTTACAGCTTATGAAAACCCCAAATTCAGAATCTCAGAAAATTAGAATATTGTGAAAAGGTTCAGTATTGTAGGCTCAAAGTGTCACACTCTAATCAGCTAATTAATCCAAAACACCTGCAAAGGGTTCCTGAGCCTTTAAATGGTCTCTCAGTCTGGTTCAGTTGAATTCACAATCATGGGGAAGACTGCTGACCTGACAGTTGTGCAGAAAACCATCATTGACACCCTCCACAAGGAGGGAAAGCCTCAAAAGGTAATTGCAAGAGAAGTTGGATGTGCACAAGCAGCAGGGATGACCATAGCCTGGAGAGGATTGTCAGGAAAAGGCCATTCAAATGTGTGGGGGAGTTTCACAAGGAGTGGACTGAGGCTGGAGTTACTGCATCAAGAGCCACCACACACAGACGGGTCCTGGACATGGGCTTCAAATGTCGTATTCCTCTTGTCAAGCCGCTCCTGAACAACAAACAACGTCAGAAGCGTCTTACCTGGGCTAAAGAAAAAAAGAACTGGTCTGTTGCTCAGTGGTCCAAAGTCCTCTTTTCTGATGAGAGCAAATTTTGCATCTCATTTGGAAACCAAGGTCCCAGAATCTGGAGGAAGAATGGAGAGGCACACAATCCAAGATGCTTGAAGTCCAGTGTGAAGTTTCCACAGTCTGTGTTGGTTTGGGGAGCCATGTCATTGGCTGGTGTTGGTCCACTGTGCTTTATTAAGTCCAGAGTCAACGCAACCGTCTACCGGGACATTTTAGAGCACTTCATGCTTCCTTCAGCAGACAAGCTTTATGGAGATGCTGACTTCATTTTCCAGCAGGACTTGGCACCTGCCCACACTGCCAAAAGTACCAAAACCTGGTTCAATGACCATGGTATTACTGTGCTTGATTGGCCAGCAAACTCGCCTGACCTGAACCCCATAGAGAATCTATGGGGCATTGCCAAGAGAAAGATGAGAGACATGAGACCAAACAATGCAGAAGAGCTGAAGGCCGCTATTGAAGCATCTTGGTCTTCCATAACACCTCAGCAGTGCCACAGGCTGATAGCATCCATGCCACGCCGCATTGAGGCAGTAATTAATGCAAAAGGGGCCCAAACCAAGTACTGAGTACATATGCATGATTATACTTTTCAGAGGGCCGACATTTCTGTATTTAAAATCCTTTTTTTTATTGATTTCATGTAATCTTCTAATTTTCTGAGATTCTGAATTTGGGGTTTTCATAAGCTGTAAGCCATAATCATAAAAATTATATCAAATAAAGGCTTGAAATATCTTACTTTACTTGTAATGAGTCTATATAATATATTAGTTTCACCTTTTAAGTTGAATTACTGAAATTAATGAACTTTTGCACGATATTCAAATTTTTCGAGTTTCACCTGTATGCCATAAACCCGTATGACTTTTTTTCTTGAGTGGAACACAAATGGAGATATGATGTCTTTTTGGCCATACAATGTAAGTGAATGGTGACAAAACTTTCAAGCTCCCAAAAGGAACATAAAGTTATGCTAATCCATCCAACTCCAGTGGTTTAATCCATACCTTCTGAAGCGATCCAATCGGTTTTGTTTAAGACCAGACCAAAATGTAACTCCTTTTTCACTGCACATCTTGCCATTACAGTCTTTATGCACGATCATGATTTCTAGCTCTGTGACACTTCCTAGTGCTTGATGCATGCGGAGAGTGCTAGATGGTGCTAGGAAGTGTAATCGAGCTTGAAATCATGATCACTAAGGAGACTTTTAATGTTAAGATTTATAGAGTAAAAGGAGTTATATTTTGGTCTGATTGAATCGCACAGAAAGGTAAACCTCTATGTTTCCTTTTTTGTGATTTTTTTTTTGCTACAAAGGTCTAATAACAATTCACTTGCATTGTATGGACCAGCAGAGCTGAAATTTTCTTCAATAAAATGTTGTTTGTATTCTGCTGAATAAAGTAAAAAGTCATACACATCTGGAATGGCATGAGGGTTGAACCTCATTTCAGTTAATTTTGGTTGAACTATCCCTTAATGAGCTATAGCTATGTAATCTACCTCCCTAACAGAAAAGGTGCTGAAATGTAATGTACTATACTAGATAGACCATCATCAAAACATCGTGAAGAAAAATATACAACATTTTTTAAATATATTTTATAAACCTCACCATAACAAACGTACCTTTCTGAAATGTCCTTCCCTGGTGTTGCATGGCAAACAGTTGTACTTTATTTTGGCCTTTGTAAAGAGCCACCATTGTTTGTAATGTTTATATGTCCCTCTCTTTCTGTTACTCTAACACTCATTTTTGTTAATGCATACACACAATACACAAGCGTCTATGTCTGGTCTTTGTTGTGTTCAGTATGCTGAGGGTATATTGACAGGTTTATCGACTCTTCTGTCTCCAAGCCACACTGTGAGACCAGTGTAAAAACTCAGATTAATGAAATGTAGACACAATCTGAGCTTTAAAAGAATGCTGACTTGTTACACTTTGATGGAACTCTAGATACATCAGGGATAGGACAAACTGAGTTTAATGAATTCCCTTTAAACCTGTAATAACTCCTGCAAGCAGTGTTTGTGTCTGCCTCTCTGCTCCCATGAGAAAACTATTTATATGTGTTTAGATTTTGCTCAAGCGACTCTGTGTTCTGTGGATTTCTCTGTTTGTTTAAGGTGATGTAATGTCACTGCTATTTGAATGAACTTTGATCTTAAAAGTGTCCTGTGAAAAATAGACTGAGGACACTTTCTAAGAAATAGGGCAGCAGGGCTACTGCTAAATGCAGATCATGTAGTCTGCTGTTCCATCTCAGATGCTCTAATAATATTGTATATAATAGTATTAATATTATTTGTGCAACTGAGATTAAACAACAGACAACTTACAGTAAAAAAAAAAAACATTATATAAAATATATATAAAAATATATATATAAAAAAATTATATATATATATATATATATATATATATATATATGTGTGTGTGTGTGTGTGTGTGTGTGTGTGTGTGTGTGTGTGTGTGTGTGTGTGTGTGTAATTTTAATATTAATAAAATATCAATGTTTTATTATATTATTAATATTTTTTTTCCTCCTCAATTTGGAATGCATAGTTCCCAATGTGCACTAGGTCCTAGTGGTGGCGTAGTGGCTCACCTCAATCCAGATGGCGGAGGACGAATCTCAGTTGCCTCCGCGTCTGAGACCGTCAACACATACATCATATCGTGTGGCTTGTTGAGCGTGTTACCACGGAGACATAACACGTGTGGAGGCTTCATGCCATTCTTTGCGACATCCATACACAACTCACCATGCACCCACAGAGTCCGAACCACATTATGGCAACCCCGATGAGGTTACCCCATGTTACTATACCCTCCCTAGCAATAGGGCTAATTTGGTTGCTTAGGAGACCTTGCTGGAGTCACTCAGCATGCCCTGGATTCAAACTTGTGACTCCAGGGGTGGTCGTCAGCGTCTTTTACTTGCTAAGCTACCCAGGCCCCCGTGTGTTAATATTATTAATAATATATTTGATGTGTATTTTATTCTATGAATTCTTACTTTTTATATATATATATATATATATATATATATATATACACTACCGTTCAAAAGTTTGGGGTCACCCAAACAATTTTGTGTTTTCCTGAAAAGTCACACTTATTCACCACCATACGTTGTGAAATGAATAGAAAATAGAGTCAAGACATTGACAAGGTTAGAAATAATGATTTGTATTTGAAATAAGATTTTTTTTACATCAAACTTTGCTTTCGTCAAAGAATCCTCCATTTGCAGCAATTACAGCATTGCAGACCTTTGGCATTCTAGCTGTTAATTTGTTGAGGTAATCTGGAGAAATTGCACCCCACGCTTCCAGAAGCAGCTCCCACAAGTTGGATTGGTTGGATGGGCACTTCTTGCGTACCATACGGTCAAGCTGCTCCCACAACAGCTCAATGGGGTTCAGATCTGGTGACTGCGCTGGCCACTCCATTACCGATAGAATACCAGCTGCCTGCTTCTGCTCTAAATAGTTCTTGCACAATTTGGAGGTGTGTTTAGGGTCATTGTCCTGTTGTAGGATGAAATTGGCTCCAATCAAGCGCTGTCCACTGGGTATGGCATGGCGTTGCAAAATGGAGTGATAGCCTTCCTTATTCAGAATCCCTTTTACCCTGTACAAATCTCCCACCTTACCAGCACCAAAGCAACCCCAGACCATTATATTACCTCCACCATGCTTAACAGATGGCGTCAGGCATTCTTCCAGCATCTTTTCATTTGTTCTGCGTCTCACAAACGTTCTTCTTTGTGATCCAAACACCTCAAACTTGGATTCATCTGTCCACAACACTTTTTTCCAGTCTTCCTCTGTCCAATGTCTGTGTTCTTTTGCCCATCTTAATCTTTTTCTTTTATTGGCCAGTCTCAGATATGGCTTTTTCTTTGCCACTCTGCCCTGAAGCCCAGAATCCCGCAGCCGCCTCTTCACTGTACATGTTGACACTGGTGTTTTGCGGGTACTATTTAATGAAGATGCCAGTTGGGGACCTGTGAGGCGTCTGTTTCTCAAACTAGAGACTCTAATGTACTTATCTTCTTGCTCAGTTGTGCAACGCGGCCTCCCACTTCTTTTTCTACTCTGGTTAGAGCCTGTTTGTGCTGTCCTCTGAAGGGAGTAGTACACACCGTTGTAGGAAATCTTCAATTTCTTAGCAATGTCTCGCATGGAATAGCCTTCATTTCTAAGGACAAGAATAGACTGTCGAGTTTCAGATGAAAGTTCTCTTTTTCTGGCCATTTTGAGCGTTTAATTGACCCCACAAATGTGATGCTCCAGAAACTCAATCTGCTCAAAGGAAGGTCAGTTTTGTAGCTTCTGTAACGACCTAAACTGTTTTCAGATGTGTGAACATGATTGCACAAGGGTTTTCTAATCATCAATTAGCCTTCTGAGCCAATGAGCAAACACATTGTACCATTAGAACACTGGAGTGATAGTTGCTGGAAATGGGCCTCTATACACCTATGTACATATTGCACCAAAAACCAGACATTTGCAGCTAGAATAGTCATTTACCACATTAGCAATGTATAGAGTGTATTTCTTCAAAGTTAAGACTAGTTTAAAGTTGTCTTCATTGAAAAGTACAGTGCTTTTCCTTCAAAAATAAGGACATTTCAATGTGACCCCAAACTTTTGAACGGTAGTGTATATATATATATATATATATATACATAAAGTTTTGTTGTTTGTATGGAATATGCCAAAATTTCAACCAATAATTTTATGAAAATGTCATTTATTCATACTCATCTTGTTCCTGATCTGTATGGTCTTCTTACTGTGGAACACCAACAAAAATGTTAGGCAAAGAATTTGGAACGGACAGGAAATTGAATGGTGACTAATGCTGTCATTTTGACAAACATCTCTGAAGACCCTGTATAGCTGCCACCAAGAAGTGAAATACAAGCAATTTGAGCTAAACTAAATAGGTGCTTTTAATTAAAAGTAGCAGAACATGTATGGCAAGCATTATATACAAATAGCTAATTGAATAGCAAAAATCCATCTAGGAATGCCTGTGTGTGACTATTGCTATAACACCCAATAGTGTTGGCTTAGTGCCTCACCGGACTGCCAGAATCAGTAATTGTCTATTTGTGACAGAGTAGTGTGTGTGTGTGTGTGTGTGTGTGTGTGTGTGTGTGTGAGTGTGTGTGTGTGTGTGTGTGTGTGTGTGTGCATTCTTTCTCTGTAGCACTATTTAAATAAGACGAGTGGCCATGCTTTGGCAAGTTACAGACTGTGATTAACGATTGTTCAGATGGTTTGCAGCTGGCATTTACAATGGGAATTAACCCAATATTTAAAATACCGAGAGTGCAAACACCCACACATATACACACACAAATAAGTGTTTGAAAGATTAGCTAGTCATAACACGCCTTGCTGCAAAGTTATTGCCCGCTACCTGTAAAACACAAACCGGGTTTCACACACACACACACACACACACACACACACACACACACACACACACACACACACTCAAACTAAATATTAGTTCTAAACAGACATCCCACATGAGCATTAAACACACTAATTCAGTCATAAAGAGATTTATCAATCACTCAATTGTCAAAACGATCTGTTTAGATTCATGAACTGTTACTATAATCTCGGTAAATATTTAAAACGGGCAAACTCAGTTCAGTCCTTCAATGGTTTAAACAGAATTTGAAGTTTGTTAATGGAAATATGAAAGAAAAGCAACAGCTAACGTCAGATTTTCACTATTGCACTGAAATTTGTATTTGATCACTCAACAGTGTCATTTCAGTAGTTTCCCAGAACAGGAAACAGCCTTTCAACAGCAAATGTGTGAGTTAGACATCAAACCTTACTCCTGTGAGAACATAATTTGTTTTTAACTGTTCGGCTTATAGAGTAATTACATTTGCATTTAGCAGAAGCTTTTATCCAAAGTGACTTACAGTACATATGAAGAACATAAGCAATTCATCATACAAATTACAACACTATCTGCATTATCGCAATAGTAGCTGGAGCAGTAACTAGAGGGGTAATCCTTGGCTTCAGTCACCACATTTCACAAATTATTTATTTAAAGATTACGCTTTATCATATTAAAAAGATACATTTAAATCACCTCACAATGTCTGACATTGCTACTTAATTCCAATAATTTTTTTTTATTTACTTGCCATACTTTTAATTCTTCTTTCTTTTCTCACTTTACTTTGTTTATTAATGAATTTAAGTAAATTATAAGGGTTTCATTAGGCAGTCGTTTAGCAAGTGCTGTTACCCAATTATCTACTCATAGTACACTTAATACATGGCTGATCACCCTACAGTAATATGTAATTAAGGGTTCCTTTTTGGGAACAAACCAGCAGTTGTCTGACATCACAATGGTCAGATCCAAGACAGGTTGGTCAGGTGCAAATTGATGGTTTTGAAAGTTTTTTTACTTAACAATGTTCTTTTTAGAGGCACCACTTAAAGGGTTACTTCAGGATTTAGCATTAAGCTTTGTATCAGTAGAAAACCAGTAGTATTTTCGAATTAATTTGCGTCATCGGAGGATTTTTGGGCCAGAGGCTTAAAAATACAGCCAGTATTAGTAGCTAGTTCCACATGTTTTCACCACACCCATATGGGGCGGGATCTCACTCACAGAATGTGAGGATAGTGTCAGCCATCTTTTTGTAGAAGCTAAGCTAACAGGCTCTTGCTCTGTGTAGAAAGTTTGTATACAAGTAGGCTAATCACGATGGTCGGAAGGTAGTTTTAAAGTTGAAATGGCAGAAGGGGATTTCGAAGATCTGTTGCGAGAATCTGATGCTCGCGGCTACCTGTACGAGCCGCAATACAGCGATGAACAGTTGCGGGAGATGGAGGAACAAGAGGCGGCCGGAGCAGCTGCTGTAGCAGGGGAGAAAGACCTGCTTGGCGGTCAGGAGGAAGAGCCCGGCCAGACTCGAGTTGGGGCGGACTGGTGGTGTCAGTGCTCTTGCTGTGCGCCTATGGAAAGAGATAGAGTCCTATTGCTGTTGCGAATTTCAGCGATGCCATTTTCTTCTGGACGAGGTCGCTGAATCCGCTGATGAAACTGCATCGCTAACTTTAGCATGTATAATTGAGCACCCAAGTTTTGTACCACACATGGACAGGGGAGTCCTGGAAACTTATTTTAGGATCCCGAAGATAAATTGGAAACGCCAGCCAAAGCCCGCAGGGACAAACGGACGGCTTAGTGTAAAGTGAGTATTCTGTTTGTTTTTCTTTTTGTTACTAAGACGTCATGTACAGAGTTTGGACACCCGGAATTATCATAATGTTCTTCCCACGTAGTCAAGTCAATTTATCAACTAACTCACGATTTATAGAGTCACGATGTATCAAAGCAAGCCTAGTTGTATCAAATTTTCAGATACTGCCGCCTGTAACCGGTAGGCGTGGTTTGGGAGTGGCCTCGTAAGGGCAGCAAAGCAAGTGCATTCTGGGAGTTGTTGTCTTTCAGCCACATGTGTAAAAAATACATTTTCTGCCTTTTCTCAGTCTGGAATGCTTCAAATTCAAAAATAATTTCACATTTATACTATATAAATGACCAATTTTAAATACACATTCATCTCCCAGAGGTGAAGTATCCCTTTAAGTAATGTGATAAGACATTTGTAACATTTATAATTAAAACAAATCAATTAACTCAGTGAAGACAATAAAGTGAAAGGGGACTGAAAAAACTTTTTTAGTGTTCTTTACCAGTTTAAGGTACTCCGCATTTTTTGGAATACCGCACATTAAATGTCCCAATTACATGACAGACATATCTGAACTAGGTGTCCTAAGTCAGGGGTTTTCAAACGTTTTGATGCCAATGACCCTAAATATGATGATCCCCTTGCAAGGGACACCCAGTGTGAGAAATGTAGCAAGTGTGATATTATAAATCATGTTGTTTGGCTTTTGTGTAACGCCTTAGATTACAGCCTGCAATTTACAGTGTAAGTACAGCGAATTTAGATAGAATATATATATATATATATATATATATATATATATATATAAAATACAATACCTATGTATTATTAAAAAAAGGTACGCAGTGTATGTTCTTGCTTAAATTGCTCACAAATGTAAAATTGTTGTCTAACATAGTAGGTCATACATACCATTTAATATTAGAATAGTTACCCCTTAGTTAAAAAATACTTACAGTATAGATTATTTGTAATTTTCCAGGTTGTTACCCCTTTATTCCCCAAACTTTGCATATTGTTCCTTTATACCTACACGTAAGTAATTTATAGGTACACTATTATTACAGAAAGGTACGCTGTAAATTCGGTGTACTTACGCTGTAAATTGCAGGCTGTACTCTCAAGCATTACTGGCTTTTGTACTGAAATTCTTCATATTGGAATCAAACAATAAATCTCATGATTTCAGAAGGAAACCGTAAATATGTCATTTACAATGTGATGACATAATAATGTCATTAATAATGTCAACCAATTTTACTAAAAACTTACTAAAATGTCAAAAATGTAAAATCCTATTTATTTCTGCATTACAACACTACAACAAAATATAAAAGGTTATTTTAATAGATTTTTTTTACCATTTTTCTTTATTTGGGTCTCAGAGGGTTAAACCTTTAATAAGGCTCTCTTGAATGTGCATAGGTGAATTATGAAAGTAGATTTACAGTAAATACAGTACAGACTCAAATATTGATCTGCTTCTCACCCACACTAATCATATACTTTCTAAAGACACAGATTAACCACTGGAGTCGTATGGATTACTTTTATGTGCTTTTTGGACCTTCAAATTGCACAGAGCTGAGACATTCATCTAAAAACCTTTGTTTGCATTCTGCAGAAGTAAAAAAGTCATACATATCTGGGATGTCATGAGGGTGAGTGAATTATGAGATCATTTAAATTTTTTGTGTAAACCATCCCTTTAAGTTATGATACCAGTCTCTTTTAAGGCCCTACTGGCTCTGTTAACAGCATAAAGTGGACAGGGGGATGGCCAGCCCTTTTTAGCAAATCAACACTCTCTGCTTGACAATCATTTTGGATGTTTGGTTTTGCAGAAATTGGGTTTGCTGACAGGTTCATTGGAAGTGGGCGGACTAATTTAGCAGCTGGCAAAAGATGCCCAAACAGCTGAAATTGCTTATGGCATCTAAAACAATTTTTTTTATTATTATTATTTTTTTAATTCATGATCCAAATAATACATACTGTATTGTTATGTTGTTTGACAGCCATTGAAACCAGCACGTGTCAAAACAGAAATAATGTGAGTGCATTATCTCTCTCTCCTCAATGCAATCAATCCTAACATTGACTACAGCAGACGAGAGAGTGAAGCGCAAAGGACAGAGATGGAAAGAGAGAGAGAGAGAGATGAAAGAGAAAGCAAAATGCCGCCCATAAAATATAAATGCATAGAAAGCTTGAATCTGCTGAGCCTAATAACTTTCAGCCCAGGTTCGGCCTGTGCTTTGATGGCCTAATCTTCTACAGTAAAACAGGTCACAATGAAAAATCCAGAGAGAGCTAGAAAGGCAGACAATCTTGTCAAAGACGTATATGCACACAAACAAACAAAGACACTCACAGAAAGAATATACTCATCACAAAAGAAGCCTCAGGAGACAGAAATCTCACTTAAATGCTGGTAGTAAGAAAATACCTTCAATATGCCTACAATTGTGTCCACTCACATTGAATCAATTGGAATATTGAAGAAGAAGATTTAAAGGAATAGTTCATCCCAAAATGAAAACTCACCCTCTTTGATTTGCACTTACACAAATTCAAACTTGGTGAGCTGCAAAATGTTTTCGAGACATATGAGAACCAATGCTGTTTAGCACCACTGATGTCAAACCTGGTTGGACACGTCTTGATGCTCCATGTTTGAAAATACATGAATGAGATGTAAGAAAGAAAAATAAAAATAAGACAAAGAAGAAAAGTAGAATAAAGAAAAATAGTTCACCCAAAAATACAAATCCTCTCATCATTTACTTACCCTCATGCCATCCCAGATGTTTATGAATTTCACTCTTCTGCTGAACACACCTATTTTTAGAAGAATATCTCAGCCCTGTAGGTCCACAAAATGTAAGTGAATGGTGGCCAAAAGTTTCAAATATCACATAAAGGCATCATAGACCCCAGTGGTTAAACCAATGTCTTCTGAAATGATCCAATCAGTTTTGGGTGAAAACAGACTAAAATGTAATCAAGCTAGAAATCACAATCATGCCTAAACACTGCAATGACAAAATGATGTACTGTACAGTTAAAAAGGAGTTATCTTTTGGTCTGTTCTCACCCAAAACTGATCATTTCAGAAGTCATTGATTTAACCACTGGAGTCATATGAATTACTTTTATGATGCCTTTATGTGATATTTGAACCTCCTGGCCACAATTCACTTGCATTGTGTTGACATACAGTGCTGAGATATTCTTGTTCTGCTATAGAAAGAAAGTCATACACATCTGGGATGGCATGAGGGTGAGTAAACGATGAGAGAATTTTCATTTTAAGGTGAACTATCCCTTTCAAATATTGATGTACAGTATATTAGTTATATGAAATACAAAATTTTAATATGGAATATACATTAATATGGAATATGTAATTCATAATTTGATGTCCCCATTCACTTTTATTGAAAAGAGCTATAAGAACATTCTGCCTAAAATCTCCAAGAAGGAAAACAATTGATTAGGGCAAGTAAATGAGAGAATTTTCACTGTATGATTATAACTTTTACTTAAATGGCTGTAGTGATAGTGATATGTCAAGGATTATATAAAAGAAAACTGATGTCAAAAACAATGCAATTGAATGGAACACAATGCAACACAATAAGACAAAGCAGGATGATAAATATTTCTCCATCCTCTCTGATGTATTGTGCCCCTGTCAAAACAAACGGGCGCTGCGAGCCAGAATCAGGAAACAGGCTGAGGTTTGCACAGTGTGCTGTTATCAGCTCAAACAATGAGGCCAAACAGACAGGAGCAGCCCAGTGATTCCTCATCTTTGGGTGGGAACCACAGCAGGGCACAGAAGTGACTCACAAATGTTTTTTTTTTTATTAACAATTTTATTGATTCCAGAAATAAAACATACAAACACTGAATCAGTTATTCACATTAACACCCCCCACACACAAACATGCACTACTGTGGTCACCAACAACTAGAACATCAAAATAAAATAAATACAAAAAAATACATAAAAAAACAAGATATACATTCAAACAAAATAAATAAAACAGATACCCAACAAAACAACAAATCCCACTCCACAGCCACTCCCCGAGAACCTTACAAAAAAGCCAAATAACCCCCCCACTGATGAACAAATCCCATCTCCTCAAACGTCGCCACCTTACCCATCTCTCCACACCATTCCCTGAGGGAATGAGGGTGCCCCAGTCGACTTCCATCCCCTGAGGATAATTTTCTGACCAATCATAACTCTAGATAGGACCCAACTTTTAAAATATTTGTCCTCTATGGTAAGTGTCGACCCATCCCCCAACCAAAATTCTTGGATCTTAACACATCCCCAGAATACATGTATTGTGTCCCCGTCTTCTGATTGGCACCGCCAGCAGGTAGGTGTGTCTTTATGACCCAACATTCTACAATCTACAATTCTACAGTGGGTCCAGTAGAACCAATGCAAAATCAGAAAATTGCATCAGATGGACTCTTACATCTCTAGATGTAGACTTGATGCTTTTTAGGATCCTAGCCCACACTCCCTCCTTCAAAACCAAGTTTAAATCTTTCTTGCATAATCTCTTGAGAGAAGTTGAAGCTCCCTCCCCCAGACTCTGAATTAGCAGGGAGTAATACACCGATGCTTCATTACCTTTTTCAAAAGCAGTAATCACCCCTCCCAGAGTATCTGCCACTTTAGGGGGGGTGTACACCACTCCCAAAAATAGTGCAAAGCAGGTGGCACAGCTGTAAACACCTAAAGAATTGGGATCTAGGAATCTTAAAATGTTGAACCAAATTATCAAATGATCTCAACACACTATAGGTCGCCGAGTGTAATCCACTATGACAAACAGAAAGGGGACCTATTTATATGTAATTTAGGTTTCAGCCATATGCTGGTAGTTGAATTTTGGAATACAATTTATTTTTAATAACATTCACCTTCCCAATCATAGATAAATGTAATGAAGCCCACATCGCTCGAATCTGACAATATCTGACAAAATCACATAAATTTGCTGGGAATAAAATACTCAAATACTTCCCTGTTTGGGCCATTGAAAGGCTGAAAAGCCATTACTAGGCAGTACACAGTCTGAGCCAAAGAATAAACCCACGAATAAACCCCACCTGATCTATATGTATAATAGATGTCATAACTTTACTTAATCAATTTGCCAGATTTTTTTTACATTTTAACATCTAGCTGGATCAGGAAATTAGATAGTAACTTTTACTCTCGCTAGGATCTTTGTCGTTTTTAAGAATCAAACTGATCCAGAATTGTGTCATGGTTGGAGGAAGCTTTCCATTCGTTAATGATTCCAAGTGGAGCCAGTTCTGTAAAAAGCCATCTGGCTCAGGAGCTTTTCCAGTAGGTTTAATTACCTTGTCAAGCTCCTCCAAGATTATCTCAGTATCAAGAGAATTTTTCTGCTCATCCATCAATTTAGGGAGTTCTAATGGTTCCAAAAAGTTTCTAATATCTTCATCAGTAGACGAAGATGTGGAAATATAAAGATCAAGATAGAACTCTTTAAAGGCATTATTAATATCATTGGCCGAGGTAATTTCACCACCAGTAGATTTCACTGACGGAATGGTTGAAAAAGGCTCTCTCTGCTTTATACGTCTAGCCAAAAGCTTCCCTGTTTGTTCCCCGACTCAAAGTATGACTGTCTTGCCCTGAAAAACCAAAACTCCACTTTTCACGACAAAATAGTATTATATCTGTATTTCAAATGAGTCAATTCTCTGAGGCCTTCAGACAACAGTTGGCACTTCAGCTCTGCCTCTGCACTTTTAATATTCCCTTCCAACTCCACAAATTCTCGTGCTATGGATTTTTTGGTGAATGAGGCATACTGCATGATCTGACCGCTAAGAACCACCTTAAGCACCTCCCAAGCCATGCCCACAGATGATACTGAGGACCAGTTGGTTTCCATATAAACGTTTATTTCAGTCTCTAACATTTTTTGGAAATCAATCTTTTGCAAAAGGGATACAGTAAAGAGGTACAACTATATGATTTATTTTTCTCTGTATGTAGCAACATCTCTAAACTCACCAGGGTGTGATCTGAGACTAAGATGTTTCCAATTGAGCAATCCACAACAGATGAAATGAGGGACTTAGATATATAAAAAAAAAATCTATTCCAGAATAAATCTTATGGACTGATGAAAAAATGCATAGTCCCTACCAGATTTTTACACATCCTGTGAAGTATCATTGTTGCTCTAGGGGGCTTACACTCTTTTGCTTCACTATGATCAAGGATGAGTCCATCAAATAATTAAAGTCTCCTCCCAATATTATATCATAAGGAGTGCCAGCGACTTGTAACATCCCCTCAAGATTAATAAAAAAGCCCTGATCATCAACTTTAGGCACATAAATATTAGCCAAAACCAACCTTTGCCCCAGAATTTCTGTTAAAACTACAATGATTCTCCTTCATTTATCTTTAATCTGTTTGAGAGATTTTAATTGTTGATGCTTACTTATCAATGTAACGACTCCCCTACTCTTACTTGAGCCAGCACTAAAGAAAATATGTCCAACCCATATCTTCCCAAATTTTTCAATAAAGATATTTTTCTTGAAGAAACACTATATCACATTTCTTACGCTAAAGGAAAGAAATAACCTTCCTTCTATTTATGGGGTGCCCCAACTCATTCACATTCCATGTGGAGAAAGATAACCCACTAATTTTAACATTTGACATTTTTATATAATAGACAAAATAAATTGTGTGTCAAAAACAAGATTATACATACCACATTCCAACATTAGTGCAACAATCAAACCCCAGACTCCCCCCGAACCAAACAAACAGTAAAAAGAAAAACAATTGCATTAACCCCACGCATGTCAGCTCCAACAGGCATCAATGCTTGATTTAAGTTTATCATTAAAATATTAATAACATTGTCAAGCCGGTTCTCGTCTCCTCCTTGAACTGCATTACAAACGTATATGTATACATATATAAATATAAATTTTTTATTTTGCATTATCTATGTCTTGCTGCTGTTTTTGAATTGTTTTTTTGCATTGTTGTGCACTGGAAGCTCCTTTCACCAAGACAAATTCCTTGTATGTGTAAGCATAGTTGGCAATAAAGCTGATTCTAATTCTGATTTTGATGTTCTCAGTTTGGCCGGAAACATCAGTGTAAAAGCGATCTTCCGTTGAGGCAAGAGTTTCTTACACTCCTTGAATCGATCGCGTTTCTCTCATGTATCGTAAAATATTGGGATTCTTCCAAGAAAGCTTTCCTTTGCCTTGGCCATTGCTCACACATCTGCTCCTCGCATGGTGTCATGTAACCCCTATAAAATGTATTTTTTTAATACTAATTCATATTGAGCAAGTCCCTTTACCCCAATTGCTCCAGGGGCGCCGTACCATGGCTGACCCTGCGCTCTGACCCCAGCTTAGTTGGGATATGCGAGACCTGGGGCAGTGGTGGCTCAGCGGTTAAGGCTCTGGATTACTGACCAGAAGGTTGGGGGTTCAAGCCCCAGCACCGCCAAGACACCACTGTGTGGCCCTTGAGCAAGGCCCTTGATCCTATCTGCTCCAGGGGCGCCGAATCATGGCTGACCCTGCACTCTGACCCCAGCATAGCTGGGATATGTGAAAAATAAATAATTTCACTGTATATATGCAGAAATGTATGTATAATGTGTGACAATTGGGCAATTAAATTAAAATTATTGAACTTTTTTTTTTTAACATTTTCAGGCTTATTTTCTATAACAAAATTCTACAGTAGCCCCTAGTTCACCAGAAAAAGGACAATTTTGGCATAATTTGCACTCCCTCTTGTAAATCCAAACCTCTGCACCGTGATGCTTAGTGAGAAATATGGGCATTACTTCTGTACACACAGCTGTAGTTGTGGCATACTGTACGTCCATTCATTCTTTCGTTGCGGTGCTGGGATTTTGAGGAGAGCGTGTACGATTTCGTATGGACACACATCAATCACTATACCAGTGTGTTACTGAACTTCAAAAAAGTCATGAAGACAAAAAACGCGTAAACAAACCCGTCATGCTGTTTCTCCCAGATGGATTTGTGATTTAATTTAAGCACAAGCGCACCATTTCGAGCAAAATGATAGGTTGTTTTAGTTTAGTACCTGTGTTAGTTCAGCTTCAGATGTGTTTGCTTGTCATATTGTCACCCTGCATGTTCAAATCAGACAGACTAATCTAAGTAAGAGCTGTGAAGTTCTTGAGTATGTAATCGCTTTTTCAAGATTTCCGATTGGATGGTTATTTCCTTTTAAATCCGCATGTAAGTTTAAACATTTGTGGTGAACATCATCTAAGATGGCATTCCAGGGACCAGTTTATGGCAGGGCCCCTCTCTAAATGCCGGTGATAAGACAATTGCCAGACACCTCTTACAGGGCATGAAGGGGGACCTTCTGCACCCACCAGCACCAAGGAGAGGACTTCTCATTGGACTACAGGTTGACTTTAACTCATCAAACTCAATCCTAAGGTTTAGTCAAGAACTGCCATAAAAATTCCTTCAGGACCTTCCAGATGCAGCAGCAGTGGAGGGCCACAGAGATCTATTTATACCTATGTATAGAGGCCTTAAGTTAGTATAAACTGCAACACATCCACTCCATCGTCATGCACAGCACAGTTTATGTTAATGATTATTGAAATAAACATTAACACAACAGTTCATGGGACAGAACTATTAACAGATAAAGAATTGCGTGGACGATGACGTAACCTTTTCTTATCGTGTTTGGTCTCTGTCTGTTCCATAAGATGCCTTTAATAATTTGAAAGAGGTTTGGTAAAGAAATAATGCATGGGTAAAACACTGAAGGCACTGTTTTAACACTGTACTTTCTGCTATGCAAATGAGTTCCACACTAGGGTGGACAACACCGTGGCTACTTCAGACACCAGTGGACAATCACACTCCAGGATCGGAAAGGCACAAGATTTCAATCTCCTCCTCATCAGAAAGGGATAAATATGTCCCACAGGTAGAAAACACCCTTGTTCTGCGTTTCCAACTCGACAGGGAAGGAGACACCATCAGACACACCACGCCCTGTGATTCTGACCTGATGAGGAAAGAGACTACAAGATAGTTGATGTTAGGCTTTTGCGGGCAAAACCTTTTATATTGCTTTCGGCTGCACTCTAGCTGAAAAAGGGCCCAGCATTGAGGGACCTTATTAGACCTCTACGGCTCCTCCAACATTGCAGCACAGTCCACAAAGTACCTTTGTGCATCGGTAGAACGGCATCGGTAGATATTGCCTGTTCCACAAGGCTCCTCAGTGATGCAGCCAGCCTGCAAAGGACCCTGTGAAGATTCAAAGGACCCAGCTGCCCTGTCCACACTTTAAGGACCCCCTTGGCGCAACCGAAGTTCAGCATCCTCCGGCCCAGCATGGCAACAACTACTGGATCGCAAATCTGCACCCTTCCCACTGCACGCTACCCGCATCACCAGTGTAAGACATCTCTACTGCTGGATAACCCGACTGTGTGGAACATAAATATATACTTACCAAACCTCTTTCTAGAGACCTAGGCATTAGTTTATTCCTGCAGCATTTGTTTTTCTAACTTGCTTAGATAGCAGTTACCGGGTGTCAACTTGTTACAAAAAATAGGTATATTATTTGTTTAATGATAAATAAGCATTATTTATCACCATTTTGCCAGAGCCATAAGGTGGTTTCCCATAAGTAGCATTCCCATAAAATTCTCTCCCATTGCTACATTCAGTTCAACAGTATTGCATTTATCCATTATGTGTTCAAATAATTTATTTATTTTATTGATTAATTCAGTACTTTCCTTTTGGTTTTTAGTTTGTTATCCTTTAGCAGTGCATATTCATTATTAACATTATTAATCATTGTGGTATTTACTCTTGCATATCTATTGTTAATAAATTTCCTTAATTTTATTACAACTGTGTCTTCATTGTGTTGATGATCAAAGTGTCTACTAGTTGTCCAGACTCTCACAAATCCTTCAGATAAATCAGCTGACCAACTCCTTCTAGTTTACATTAATTCATTGATCAAACAGCTCTTTTGGGAGTGTCCTCCAATAGTTAAGATAGTATTCTTAACTGTATTGTTAAGAATCCCCCATACTGAAAAGGGGGAGGGGTCATCTGATACACTCATAACCACACCTTAAGAGATATGTGATCAAAAATCACTACATCATCAGTGAATTGAGTACAAACCTATACACGTTTGTTTGGTGGGTGATTGACTGGCGAGAGGTGCTTTGCTGCTGTCAGGGACGCATCAGGACGCAGTTTTAAACTTCAGATGCGATGTGGTTTTTGACAACTTCTGTATTATTTTTTGTGATCCAATCACAAAACATTTTGCACTCCATTTACAATTATATTTAGCGATGACTATTTGCAATCGGATCATACAAAATGCGTCTGTGATGGGGCAAGGTGGGCAAGGAGGAGACGGGAACTGGCTGAACAGTCAACGTAAGCTGATTCAGTGCCAGGTGTCCATTGTCACGACCTGGCCTCCTCGTCAGACTCCTCCCCTCCCCCTGATTCAGGCTGGGGCACCATCCAGACTGGCCTAACCAGACGAAACGCTGCCCTTCCAGCCGTTCCACCAGCTGATGGTCCACCCCGCCTTCTAGGAACCTGGGGAGTGATGAGGGGAGGGAGAGGAAAGAGGGAAAGGGCGAGCGAGAGTAACACAGAGAGAGAGAGATAGAGAGAGAGGAGAGAGAGTGAGAAAAACTAGCTCGCTGGTCCCCAGACACACGTCGCCTGGTCCTCAGCCACTCCTCCCCGGGTGGATGGCAGCAGTTCCTCTGACTCCTGGCGGACGGCAGTGACACCTGCGTGAGGTGGTCAAGCAGGAGGTGGGAACTGGATGAACAGTAAACGTAAGTTTTAATGTCATACATGAACTTAAATGAACTTAAACGCAAAAACACAGACAATCGGCGGCCACATGTGGCTCTTTCTCGAACTGGCACCTGCGGCTTGTCTTCATCCCTGTCACGGCTGATTAGCCTGTCTGTGTTTTCTCACGGCCCGGCCCGCCCTCCACCTCGTCACAGTTTCTTATTACCAGCTGTAAACAGGGTCAAAAATGAGTGCAGCCAGAGCTAGGGGATGCTATAGAACAACTTCTGGCAGAAGTCCCACCCACATTCGTCCCCAGTAAGACCCCCAGGAAAAAGATGGATATGGCTTTTTTCTTCCATGGAACACAAAAGGAGACATTTTTAAGAATGTTATTGCTGCTCTTTTTTTCCATACAATGATATTGAACATTCTGCCTTACATCTCCTTTTGTGCTCTATGGAAGACAGTAATTCTTATGTGTTTAAAACAACATGGGATTGAGAATATGATGACAGAATTTTCATTTTTGAGTGAACTATCCCTTTAAACCACATTTAATGCATGTGAATGTCAATAAAATCTCAAACAAAATCTCAAAACAATTGTCATTTAATTTAAAGGTAACAAACGCACTATTCATGCAAAACATTTTTCAATACAAAATTTGTTAAGTTTCAAATAATAAAATAACAGATGTACTGTTTGAAGGTAAGACAAAATGTATATGGAAACTTTCTGCTTTCAAACTTTTTTTATACAATGTATCTAATGCAATGAAATTCATTTACTTATTCATATACACATATTTAAGTGTGGCATACTGTAGATATACTTTGTGAGGCCACAATATTACAGAATTATGGGGATAATAAATACAATTTGAATGATAAAAACTGTCCTGCTTTGATATGGATTCTGTTTCTCATACAGTATATCAGCTTTTAATTGGTGAGCAACAACAGGTCTTTGGATTGTATGGTTACCAGGAAAAATACTCTCCAGCTGGAGAGAAGAGAAACAAACCAGAGGAATTGTTATGGTTCCATGGATTAAGCAGCATACAGTGTGGATCATTAAGCCAAGTTCCTTCTCGAACTTGGATGGAATCCAGACTCTTCCAGGACACAAATTTCAAGTGCAGAACAAATATCAGTGACTACCAGCACCATCAGCTCATTTCTGTGTTCAAAGGATAGCTGGATGGATGGAGCACCCAGTACACTGTAAGGTGTATACACCGACCACCCACAACATTAAAACCACTTGCCTAATTCTCGCCATTCTCTGTTGACCTCTCTCATCAAAAAGGCATTTCTGTCTGAAGCAAGAACTGCTTCTCACTGGATGTTTTTTTGATTTTTGCAACATTTGGTGTAAATTCTAGAGACTGTTGTGTCTGATAATCCCAGGAGATCAGCAGTTACACAAATACTCAAACCAGCCCATCTGGCACCAACAATCATGCTATGCTCCAAATTACTGAGATCACATTTTTCCCCATTCTGATGGTTGGTGTGAACATTAACTGAAGCTCCTGAAACGTATCTGCATTTTATGCAATGCACCGCTGCCACATGATAAGATAATCACATGGATGATTGTTGGTGCCAGACGAGCTGGTTTGAGCATTTCTGTAACTGCTGATCACCTGGGATTTTCAAACACAACAGTCTCAATCAAAACAGTCACAATTTGTGAAATGCCAATCACACATTTTACAGAGAATATTAAATACAAATTAAAACATCAAAATAATATTTGATCAACTTTAAGAGATGGATAGATGAGCTCTATGAAATCATCCCTTCATTTCAGGAATTTAACATCACATTCAGGTTGGTTTTGATGTCAAAAGATTGTAGTGTATGGGTGGAAGAGCAAAAAAACGTTTTAATTTTTACACACTTTTTTTAGTCGTGATTTGTGTGTAAGTGAATAAAACGCACAAATTATCACGCCTCTAGTGTTAATTTCAACAGGAAACTGCACCAAAATGTAGAATTCGGCATGCAAATTCAGTTCACAAAAACCCAGTATTAGTTTAATTATGAACATTTTGAGAACCCCACCCCCACCATACTTTAATTTGCATAACTTTCATATGTTATATCTTATAGCAACTAATAACATCCACAATGTAAAAATCTTACATAAGACAAAAAATACATCTGTACCCTGAAGTATTGTGGATGACCTCTGTAGTTTGTCCTCTGTCTCAGTTTCTGTATTTGGCATTGGCTTTAATTTGGATTTACGTGAGCATGTGTGGTGAGACAAGTGCTCTGTCCCCGAGTCACAGCTGCTACTGTGGACAATATAGCTGCCAGTTACTGTGATGATGTTAGCTTTGGGCTGCCAGGGGCTTTAGAGACCACCCTCCTGGGGAAAACGGCAATGACCTGGCTCATAAAGCTAAAATTAAATCCAAAATCTAGACACCAATGACAAAGGATTAGGAAGAGCATGCTTTTGAAGATGGATCAATATTTTATATTTTCCTAAGTCCAATCTATAATGTTATCCCTATAAAGGGGTTATGACATACCTTTTCAATTATAACATTAGTAAAGTTTTTTTTTTCTTCATATATTTGTAAAAAATGACACACACACACACACACACACACACACACACACACATACACACACACACACAATCGCACAAACATGCACACACACACTTGCTCACAAACACGCACACACACACACACACACACACACACACACACACACACACACACACACACACACACACACACACACACATACATACATGCAAAATATGCAATCACATAAAAATTATTTAAAGGGGAACTATTAAGCAAAATTAACTTTTACATATTCATACATATTCTGAATGTGATCATTAAAGGTTTAGGGCAAAATGTTCTTCCTCTTCATGGTGGTCCTGCTCGTTCTGTTCTTCATTTGATGAAGACAGCAAACTCAGACAGAGTGAAAAGAAACAGATACAACAGCCTCCAGACTGTGGGTGGCAACATCACCTTTTAAAAGTTATGAAACAAATCTACAGTATGCAATCTGTTAACCCTTAACACACAAACACACACATCCTTCAGGGCAGGAACAAGGCTTTTTGTTTTTTTCTGAGAAACAAATCTGTTTGCGGTCTGTGGCAAAGTTGTGAAGTACACATCTTTCAAATCCTGAGGAAGAGGCTTGTGTGTGGCATTATTCATTAGTTAGGCAGAAGGTTGCTGCAAAAAGTCAAGCAAGTGGCATTACTCACTAGCTCAGCAGAGGGTTGCTGCTCAAGAGTGGAATTTTATAACTGAGTGCTTTCAGTTCTCCTCTGGAATTCCAACATATGGTACAGATTACACCAGCATCCATATCTGTACTTCTCTTTGTGTTGGACTGAAACTTATCTATTTAGTTTCAAATACAATTCTAAAGGTTTGAGATTTGGGGACAGTATATGGCACATTCAAAAAGACAAATAGTAGGGTACAATGGGGCTAAATGCACAATGAAAATCAGGTTTTTCTGGTCAATAAATTGAAAAATAGATTTAATTTTATTGAATATTGATGGAGCAGCATTAATTGAGTGAAAATAAGTGGGCATTTTACCCTACACTTGGATTAAAATGCCCCCAGGAGGTTTATAGTGATATTGTGAAGATAAAGGGGCAATAATTATAGTGCAATATTTGTCAAATCAGGAAAATACGTTTGAGATAATTAAAATAATGCTTATTCAAAATAACAACTTCAGAAAAGGGTAACAATAGTCTTTTAAATTCATTACATCTCAAGTACTTTTGAAACAAATGCATCTCCACTGTATGTAATAACAATTTGAAGGAAAGGTTCAACTTAAAAAACGAATAATTGGTACTTTAATGAAAACATGCACTTGAGCTGGCATAATCTCAACAAGTTTGGGCAAAGCCTAATGATCCATGTTCTCCCAACAGAATGCAGAGTGGTGCAGATTCTTCAATGTTCCTTATTAATTTTACAACATAATATTTCTTTGTTTTACATTGTAACAAGATTCTCGACAGGGCGGGGAAAAGGAGGACACGAGGACAGGCTTCTGCTCACAGGTAAGGGTGTTTTTAATTCTCAAAGTAAAGTTACAGGGGTTCAACATAAACTTCTTCTTATAACAAAACTCAAAACTTCCTATCAACTTAGAACTACTCGGGGCTGCCAACACTGGACTGGCGTCCTGACTGGTGGTGCTGTGGCTCTTTTATGCCGCTCTCCCCATGCTCACTGAAATTAGAGACAGGTGTTAGACATATTTTAGCTCAGGTGTAAGCGCCCTTACCGCTCCCCCTCTCCGGACGGGCGCTTGACCACGCCCCCGCTGCCACATACATCTATTCAAATTCTAATACTTTCTGTCTAGATTCAGGTATACAATAGTGTAAAGGGATTTCGACGGGCAAGGAGGAGGCGAGAACCGGAATGACAATATAAAAAATTGTTTAATGAGAAACTTAAACAAAAGATACAAACACACACATGACGGACATGTTCGTAAATATTCTCTCTCTCCCGCACCATCCTCCGCAGTCGGCCTTTATCCCTCTCGGAGGCTTGATTAGCCTGATTAGGGACCGGGTGTGTAGAATCACATGGTACAGATTAAAGTGCTGCAATTCTCCACCATTATATGTAGAAACAGTATGTGTGAGCTAGGAATTAAATTAAACTGTCCTTATTCTATATTATTATGTAAAGAAATTTATTAAGGAATTAGTCATGTTCGATAACCATTCTAAATTAGATAAATTACAAATAACTTGATTATTTGGCTGAATAAAATTCTCCACCAATAAAATCGTAATACAACATTGTATCCGCTACAATTCCTATGATAAATAATTTGCTTTAATAAGGGAATTATGATTAATTCACTTATTGGAGTAATATTATTCTCATAGCTTACTGAAAATAATATTTAGGTACAGCTTTGAAGCTAAATCTTTTAAAAACAGGGATGAGATTATTTATCAAAATATACCACAATCAAATTATCTATGAATACAGACAAACTTTATTGCTATTCTAATCATAAATCTAATCTTACACATAAAACATGAAACAGGTTGGTGAGAAGAGTGACAGAATGTGAAGTAAATGATCAATACAGAGAAAATGAACATTATGGAGTCTGTTGACAATGTTTTAAGAACCATTCCTTCTTTGAATCTAAATTGATTTGCAAAAAAATTACCCAAAGTTTACAACTGATACACTAACACTTTGAGCAAAAGTCTTGGAGATGTACTTAAGTGTCTTTGCGTTTCCTTGCGTGGCGTTCTTTGTGTTGCTTGGTTCTTTGGCTCTTTGTCGATAGTTAGTTCCGTCAATGTTTTGGACTCTGTTATGATCACGGATAGCTATATTCTGGATGAAGAGAGGCCTTCTGCAAGGAGGATTTGCGACTCCCGTTGGGTGTGTGAACTGTAGAGCAGAGAGTGAGAGGCTTCCTCAGGATTTGGTGTCCTGAGTTTTCCTTTGACTGTACATGGCGCGGAGGATCTGGAAGAATCAAGTGATGCTTCCAAAAAGAGCGTTGCAAGAGCAAAGTTCAGCAGAAGAGGAAGATCAAGAGAAGAGAGCAGAAGAGGGCGTTCTTCCTTGGGTTGGAATGTTTTGAATTTAAATTGGCCGCAAGTCCTGAGCCAATCAGAATTGACTTTCTGGAGTCACATGGTCAACCAGGCTGTCCTTTTCAAAAGTTGATTTATGTTCCTCTGTGAAGGTTTCTTACAAACTCCCGCTCAAAAATAGTGCATGTTTAATCATGAACTTTAATATCTTGAAAACAGTACAAGAGACATGACATTCGTTGTCATCAACATTCTCTACGTAAACAAGCAAGCATTTACATACTAAATATAACATTCATATTATACGTGTAAGTAACAAAACAAATCATACTGGTTAATTCATTCGCTTTACAACATGGATAATACAATAGACGTTATGAGAAACCTGATTGTCGGAGTATAATTTCCAGTTGAACCTTGAATTTACCATACAAGATTAAAGATTATAATCATAGATTTGTTAGTTAGAAGTGTTTACCAATCACTACACATATTTTAAAAGGTATAATCATTAATTTGTCAGTTATTTAAGTGATCACAGGTAATAGAGTCATTTTTAGAATGATCTAGCAAGGCTAGGTATGGTGTATATTTTATAGGATTAAATCACAAATACTGGGTTCATGGATTCCCGTTTAACTGCTGTTTGTAGGATACTAATCATGATGTCTCATGATCTGATGAGATCTGAAGTGTAGCAAATTGGTTTATATTGGAGGACAAAACAGAGTGTGCTCTGAGTCTTTCTTGGGAATTCCAGGGATTGTGTTCTCAGTCTTTTATTGCTTGTGACCCCTGCACCCAGGGGCCTCTTTGTAGAGATGGCCTTAATAGCAGTTTAGGCACCATTGATGAGTGGGGGACCTCTCTGAACTGTGGAATGTTTTGTTGTGTTGATTTGATGGCTTTGTTTGTGTATTATCCTACAGCACGAAAAATCACAAATTAGGTTAGAATATACCATTGTTTATCCTAGACAGCAATGAGATTACATGGGGAATGAACATAGACTTTTGCTTAAAGGGATAGTTCACCAAAAATGTTAATTATCTCATCAGTTATTCACCCTTATTTCATCTTAAACTTGTTTGATTTTCTTTCTTCTGGATAACACAAATGAAAATACTTTGAAGGATGTCCATACAGTCTAAGTCAGTGGGGTCCAAAACTTTCAAGCTCAAAAAAGCACAAAAAGGCAGCATAAAAGCAACCCATACAACTCAAGTGATTTATTTCTATCGGGAAGACAAGCAGGCTTGAGTGAGGTTTAAGATGCCATTTATTTGATGAATGTAGAACAGAAATGTAATGTCTCTCTTTGACGTAGGCCCCGTCTGGCGGTCCGAGGTAGTTGTACTCGGAACCATCATATCCGCCGGAGATAGGAGGCAGGGGCGAGGAGCCTACCCCCGTGCGGGACGGGGCTCAACTTGTGGTGGTGGGGTGGTGGAGGTTGCCATCTTAGCGCACTGAAACAGCATTGTGATAGATTGTGAGCAGACTTATAAAGCAATGGCTTACCTGCGATTGGCTAGGAATTACCCAGCTAATAGTGTGATGATGTACAGCTGCTAGTCTTCCCGCTAGAACTACGCTGCGCTCACATTTCATGTCATTTGAAGAAGTGATACAATCGCTTTGAGTGAGAAACAGACCAAAATTTAAGTAAATGAATAAAGAAAAATTATAATTTTGGTGTACTATACTTTTAGGTCTCCTGCTTCTCAGATCTTTCTTCTGAGAAAATGATCTTAGCACTCTCACATGTGTCTCCTCTGGAGTTTCAGAAAAGGTCTAAACAATGTCACAAACTGCTCTAATTTGCCAACTTGCCAAGACACAAAAATCTGTGATCAAAAGTGTGATACGTCAATATGAACTTAAACAGTTCTTATAAATATTCTTCTGAGACCAAATTATGCTATCATATGCTATGCTATCCATGTTAATGTTCTATTCTCTATTCTCTAAATAGCTCTATTCTCTTAAGCCTAATTTATAAAATGGAAGAAGCCAACTAAAGCCCCCTGTTCGAACAAAGCCTGCAGTTCTACTAAGATTCAATGTTGTTTAAAATGTGATAATTGAGTAAAATAAATAATTAAAATGGCCACACACATCCAAACCACACCTATGATTAGTTTTTATGTTCATTGATTAGCATTGTTCACCAATGTCAAGAATTTCAGGCATTTGTACACACAGGAGAAATATTACTAAACACCTTAGCAGCCTTGACTGCATGTCAACAATTGTTTCATATGTGTCCACTTTTATTTTTCCTTGTAGAAACATGTGAGACAAGATTGATACATCAATAAGACATACATGATAACTTTATTAACACTCCTAAAGTATGCAAGAGCAACCTCTAAAATATTTGTTTTTCTTTGGACATTTATTCATTGCATAGAGACATGTGCAAAATATTCAGCTGCAATCAGTTGTTAAACTAGTCCTCTATAATAGCAATTAGAGTTGGTTTGCTGTCCGCCCCAAAACTGCATTATTATTTACATATTTAGCCCACATATTCAAGTAATTGGGCAGCACTGATGAATAACAATCAAAAGCAGATGCAGCAGGCACAGCACCAAATGTCCTGTGGTCTTAAGGCCCTCTGCAGATTAATTACAAAACACCAGGCAATCACATTGATTCTGTTTAGCCCATAGGCATCGCTCATGACCTTAAACGTGGACGAGACCGTGGTGATGATCGACAACCTTGCACACCGACCAGAAACCTGTTGGTTATTTCATTTCAACATCCCATGAAACCAAAATTGGAGTTTTGTGGCTTTTAGTCCATACCTGTTTGCTTCGAGGACATCTGCATACAAAATTTACTTTTAGCAGATATCAACATTTAAAATGTGCAGTCTTTCTCTTCCAAGCAAAGGTCACAAAATATTGACTCAGTTTGCACTCAGTGTCCAATAAAATGCTCTCTAGAATGAGAATGTCCGTCCATCCAATTCCACCTACTTCTGACTAGCAATAGAGTGCAATAGTGTCCGGCAAGTTTTTCAGCCATTTTAGCTCCAGAAGTATTTTTCCCATTAATTTTTTCCCCATAGAGATATCATTAAAGGGATAGTTCACCCAAAATGAAAATTCTGTCATTATTTACTCACCCTCCAGAATCCCAGATGTGTTTGGGTGCCAACATTTTCATTTACATTTATGCATTTGGCAGGCGCTTTTATCCAAAGCAACTTGGAGGACAATCCCCCGGAGCATCCTGGAGTTAAGTGCCTTGCTCAAGGACACAATGGTGGTGGCTGTGGGGATCGAACCAGCAACCTTCTGACTAACAGTTTATGTGCTTTAGCCCACACCACCACAACTGCCACTCCCACTCCCAAGCTCCAATACCCAAATAAAGGGATCATTAATGCTTCAATGTTATGGCACCCATTCATTTGCATTGTATGGACCTACAGAGCTGAGATATTGTTCTAAAAATCTTAATTTGAGTTCAGCAGATGAAAGAAGGTATGGCAAGAGGGTGAGTAAATGAAGAGATCATTTTCATTTTTGGATGAACTACTGCAGTCTCTAGGCCCCTTCATGATTTCAAGCTTAATTTCTATAAAAATCTATTCCCTTGTGGACAAAAAAGTTAAAGGAATTTTTAAATCAGGAAACTGACTGCTGCGCTCTACAGCAAGCAAATCATGTTCATGGCTGAGACATATGTACTGTATAAAGCCTACAGAATAATCAAATAAAATATAAAGAATATCCAAAAATATTTATATCCTGCATTCATTTCTTGTTTTAACAGGAGAACACTTGGCAAGAAAGCTCATACTGGTTCTGATTCTGAAATAACACAAGTAAGAAAACTGCACTTGTAAAACTGCAGTCTAACTGCAAATCTGAAACTAATTGAACCTTTGCTAAGCTCCACCCACCTTGGCAACCAGTGCTCACTCTGATGAGCTCTGCAGAACTTCCCATAGGAATGAATGGGAGATTGCCGTGAATGGGGCATTTTTTGTTTAAATACTCTCATAAACAGAACTGATAATATTCTTACATGGGCTGAATTGAAGAGTGACAATGTAAAGCATATTTATCTAACATTGGATTTCTGTAAAATTCCACTTAAAATTGCCCAAACATACATTACTCAAATAGTCCATTAAACATTTAATTCTTCATTCTAAATGTACATACTTATTTGGGGGTGTTTTTTTTAAAGCATTTACATGTGGATATACTTTATGTAGGTCTATCATGCAGTGAATGAGTCACCATGGCCTACCGATACACTGGTAAATTCACAGCTTGTCTTACAGTTGCATTAGACAGGTGGGCCAATAAGTGGGCCAGTTAAATTTGAGACAAAGCCTGCCAAAACCAGCCTAAATTGGGGACAGCTAATGTGATGACATCACTGGCCCATCCCCTTAAAGTGTGCCAAGAGTAAGTTGAACTAAACAAACCAGAAACATGATTCTATCTTAAAATACATGACAAATCATATATCAAATTAGATTCAGAGAACTGAGAAATTTAGATTTAAAACGTGTCCTTTGGTGAGCCATTTGGTGAGACAACGTGACTGAATAGCCTCAATCTAATAAACATCCTCATTGATGTTTTTTTGTGCCAGAGCAATAATGCAATTATTTCCACTTAAAATGCAAAACTGAACAAAATAGTGGAAGGTGGTTAAACCATGCATTTGGAAATGGCACAGCCAATCAGTGAGCGATGACACTGAATTCAGGGCTCAATTTCAAGTTTAAAATGCTTTCAAATCCTCAGAGTATGATTAAAAAAACTGTGTACATTTCTAAAGATCCTAACCAATACACCATACACCAATAAATCTTGTGTTATCTCAACGACGTAGTTGTGAGGGAGGGCATGTGAGTGACAAAAATTTGTTTTGTTTTCTGCATTCTGCACTTCTACATGTCTTTCTCAGTCCCTACACGCAAATCATTTTATACATGTTATTTCTGAGCGGGCTCGCAATAAAAGAGCTATTGCATTCTGCCTTCCTAAAGGAACCATAATCCGACTGCAATGAGTCACAGAAAAAGCCCAGACATCACAATATAGAGAAGTTTGCTTGTAAATCAGAGGATGTCTGCTGGGAAAAAGCCTTTGATATGTGTGCTAGAGGAAGACAGAAAGTGAGAGAGAGAGAGAGAGAGAGAGAGAGAGAGAGAGAGAGAGAGAGAGAGAGAGGACAAAAGATAAATTATTAAGAGGACATTAACATGAAAGGGGTTGAGGACAGGTTGAAGGCTCCTGCTCTTTGATAAAGAAGAGGGTCATTGTGGGGAGATACAAAGACCTATAGAGGCCTCTAAGATCTGTCATTGGTCAAGTTGAAAAGGAGATAATTTCTGCTCTACCTGTGAGGTTAAGACAGCTGCGTATAAATATGCATAAAATACTTTTATGTGACATTTAGTAATAATGAGTGAAACATCTTTAGAGGTGAATCTCATGAAACCTGTCAAGAACTAACATGTTCAGGTTGCCACAAAATCAAACGAAAGAAATGAGCTATAGAATAGGCCTAATGGGCTTCTTAAAGAAAATTAACTCTAATAAGGACTAATAAGATTGTTTTGCAATGTGACATTATTTCATGAAAATTTAGCACTCCCAGTTCCTTATGGTACCTCACAATTTTGTCAAAGTCCTGATCACAATTCTGTTGAAAATTGCTAATCAAAATAGAGAGAAATAAATTTAGTCATCATAAACTAGCAATTCCTGGATATAAACACACACAAAAAATACAATTTTATTTAAAGTGAACCTATTATGCTAAATTCACTTTTACATGGTGTTTGAACATACAGTATCTCACAAAAGTGAGTACACCCCTCACATTTTTGTAAATATTTGATTATATCTTTGCTGTCCCCTCACAATCCCCACACAGCCATTAATGTCTAAACCGCTGGCAACAAAAGTGAGTACACCCCTAAGTGAAAATGTCCAAATTGGGCCCAATTAGCCATTTTCCCTCCCCGGTGTCATGTGACTCGTTAGTGTTACAAGGTCTCAGGTGTGAATGGGGAGCAGGTGTGTTAAATTTGGTGTCATCGCTCTCAAACTCCCTCAAACCGGTCAATGGACGTTCAACATGGCACCTCATGGCAAAGAACTCTCTGAGGATCTGAAAAAAAGAATTTTTGCTCTACATAAAGAAAGCCTAGGCTAAAAGAAGATTGCCAAGACCCTGACACTGAGCTGCAGCACGGGGGCCAAGACCATACAGTGGTTTAACAGGACAGTTTCCACTCAGAACATGGCAGTTCTCGTCATGGTCGACCAAAGAAGTTGAGTGCACGTGCTCAGCGTCATATCCAGAGGTTGTCTTTGGGAAATAGATGTATGAGTGCTGCCAGCATTGCTGCAGAGGTTGAAGGGGTGGGGGCCTGTCATTGACAGACCACGCCACACACTGCATCAAATTGGTCTGCATGGCAGTTGTCCCAGAAGAAGCCTCTTCTAAAGATGATGCACAAGAAAGCCCACAAACAGTTTGCTGAAGACAAGCAGACTAAGGACATGGATTACTGGAGCCATGTCCTGTGGTCTGATGAGACCAAGATAAATTTATTTGGTTCAGATGGTGTCAAGCATGTGTGGCGGAACAGTAGGGCAGTATTCCAGCATGATAACGACCCCAAACACGCCTCCAAGACAACCACTGCCTTGCTAAAGAAGCTGAGGGAGAAGGTGATGGACTGGCCAAACATGTCTCAAGACCTAAACCCTATTGAGCATCTGTGGGGCATCCTCAAACGGAAGGTGGAGGAGCACAAGGTCTCTAACATCCACCAGCTCCGTGATGTCATCATGGAGCAGTGGAAGAGGACTCCAGTGGCAACTTGTGAAGCTCTGGTGAACTCCATGCCCAAGAGGATTAAAGCAGTGCTGGAAAATAATGGTGGCCACACAAAATATTGACACTTTGCGCCCAATTTGGACATTTTCACTTAGGGGTGTACTCACTTTTGTTGCCAGCGGTTTAGACATTAATGGCTGTGTGTCATTTTGAGGGGACAGCAAATTTACACTGTTATACAAGCTGTACACTTACTACTTTACATTGTAGGAAAGTGTAATTTCTTCAGTGTTGTCACATGAAAAGATATAATCAAATATTTAAAAAAATGTGAGGAGTGTTCTCACTTTTGTGAGATACTGTAAATGTGTGTTGGCAGTGTGTGTACAGAACCACCCTATAATGATAAACCAGTCAATTTTTTTTAATCCCCATTAATCATTGCACTGTCTCAGAACAAACCGTTCGCAGATTCTGTATAAAGTGACGTCACTTTGTACAGGCCCTGCCCACAACTGTTGACGGACTCTGTGGACGGACATGTTTGTTTGTGTGTGTTGTTTTGTTATAGCGCATAGCGAACATTGTAACAGTATGTGTGTGTGTGTGTGTGTGTGTGTGTGTGTTGCAGCACATCCATCATTGCAAAACTGCTGAAAAAACTCTACAACAAATAAATAAATGTATCAAATAACCATCCGGACACTTCCTGATTCATTCTCAAAGTAGTCTCTCCCTCATCATTGTCTGACTCCAATTCAAACATACAGGGCTGAACACCACTATTTCCACTGTCAGTCATATTGCTTGTGATGTCTAGTTATCTGAAGCAGAGTCAAATGTCAAAACTCCGCCCTATTCTGGATACAGGGCGGGGAGCACCCGCTCACTTGCATTTAAAAACACACACACGCATGCATGCATGCACGCACGCACACACGCACGCACACACACACACACACAAACAGCACATCTTTATTCCACCCAAAAATTGGCATTTTCAACATGGTATAATAAATTATCTGTTGGGTATTTTCAGCTGATACTTCACAGACACATTCTGGGGACACCAAAGATTTAAAAGACATCTTGTGAAAAGGGGCATAATAGGTGTCCTTTAAAAAAAAATATCTTTGTGATTTTTGGATGAAAAGTTCCTGACTATTTTTTTGTTGTTATTGTTTTGTTTGATTCAATAAAACAAACCCAATTGTTGATGTATTAAAAAAAAAAGAGTGAACATTTTTAAAAACGATGAAGCTGATTTGCAGAGATTCTCTATTTTCAAAGAAATCGTTCATTTCTTCTTCTTGCCATTTGCTATAAACTATTCAAATATATTGTATTATCACTGGGGGAGTTTCAGAGCTTCAACCCAGAACTTTAACAAACATCTCATTTTATCACTAGCTGACGAGAATGCGATAAGATGTGTTCGCAAAGGACCAATTATGCATATTGTTTCCTCTTTGATGCCTTTTTATTTCTGCTCTGCAGGCATGTTTGTGTTAAATGCATCAATATCATTTGACATAAAATGACCTACAAGCTTGTTTGTTTATCATTAGCACTGGTTTTTCTGCTCTAAAGGCCACATTAACTGAACAGCGCGCGTGCAATGGAGGCCAAGACAGAAATCAATAATGAGACACCACTTGAATATCTAAATATTCTCCACCGCCGACACCATAAAAGGGTCCCAATTATGAATACATGCACGTATTACACAACAATATGCTTCAAAAGCGCTAAAACTACAAAGAACTCTGCTCTCACCCAAACACAGGACTCAGGATCAAAGACAAGCCTAATGAGTATGGAGCTTACCATTTATTTAGATGCTTATAAGGGAAGAGAGGCATAGCAATATGCATTAAGCCTGTGTTTTAGCAAAAAACTTAATTAATCTATTTAAGAAAATAAACCAGGCTTTTTCATTCAGCTTGTAATGTTTAACATCTCAAAAGGTTTCTGCTCTGGTAAAATAATTAATTCAATGCCCATTGCAAATCTGTTAGACTTGAAAGCTTGGCCCAAATCTTCTAATTTATGATAAAAACATGGATGTTGTCAACAGAGGCATTTCCCTACTGGTTCTCTCCATGTGGAATATTAGTGTAGCATTCTGTTATGCTTTAACTTTGATTGAGTTGTAAAATCCTCTGGGATCTAACCACATGCCTTTCCAATCCAATAGTGGGGTAGTAGAACTGGAATTAAAGCAACCATTATACCGAATAAGGCATCATAAATCTCATATACAGTCCTGACGGATATTAAGAGCTCAGGATTTGTTATCAAACAGCAAATAAAATGAATTGTGTGGAAATTGTGTGGATTTTATATATATATATATATATATATATTTTTTTTTTTTTATCTGAACAAATGATATTCAAGTACAAATATGGAAGTGTCATGCTCATTTAAACAATGTGCCCCCCTCAGATTTTTGAAGCCACAGAAATTTGTATCTTTAGATCAGTAGGCCGCTAAAAAAGTATTGTACAGGGAAATAAAAAATAGTTGTGTGCAAATTTGTTCGGTCTAATCGAGTCAAAACTGCTAACTTTTTTTCCTGTTCAACATTAAAAAGAAGTTCTTTTGTAAAATGTCCAAGTTGCTCTGTGTATATCAAGTACATGATGGCTTCCAGCTAGAGATCTGCTACTTCGCTGGGGTTCAGGTCACTTTTTCAAGAATAACTTTGGGTTTGTAATTAAATAAAAATGGCACACATGAACAGATTAATTGTTTTTCCACTGTATGTAAACACGTGCAAGATGGACATCTTTGACCGTTGCGTTGCATCTTGCTGTTTTTTTTTTTAGCATCTTGTGCGGTACATCAGTATATTTTTTACACTGTCAAGTACAAAAATGATAAGAATTTTAAAGTGACAACTGCATTCTGTTTCATTCATTGCACTGCTACTTTTGTTTAGCGCAGTGTCTTTGATTTGACCTTCTTAAGTTTAGATTGCAAAAAGGACTTAATGTGACTGTTATACACAATTCTGTAGCCACGTGGAGAAATTTCATGAAATTCATGGACGTGGCCCCTTAAAGAACCAGAGTTTTGCGACACCTGCTTTCTGGTATTCTCTTGTGTTGCACATGTGTGCAGGTTAGAAAGGTAAAAAAAATTATTGTGAAACAAGAAAGCTTCCAGTTTTGTTCACCGGTTGAGAATTCTTGGGTGAATTTCCAATTTTACATAAAATGCTTCTAAATTGCAATAAATATGTGTTCACAAGAGCCAGATGATAAAGATGAGTGTTTGTTGTGTGTTATTTTTGAAGGATGCATATGGATTGCATGTGCAGAGTTTGACCATGCTTTGTGCACATGTGAAGACTGGGTATGTAAATTTAGAATTAATCACATCTTATTTAATCATTTGACTGATTTAAGCATGTATCAAGATGATGTATGCTGAAGCATATGGGTAGACTAATGCCCTGTTTGTATTTTCATTTAACATTAGCCTCTGCCATATTTCATTTCAGTATTTAATTTTTGTATTTCATTTACGTTTTTAATTTTACCGGTTTTCATCCTACGGTGTTTCATTGTGCTTAAAATTATCATTATTCTTTTTTGTATACGGCCCCATTGACCGCTGTTTTTTTCTTTTTTGTTTAAAAAGCCATCAGCTTAACCCCCCCCTGTTTACTGTTATTATTGTTGCTTATGATCCTTAAAATTCAGAATATTGCAACAAATTTACTTGCTTGGATAAGAAATTATAAAGAGAGTGAGTGATTTCAGATTCGGTCTTTAAATTTGACGGTCCTGGTTGGGTCACACAATCTCGTGTATGGTTCGGTTCGGGCTTCAACTACTTGGTTTATTTATATATATATATATATATATATATATATATATATATATATATATATTAGATTGGGAATTACCAATTTTACATTCAGGCTTCTACATGACCTATACTGCCAGTTAATTGGTAATTGGAAATGACCAATTTTACAAAGTAAAACACTTATACAATTCTAATAATTGGGTGCTTCCTCAGAAAATATAGATACATGGCACTCCTGAATGTATGCTCTGAAAAAAATGAGTTTGAGGTGATTACCCATGCAGTACATTATTTTTTGGCTTTGTTCACAACCCATTGATTCAACCTTCCTTCTTTAAAGACATGGAGCAGAAGAGAGCTCACAGAAAGTGGGAATGTCTCTTTACATCATACACCCATTTAATGAAAGGGAAATGAAAATTCAACATCACTGTTCTTCCCATCAACCTGTCCATCTGTCACCATCTGTGTTTATATTTCAAAACATCCCCATTATACACTTACCAACCACGCTTAGCCAGAGGGAATGGTTTGTTTGCCAGAGAATGTTCTCTTAAAAGCCACTTTTATTTGTTGCCATGACGACAACAAAAAAACACGACCAAAAATGGAACTAAAATTCACTACATTCTAGAACTCTTGTTTCTAACGGACCACATCTCCCATCTTAGCTGAAGGATCAGAGTAAACTGTCAGGTATCTGGGCAATAAATGCTTTCTTCATTTCCCTTAAGGCTAGAAGAAAAAAGGTTTGAGCCACTGAACTTTAGCCGAGTGGAAATTATACAGTCTATCTCGCTCACCAGTGTGTTTTCTATTCTCCAGAAAAAACTGACCTCTACTCCTCTGGCACTTTCAACAATAATGTTTAGAGCCTTTTTGAAGGTGAAGTCTGGAATTTCTGCACCACTAGCATCACCAAGTGAAATAAAAATAATGAATGCTATAATAATTTGCAAATGCTAATAATGTCCACTGCAATTTTTAACATCTCTTTCTTGACTTATTATTGGAACTAATTGTCAAATGTTAAGACATTTTCTGCACGAAATTGGATTAATATGCAAAATAATTAAAATGCAATTTTCTTTCAACAGTTTTTTTTCCTCCAAGATAATAAAGCACTTGTTGAATTAAAAATGCATCATAAAAATGACATGACACAAACATAATGAGGTAATTTGACAACAATATTCAGTAGCATACTACTGTTTGAAACATTTATCGTAGAATAATGCCAACCGTTTCACTTCCATATTTAAAAAAAATTGTAGGCAGGATGCAGTGTATTCTGTGCATTATTCAGAAGGACTAAGTAGTAAGCTAGTATACCATTCTGAACATGACCACAATTCAAACAACATTCAAACATCTTCCATTGGTCGACCAAACAGATTGTCCCATCCCCAACTCACAGCGCCACAGAGCCACAACATTTACACTTCTTAGTGAAATCAACATAAAAATGGCTTACAGTTAAAACATTACAAACTTCACCTTGGAAGCATTAGATTGCAAAAGCCTTGATATCAGAACATTTAAACATTTGAGGTTCAATGAAATGGCATCCATGCTCGTGAACAATTGTCCTGGTATGAGAATTGTCAGTGTTGTGTAACCTTGCTCCACTCTATTTTTTCCATGGTCTGATATTCTAACCAGAACACAAGTTCCATCTTTAGACCAGGTCCTTGACAGACTTACCGCAACTGAACCGGCAAGCATGAGCATGCAACATCAAATCAATACTAATCAATTCCTCAGTCTGTTAGGTCATAACAAGCTAAGGAGGCACTCTGAGAAATATGGCTTTCAGACCTCTTTAATTTGTCATAATACAAGAGAGGAAAAATAAAACAAGATTATCCATTCCGAGTCCTTGATTCTGCTCTTCAAGCCGCCACCAGAGACAGGAAGGCTAGGCAATTTAAAGGGGCAGCAGTCCTATATATGGAGTCTCTGGTTAGGTGAATCTAATTTGGAAATTGTACTGCAGGTAATTGGATTAAGAACTTGCCCTGCTCAGGTGTATTTGTGCATTTATTCAAGCATGAGTGATCTTATCTGATGTCCAGAGTAGAAAGTCTTAAACTCTCTGGCTTCAGATACTAAGCTCAAGAAATTAACATAAATTCAGTTTACAAAATATGCATTCCTCCTCACTGTGATACAGCCTTTACAACTAAAAACAACACTCTTCACAACTCACTTTTGGAACTCCTCCATGTACAATACACCTGGAAAACAGAGCTCACACTTTCCCATATGCCCAACAATATTTACTGTAAGCACACATCGATTTAAGCAATAGAAAAGTCAACTTACTGTTTCCGATTTTACTGTCAGATCAGTCTGGTCATTCACAGTGCGTCATGTGGAAGCAATTCTTTAATTGCTGAATCATTTCCCTTCAGGTTCATTTGTAGAGTAATTCTTCACCAGGAATTGCATTATTAAACAGTTGAAATAATGCAGACTGATGGCTTCAGCAGAAGCATAAACTATTGATAAACAACCTCAGAGCTCACAGTAGGTCCACCTTTAAAGGTTTACTGGTTATTTTTAAGAAATAATTTTCACCTATGGAGCAAATTAATGGGAATTTACTTCCTGACTGTTGTGCTCAATGGCATCGGTTGCTGTCGGTAACATTTTAAATATGGAAGTCTGAGGAAGGCACTTGAAGTACAGAAATGTAAAACATATTTGGCTTTAAATGTTTAGAACAAACCAATCACAATTCAGCATGCAAATAATTGTAAAAAAGCTTTTGTATTTTATTTTGTAAAATAAAGAAGAAGAATTTACTTGTAACGTCATTTAATAAAGTCCAGTTTCCCAAAACCAAATGGATAAGACATCTAAGGTTTACCTACACAAACATCTAAAATTATCTACAAAACAAAGTTTTAATGGAATATGTATGCTAAGCAGTTCTGGCAGAAATAATTGCAAAAATGTAACACTTAAAATAAAAAAGTCACCACTGCTGTGATGGGGTTTTAAATAATTTAATAATTTAATAATTTTGGCATCTCTTCTGACTGCCATAATCCACAGCACTCTCTCTCTTTTTTTTCTTTTTCTTTTGGACAGTCGTGGAAATGTTATGTCTGTCGTATCTGTGTAATGTCATGGATACTAAATCTAAAGCGGTTATTGTTAACATGCTCCGTTCCAGTTACAATTTCTTACCCATTCCAAAATAAATGCATTAGATGAATATCAGGTCCCTTCCAGCATGAGGCAGAGCCAACTGCAGAAGAACCCATCACATCTACGCTTCGCGGTCGAGGAGCTTTAACCACCAATGAAGTGGGGCAGCGCAAACGCATTAATCAAAGCGAAAGGTCAGCAGAACAAGCCAATTTGCAGACAGCTCAACTAGACCTCTCTGGAGAAACAGATAGCCTACATCCATCTTTTTCTCTCGAACCTACAGAGCTGAACGAGTAGCAAAGACTGACTTTGCTCTGTCTTTGTAAATGGTTCTTTTCCGTTGTTGAATAATAATCAAACTAGTTGTCCTGTGTTTAAACAAGTAGTTCTTAACTGGTGGGCCATGACCCCAAAAAAATCAGAGGTTTTTTTCTGATAGATAGAACCACTGAAGTGAATATTATAAAATGCAACAATTCTGCTGAAAATACAGGTTAAGCCAGCCTAAACTGGTTTGCTGGTCTTAGATTGTCTCCTAGCCTGATCAGGCTAGTCTGTTGGCAAGTTTTGGGCACCTTTCTGATGGTCAGGCTGGGAAACCAGTTGCCTTGATAAACCAGCTGATGACCAGCTAAGACATGCAAATCAGTTCAGACATGTTTAAGATGTTCTTATATACAATTTTCTTTATTTTTATATTTAAGCTGTTTTATATAGCTGTTCTTTGACATATAATCATGCATAGTTAGAGCAGAAAAATAAATAGGCTTTGTTGTTGACCTCAAAGAGTCCAATCAAATTCTAAGGGCTTTTGCTGCAAAGACATCTGCTACTTGGTAATATAGCTAATACTAATACAACATTTGGCCCAGTGTTTGTTTCATGGTAAATCTGGTACATTACACTTGTACCAGACTGTGGTTTTATGCATTTACAATGCACAATCTAGGCCCTGTGGCAAAACAAGTGGAAAATCAATATATATACAATATACAAGTTTGGAACAACATGAGAATGAGTTAATGATTCCTGAAATTTCATTTTGGGTGAACTTTCCATTTAACCTGTTATCCATTTTAGCTGTGCTGTTCCAGTGGTATTTCACAAAGAGCTGCTTTATCTATCATTAAGTTAAGTGCTCTAACATCTGATGTGACATTGCACAATTACACTGAGAGTTCAGAATTCTCAGAAAATTGAAAACAACTTCAAAATAGATTAGATGTCTCTGGCAAAATCCTCGACTACTACTGTAGCTTCAGTCCTCCAGCATGAGCGCCTATAATCCACCCAAAGGAAATGGACAATTTCATTTGTTCTCAATTTAAAGCGGCTAGAGTTCTGATGAAATAGAAACATGTTTCATTAACAAGAGACATTTTTTCACATGAATTATTTCCAAATGTCTGATAAATGTTGTCAAAAGAAAAGCTAGTTTCTTCCTTAAGGATTGCCACTATGTCCTTTAACAAGTCAAACTCGTTTGAGCAAAACAATCAATGTCCAAGATTGCACAACACTGATTGAAAGAGAAATGAGGCCAAAATGTCTTGTGCTTCACACCAAACCCTTTGTAACACTATGCTCAGATTGTCTTAAAGAACTGTTTAATAATGTTGATCATTACAAAAGTTCAATACAACATAATCCATGCTGAAATCTGACAGGGCATCCAAGGTTGTTTATATAATGTGAGCTGCTTTTTTTCTGGAACCCTGCAAATATATAATTTAATTCAGTTATTTCAGTTTTAATTATTCAATTTAGACCAGTTATATGACCATTTCCCACCTTCTCTCTGGCCCTTAGAATTAGGGTGATCTGCCTTTAAGAAATACCCCCTTTGCATACTAAATGAGACTTATTCACGAGCTGTGAACAACAAGACATTTTTGCAGCTAAGGGAATTTTCAGACCTGTAGCTTTGATTTGCTCTGAAGCAGGAGCTAAAAATGTTACAATGTTGCATTTTTTTCTTGATTTGGGTCGCTTTCACATGGTAATATTTCAAAATGGTCCATGATTGTGTTAATAAAAGTTGCATGTGATGAAACTGTCCCCTAACTGGTCAGAATGTTTGGGCACTGGGATGTCACTCATACATGGGTATACTGGTAAAATATGACAATTGATACAAATTTGGGTATTGTTTATGTCATAGTTACATGATGTATGCAACATGGTACAGAACATGCGTTCCAATTAGAGGTTGCGATACAAATAAACACCACCTGTCATTCGGATGGATATAAGATGTAAAATGTCCTTATTTTTGTCCATCACTAGTTACATTTGCATAATTGCTGCTTTGAAAAGTGTCTGTTTTCAATAAATAATCCAAAGTGCAATGTATACTTTTGTCTCAAAAGAAAAGGACAATTTGATTCCTTATGAAAAAACAAATAAATAAAAAATAGACAAAGGATCACCTCCTTGGAATATCTTGGAAATTGTACATTGGTTTTAACTGATAAGAACATTTCTAAATGTTCTTACATGGAATGTCCACATTTACACTTTATGCACAAAGTGGTTTTTTCTTGTGGTTTCCTAAATTACATACTGCAAAAAAGTATTACGTTAAAAATTTTCCTCTATTTTTTGTTTTTCATACTGTTCCATTTAATTTTTCTGAGACATGCTGCAAAACAAATATAAAAAACAAAAAATGATTTCTAACTCAAAACTCAGGTTCAACTTAAGCAGACAGTTTGTGGTAAATGCATCACTTTTAACATTTATACAAACATTATGTATTAATTTTTTTGACAAATTCCATGACAAAAGCTGTTTTCTACCACAGGTGTTAGACATACCGTAAATACATTCTTACTGCACAGCAGAAGAGATGTTGATTTAATGTGACAGAGGCTGTTTGAACATTCGGCAAACACATTACAGCTGGGACGAATGACAACAACTAGGTTCTACATTTAACATCTTTATTGCTCAATAAAACAGTGCAACACATTCTGCAGAAAAAGTCTCTCATGCATAAAATGCCATCCAGGTTTTATAATTCAAACCCAAAGTCTTCCTTCCTACATGCTCTCCATTTCAAGCATCCCCTCAGTTACCTTGCTTTAGAAACAGGCTGAGACAGCAATCCGGGATGTTCCTGTACTAATGTAGAAAGCATTACAGTTAAATGGACCTATCATTTTGATTTGAGCATAAAAACCACATCCTATAACTGCTTAAATGATCTTTGATTGCTCCAGTTGTAACTGATGATCAGAAACACACATACGCAAATTCAACAAACTGTTGTGCCACATTAGCATGCTATATTTCAGGGCAAAATCAAATGCGTCTTATTCACTAAACACTCGCAATCCAGTTTAACCATGGACTAAATGCGCTGAAATAGCACTGTGAGTATTATAGAGGCATAATACGCCTCCTTTCTATGTAAATTAGGCTTATTATAGATTGTGCTTTATTTACAAAAATAAGACTTGCCCAATTAATACTATGCTATTACGTTCATGGAGGAGCAAAGGAATCAAGCAGGTGGAAAATGGAACTTTTAATATAAGTAGATATTTGTGTATATTTTCTTGTGTATATTTGGCAGCTGAATATTCTACATATTAGCTAAAAAGATTTCTATGTTGCTCATTGTACATATTGCTATATTGTACACCATTACAAGTGCTACAATAATAAGTGAATTGTATTCATTTTTAAACAAATCACAGGTGAAACAACAAATTATTAGTTCAAATATTAGTTTCGACAGTTTTGACATAAAGAAATCTTTTTTCTATAGTACGCAACTTAACTCAAAATAAGATTTTTAGAATTATTTCTCAGCTCTTTTGGTCCATACGATGCAAGTGACTGGGTGCCAACATTTTTAAGCTCTAAGCATAAAAAAGTCAGCATAAAAGTAATCCATAAATCTCCAGTGGTTAAATCAATATCTTCTGAAGCAATATGATAGATGCAGATGAGAAACTGATCACTTTCTCATTTTTCTTCTTTTGTTTTTGGTGATTTACATTCTTCATGTATACCAACCCCTTCTGGGCAGGGAAAAGAATTGAAAGCAAAAAAGGACTTAAATATTGATCTGTTTCTCACCTACACCTATCATATTACTTCTGAACATATGGATTAAAATGCTGGGGTCATTTCGATTACTTTTATAATGCCTTTATTGCTTTTTGGTGTGCCATAATGTTGCCACCCATTCACTTGCATTGTATGGACCTACATAGCTGAAATATTCTTCTAAAAATCATAATATGTGTTCTACAGAAGAAGGAAAGTCATACATATCAGGGATGGCATGAGGGTGAATAATGAATAAAAATTTTTTGGTGAAATATCCCTTTAACCTTCAAAACTTCATCTGTTTGGAAAAAAATAACTCACTTGTAGCGCCACTCAGAGGACAACTCTGAAGAGACGTGATATGTATAAGGAGCCATTAAATATTATTGCAAAAATTGTTGCCACAGTCCTGCAATTTTCATGAGGTACCGCTGGTCGCATAAATTGCAATCCGCACCACATTTTTGCAGTGTTTGCACTGATTTGCATAATTCCTTTAATGAGTCAGGCACTAAAACAATGCAGAAAGATTCTGCAAATAAAAGTGCTATCAACAAGGGCAATTCATTCTTAGTGTATTCCCCTAACCAGATAGATATAAGACTTATTTGTATGTCATACAGACTATAAACATTGCAAAGTCTTCATAGCAGGCCTGAGGACTGTTTATTGTCACCGGAGATTTCAACCATGTGGACTTTGCAACGAGAGGGGCAAACACGCTTGATCTTGTTTACACAAACATCCCAGGCACGTACCAGGCGGAGCCTCGCCCCCACCTCGGCTACTCAGACCACATCTCTGTTATGCTTATTCCAGCATACAGACCACTCATCAGGTGCACAAAACTGCTTCAGAAGCAGGTGAAAACCTGGCCAGCAGGAGCCATCTCTGCTCTTCAGGGCCACCCCTCCTCCCAATGGCCAGGTGTTCTGTCTTACCACGGCCGATGTGAGAAAAACTCTGTGTAGAATCAACCGACAGAAGGCTGCTGGACCAGACAACATTCCTGGCAGAGTGCTTAGAGGATGTGCAGGCCAGCTGGCAGATGTTTTTACCGACATCTTCAAAATCTCTCTGAGCAGCGCCATTGTTCCAACATGCTTCAAGGCCACCGCCATTGTCCCCATGCCAAAGAAGTCTTCAGTGTCCTGCCTCAATGACTACCATCCCGTTCCGTCGCACTCACACCCATCATCATGAACTGCTTCGAGAGACTTATCATGAGGCACATTAAGCTGCCCCCCTCACAATCACTCAACACAATCATTCCTCAGCACCTGATTGGAAAGCTGAACCTGCTGGGCCTGGACACCTCCCTCTGCAACTGGATCCTGGACTTCCTGACTGGGAGACCTCAGTTAGTCTGTATTGGGAACAGCATCTCCACCACCACCACACTGAGCACTGGGCCCCCCCAGGGCTTTGTGCTCAGTCCACTGCTGTTCACTCTGCTGACTCACGACTGTGCAGCAATGCACAGCTCGAATCACATCATCAAGTTTGCCGATGACATGTCCGTGGTGGGACTCATCGGCAAGAACGACGAGTCAGCATACTGAGAGGAGATGCAGTGGCTAACGGACTGGTGTAGAGCCAACAACCTGTCTCTGAATCTGGACAAAACTAAAGAGATGGTTGTTGACTTCAGGAGATTACATAGTGAACACTCTCCAATGATCAACGACGGCTCCTCTGTGGAGATCGTCAAGAGCACCAAATTCCTTGGTGTTCACCTGGCAGAGAACCTCACCTGGTCCCTCAACACAAGCTCTATTACCAAGAAAAGCCCAGCAGCATCTCTATTTTCTTCGAAGGCTGAGAAAAGCACATCTCCCACCCCCAATCCTCACTACGTTCTATAGAGGGACTATTGAGAGCATCCTGAGCAGCTGCATCACTGCCTGGTTTGGGACTTGCACCGTTTCGGACTGCAAAGCCCTGCAGAGGATAGTGAGGACAGCTGAGAAGATCATCGGGGTCTCTCTTCCATCCATCAAAGACATTTAAATAAAACGCTGCATCCGCAAAGCCACCAGCATTGTGGATGACCCCACACACCCCTCACACAAACTCTTCACCCTCCTGCCGTCTGGCAAGAGGTACCGAAGCATTCGGGCCCTCACGGCCAGACTGTGTAACAGCTTCTTCCCCCAAGCCATCAGACTCCTCAATACTCAGGGACTGGACTGACACACACACACACACACACACACACACACACACACACACACACACACACACACACACCTGTACACCATCCAACTTTTGCACATGTCCAGAGTTGCACTTTAATTCATTGTCACTTTATATCTGGCTGCTACCTCAATAACTGCTATGTACATAGAACACTATTTCATAGTATGTTATGTTTACATTTAGCATTTTAGAAAGTGTCATCTTTTTGCACTACTCGATTACAAATGTGTACTGGCCGGCACTGCACTGTCTCTTACTGTGCCTATTGTCCTGTTCCTTATTGTACTGTCCCGTACTTTTGCACACGTTTACACATGCACTTTATGTAGAAATTTTATTCAGTCTGTGTAGTCTCATGTGGTTCTGTGTTTGTTCTATGTTGATTTATGTAGCACCATGGTCCTGGAGGAACGTTGTCTAGTTTCGCTGTGTACTGTACTAACTGTATATGGTTGAATGACAATAAAAACCACTTCACTTGACTTGGGTGAAAGGCAGAAAAGCTTTTGCTTCATCTTGCTTTCAGCTATGATATAAATACCACTCATCCCGAGTACTAGTTTTCCACTGTGATCAAATTCAAAGTGAGACTGCGTATAACTGATTACATTTATTTTGGATTCCAGTATTAGCTCTAAAATTTTATACAAAAAATCTCCATTAGCGGAGATTACGAGAGGATGAGTTCTTATCTCAGCATGAAATCTCTGTCCCTCTGTTGTGTGATTTTGTGAGTCGCCACTCGCCACATGTAAAACCCAGCTGGCAACACTGTTATCATTGCCAAATACAGCGATTAATTTACAATGCCATGTTAAAGGGATAGTCCTCCTAAAAATACAAATTTTGTCATTGATTACTATTAAAGAGACATGAATTCTCACACAATGACTTTGTGATTACCCTGGCCATATCCTCCAAACTGCATTGTCCATGACCATGTCTTTTCGATCAGAAACTGACAAATAGAGAATTAAATGTGCTACAACTAGGCCACCTTCAGTCAGATGCTGACCAAGGGAAGTTTGTGCTCCTTAGGTGGTCTTAACTGTTACTAAAGCTGGCTCTACACTAGTTTATTTTACAATAATTTTCAGGTGTTAGGAGACAGTGTGCCCATTAGCACCTCTCAGCTGGAGGTGTTAATCACTTAACTGTTTGGACTCCCAGCTGAGTTAATGACTTGAAACACTAAAAACACACATCCGGTTTGCTGAAATTATCACTGATTGTGGGTTGGGGGCATGAACACGCCACTAAGGTTCATGTATAAATGCAGTGCATGTATAATTCTTTATAAATCTTTTTTTGCCCGAGGACGGAGGTGATTTTTTTACTGCAGAAAAAGCGTGGTGTTTGGAAAGCGCTCGTGGACGGTGCATTTGGAGGAGAAGTGTATTGCTCTTTGGAGTCAGCATATACTGTATGTTTGTATGACAGATCTCATTTGTCATATCATGACAGACCATTAAAAGAAAAAAAAGTGGTCGGAGATCGCAGCCGAACTCAATGTACATGCAAGTGTAACGGGAGCCAGCTGGTAGATAGCTGTGCAGTGTGTAAACCTCACTCTCCTGACCTCAAGAGGTGCACTAGCGACTGACGCTAGAGGCTGTAGCCTTTAGCCTCCTCGTTAGCGCACCCGCCTCCCACACCGGAGACGTTGGTTCGAGTCCCATTCGGAGCAGGGGCTAGTAGGACCGGCAACACAAGGAACCGTTTAAATATACAATAACGATTATGAGTATCCAGGTTGTAATAAATATTTATACTACTGCTCTAGTGATAAGGCACAGAACAAAGTCAAAGGCAGTCATTAAGTGTGACACCTTACCTTTATTTTTAATCGTTAACTGTGACAGACTCATTGACTAGGAGGGCAAGATTAGCGAAAACAGTCATTAAGTGTGACACCCCACAAGTTGTTCTGAGTCTGCTTGTGTAAAGCCAGCTTAAAAGGCTGAAATGGGCCTGTCAGAATTTGTGATAAATTCATTCCATCTTCACAGAATAGACTACATTTCTGGATTATAGGTAAGCAGAACAAATAAAGCCTGAAGCTGATTCAAAAAATTATCCCAGTATGCCATCTGCCATTGTATTGGTCACTTCTGTGTAAATGCAGTCTTATTGTTGGTGCCACTTGACTTGATTCTACACAATTTTGCACTTAAATCTATAGTTATATGGAAAACATGTTCATTTAAAATGACATAACTCATGTTCTTATGCTTTTCTCCAACTGCCTAAGTTTTGTTAATTCAAGTGTTTAACTAAGATTTAAATGAGTTCTTATGTTTTATTTTTAGCTAAAATTTGTTTCCCACTTGGTTTCTCCAGAAGGTTATGAATAAAAAAGGTCATATAATAATCAATAGTCATATGAAAGAAGATCACGCTACAGATCTTAAAGGAATAGTTCACCCAATATAGAAAATCTCTCATCATTTACTCACCGTCATGCCATCCCAGATGTGTATGAATTTCTTTCATCTGCTGAACACAAACACAGATATTTAGAAGAATATTTCAGCTCTGCAGGTCCTAACAATGCAAGTGAATGGGTACCAGAATTTGGAAGCTCCAAAAAGCATATAAAGGCAGCATAAAAGTAATCCATAAGACCCTCCAGTGGTTTCATATCTTTAGAAGCGATATGATAAGTGTGGGTGAGAAACAGATAAATATTTAAGTTATTTTTTACGATGAATCTCCACTTTCACTTTTGCATTCGTCACCTTTTGTTTTTGTTGATTTGCATTCTTCTTGATATCGCCACCTCTTGGGATGGGAGGATCATTTTTAGAAATAAAGGACTTAAATATTGATTTGTTTTCACCCACACCTATCATATCACTTCTGAAGATATAGATATACCAACTGGAGTCTTATGAATTACTTTTATGCTGCCTTTATGTGCTTTTGGAGCTTCAAGAAAGTGATCACCATTCACTTGCATAGTGAGTACCTAAAGAGCTGAAATATTCTTCAAAAAATCTTAATTTATGTTCAACAGAAGAGAGAGAGTCACACATATCTGGGATTGCATGAAGGTGAGTAAATGATGAGATAATTTTTTTATTTTTGGATGAAATATACCTTTAAAAACAGTTGTATGTTCAAGAGTAGTTCAAGCAGTTTCCTCATGTCATGTGGTGTGACATGCTATAATTTTTTAGCTTTTTTTTTTTATAATGTGGGAGTATATTTGCACCACAGGACCATTTAAAATAAATTAGTGAAGGTGATTAAAAATGGTGAAAAAAATAATTATAAAAAAGACCTAACATATACAGTACATTTCCCTCACATATTGACTATAGGTCAATTTTATCCTACAATTTCTATGCTGAAATGTTTTATTCATACTGATGTACTGTATATGTCAACATCCCTTATGTCATTGGTGTATCTATATCTATATAGATATTGCATTTTTATGCAGTAATTCTTTTACAACTAACAGCTAATTTTGGATGTCATTTTGACTTACTTTTCTTTGAGCAAACATTTTCATACTTACATCCTATTCCTTTCACAGTTCTTAAGATCCTTGAAGACCTTGTATTTCATTGTCAGCTCAACTGTTGATGAGATTTGAATTGGATTTTACTTGCAATTTAAATTAGAATTGACATTGACCCTGGTGTGTGATCTACATTATTCCTCACACTGATGTATGTTCTGAGGCTTAACAGAGATTTAAATAATTCACTTGCACTTGCTGCCAAAACTGGGTAATCAGCCTACGGGACTGAGAGGAGGAGCTGAGGAGGAGAAGAAGAGGATGAAGGAAAATAATCTTTATAGAAAGAACAGAGAGAAAGAGGGATTGCTCAGTCCACATGGATAATTAACAACTATTTTTAAAGAGAGAGAGAGAGAGAGAGAGAGAGAGAGAGAGAGAGAGAGAGAGAAAGAGAGGGAGAGAGAGAGAGAATACACTTAAATACACTAGATAAGAGTCTCATATTGCATGAAATTACTAATGATGTCTTAATAAAATTCTGTATGTGGGTAGCTGACCGACATGAAAAGCTTTTGGGAAGTTAACATTTCATGCGGTGTGAAATGCTATACGCCACGTAAAACTACTTTAACTCTTTATAGTACTGTGTAGCCATATTCTTTCCCTTTTGCTCCTTTTAGAAAAAACTACAACATACAACGCATTGTTGGAAATAAAAGAGCAGTCTTTTCAGTAACCAATATGCTGTTTTAAGTGCCATGATATTTGATTTTGTCTGCAAGTAACACCTGCTGTAGTGCTCTACAAATTGATATTTTAACACATTTTGATAAGTCTCATCAAATATGCAGCAAAAATATAATGATGTTGAAAAGTAAATTAGATGTTGTTAACTAATCAAATTTATCTAACTTTGTTTTACAGAAAATACAAAATGAATAAAATAAATAAGAATGTTGCCTTTCCACACAGCAATTTTTCCATTGTGGTATAGTGTTGCCATGACAGTTAAAATAATTGCCAATTTTGAAGAATGGATGATCGTGATTTATTTCAATACAGTTCAGTTTGCAGGAGTTCCAAGTGTTTGAAAGTGTTTTTAGACCATTTTCATGAAAACCATCAGACAATTTTTTTTCATACAGAGATGCCATATGGCAACATTTCCCAGTTAAAAAAAAAAAAATACAAATTTGATATACAGTATATATATATATATGTGTGTGTGTGTGTGTGTGTAATGCCAGTTCTTGTGACTGTGCTAGTATGAGCCAGTCGTCTATGTAATTCAGAATGCGGATGCCCCGGAGTCGCAAAGGAGCCAGTGCTGCATCCATGTATTCCATGAATGTGCGGGGTGATAAGGCTAGATCGAATGGAAGAACCCGATATTCGAAAGCTTCGCCCCCGAAAGTGAACCTCAGGAACTTCCTGTGTTGTGGCAGACTTTCTATATGAAAGTACGCGTCCATGAGATCAATCGTGATCAACCAATCGCGATTTTGGATTTGAGACACGACCGTCTTGATAGTTAGCATCTTGAACTTGAACGCCCTCGGAGCAATTCAAGCCTCGAAAGTCAAAGATCGGACGCAATCCCCCACCCTTCTTGGGAACCAGGAAGTATTTGCTATAAAAACCTGACTCTCTCTCTGGAAGGGGAACATGTTCTATGGCCCATTTGAACAAAGGATTTTACAGTTCTTTCCACAGTAGACATGCCTCCGTTCAATGCCGTTGAAACGCGGAGGGCAGCGAGCAAATTTAATTCTGTAGCCATTTTCTACTGTTCTTAGGACCCACATAGAAATACCTGGCAGAAGTTTCCACGCTGCCAGGTTCTCTGAGATGGGTATTAATTTTGACACTTTCTGTTCAGGGGATGTCGAGTGTTCCATGTCCTGGACTAAAGCAGGAAGCACCGGGTACCGGGAGGGTCGAAGTGGATGAGGGCACGAAGCCACGGGAAGTATAAGGATTCCTCCATGAATGAGAATGCTCGTTATGGAGGTCATAGAAGAAAGGAAGGGACTGTTATAGCGTTCCCTTCCCTTCCCTTTTTTATTTATTTATTTACATTTTTTATTTATTTTTGGCCACCAGAAATCTGTCTTCTAGTTTGGAGTGTTTGGGGGGGTGTCTTGTTCGCGTGGCCAGTCTAACTATAGTCTGGCCACAGCCCGAGTAACCACCTCGAGTAATTCCTCAGCCGCTTTATTATTGTGCATGGAATGTACAGAGGTTCAGCATCCCCCTCGTGAACCGAAGAGGCGCCGAGGCGCGCTTCAGGCTTACGAGAAGGATCAGCTGGATCTGGGGAGAGAGCGAGCGATAGGGATGGACCCGTCTCTCGCTCCTCAGCCAGATCTATGTGAGAGCCCCACAACGAAAGAGTGGGCGCTGGCTCTTGGAAGTTAGCGAGACGAGTGTGAAGCAATTTGACTGTAAACAGATCCAAATTTTTGACTGTAAACAGATCAAATGCCTGCACCCGCCCTGCTGCAACGCAAGAGCAGCATGCTCTTCCTCCAAACACACAAAACAAAACTGGTGTGTGTCCGTTTCAGCCATAGAGCGTAAACATGAGAACATACTGCTTGCTTTGTTTATCAGTCAGAAAGGTTTCTGCGCACTGCTTAACAATTCTAACTCGTAACAGAGGAAAGTAGAAAGTTTCTGACAGGCTCATGAAGCACACATATACAGAGTGATCTGAAGACAAAAGATATGACGATGCACCTGTGATGCATCTATTTATAGCCCTGCTACAGGTGCATCCAATGATGTCACCGGCAGAGGCTATAAATTCCAGTCAAAGTTCATTGACGTGTTGCACACATATTCACAGCTGGTCACACCTAAAGTTGTTCCCAAAGCGCTAACTCGGCGCAGCATCATAAATGTAGCTTTTTGAAAGGGAACAGCTTATAAATCATACTAAATTATGTTTTTTGAAAATGTAAAAATGCAGAAAGTTTTCTGTGAGGGTTAGGTTTAAGGGTAGGATTAGGGTTAGGCAATAGAATATATAGTTTGTACAGTATAAAAACCATTATGTCTATGGAAAGTCCAAAACATGGAAACACAATGTGTGTGTGTGTGTGCATATACATTTGGGTGTTGTTTTTTTGGCCTGCATGGATGTTTTGGGTTTATAAATCATAAGTAAGGAAGTTAATAACATAAATTTTTGTTCATTTTGCAAGATTTCATGTCATGATTAAAATCAGTTATGTTCTGTAGATAACAAAAAGTTCCTTTTAAACTTCGTCTGTTTGGCAATATAAAACTTTCAAACAAGTTAAAATGCAAACTGTCCATCTTATTTTAGCATTACAATTCATCTCGAAAGCAATTACTCAGCTTATGCATACAGCCCTAGAAGTATGCAACCTGCTGCCAATTTTGCTCATGGAAAAACATTAGCTTTGTTTGCAATAGCATACTAATACTACAATACCACTCTTACTATTTCTGCAGCGCATAATGTAGATATGGCAAAAATAGTAAGAGTAGAATGAGAGTATGATATTGTGAACATTGCAAGTGTCCATAAGCAGCCCCAGAACTTTGCAGTCTATGATCAGGAAATCCAACAAGCTATCTTTAGAGGCTTAAATTAATTGAATCATTTTTATGAATTTTCACGATTAATTTATTGAATTTTTAACACTGGGTTTTTTACTAGTGCCTAAGGTGATGTTTAATATTTGCTCTCCTAATTGCTAAAGATGGCGTTTCAGCAACTTGAACATTTGTCATGTATAACCAGTAGAGAGAACAACTTTGGCTATTACTGTCAGACTGGTCATAATTAGATCAGAATATGACACAGTCAAGTGCTATGAATAGTAATGAGGGTTAGGCCATCTGCACTGGCAACAACCCCGTATTTAATGCTGTTGCAGCAAATGTTGCTTTCATTACAAGGCACCAGATGACAAGCTTTGAGTTTTACAAAATAACATCTATAATGATGGCATAAATGCTCAGTGAAATCCCCATTGCAATGAAACCTTTGTAAAAAACACTGAAAAAAATATTTTGCTTTACACCACAGGCAGGGTTAGGAGGGTTGGTAGGGCTAATTTTGTAGTATTCCACTACAGATTACAGAATACATGCTGTAAAATGTAATTTATAATGTATTCCGTTAGATTACCCAAGGTCAGTAACATATTCTAAATACTTTGGATTACTTCTTCAGCACTGGTAGATTTTGTCACTTGTTTTGACAATAAAAACTCCACAAGTACAGTAAGACAAAATACACATGTTAAAAATACATTATCTGAAAAACCTAAATATCTTATGCAGTGTTGTTTCCCAAACAGGAAAAATCAAATTGATCTTGTTTTAAGGATTTTTGTATATTTTTACAGGAAAACAATAAAAAAATTATTTATCAAGAATATGATTTTTGCCCTAATATAATGTTTGTTTTGTTTTAGTCACGTCAAGTCAATTTTATTTGTATAGCACTTTTCACAACACACATCGTTTCAAAGCAGCTTTACAGAAGATCAGGCATTAACAGATGATAAAACTGTAATGTCTATAATGTCAATGAATCATCATTGTTTAATTAGATAAAATACGATTGTTAATCGTTTTTAAAAATAAGTAATTATATAATAATTGTATTAATAACCCCAGTGAGCAAGCTGAAGGCGACTGTGGCAAGGAACACAAAACTCCATAAGATGTTGATTAATGGAGAAAAATAACCTTGGGAAAAACTGGACTCAGTGTGGGGACCAGTTCCCCTCTGGCTAACATCATGAATATAATGTAAATATTACTTATGTATAGTTCAAGTCATGGTTTAAAATGATTAAACTAAGTAAGTGTTAAGGGTCAGTGTTTAAACATCGATTTTGTTTGAACTCTAAGATTAATGACCAATGTCTTTGAAGTCCATCCTGGATTAACAGCAGAAGTTCACATAGATGCAATTGTCCTTGTTAATTGGCTGATGAAGGCTTTTGTTGGCAATTGTTAGTCTATGCATTCCATTTCAAGATCGTAGTCCATCAATAGACCGATGTGATGCAGGCAGAGATCAGGGATGTGAAATTCAGTTCAACCTGGCCGGTAATTTCGGTGAGGTTCGGTATGGTCCATCCTAAATCCAAGGTTCAGACAATGGTATATGAAGTATCCCATGTCTTATGGTTGGAGTTGGCATCAGTTCATCCTCTGAAGTCATCATAATAGACTGAAGTGATGTTTGGCTGGCACCGACTGCATTTAGTCATCATCATTCAGCGACATGTAGCAGTGGAGTCCAACACAAAGCAGGAATGGTGCTGGATCCAGCTGGTTCTGGTGACCTCAGGATTAGAGTCCCGAGGTTGAGATGGAAACAAATAAAATAATATAAGCATAGATGCCATTCAATTTATTGCTGAGTTATAAATCATGATCAATGTTTCTGGTTCCGGTAGACCCAACTAATTGTGGGTTGGAGGATAAATTAGGTGTATGCCTGGCTAAATAGATGAGTCTTTAGTCTAGACTTAAATTGAGGGAGTGTTTCTGCATCTCGAACAGTGTTTGGGAGATTATTCAATAGTTTAGGAGCCAAATATGAAAAGGATCTAACTCCTTTTGTGTATTTTGATATTCTAGGAACTATTAACAGGCTTATTATTTTGTGATCGTAACAAATGTGATGGAATATAGAGTGGTAGAAGGTCACTTAAGTACTGCAGAGCTAGACCATTCAAAGCTTTGTACGTATTTAACAGAATTTTTTAATTAATATGGAATTTATCAGGTAGCCAATGTAACAATGATAAAATGGGGCTAATATGATCTTATTTCTTGGTTCTCGTTAGCACTCTGGCTGCTGCATTTTGAACCAATTGAAGTTTATTTATTGATCTTGCTGGACATCCTCCCAGTAATGCATTACAATAATCTAGTCTTGAGGTCGTGAACAAATTAATTAGTTTTTCGGCATCAGCAACAGAGAGCATGTGCCTTAATTTAGCAATATGTCTCAGGTGGAAGAATGTTGTTCTACAAACATTGGTAATTTGATTTTCAAAGGACAGATTGGTATCAAATATAACACCAAAGTTCTTCGCTGTTGAATATGATGTAACAGTACATCCATCGAGAGTCAAATTATATTGTAGTGGCTTATTTTTAGAGATTTTTGGTCCAATAATTAGTACCTCTGTTTTGTCAGAATTGAGTAGAAGGAAATTTCTGGCCATATAATCTTTTATTTCATCGATACAATCTAGTATCAATGAATTTTGCTAATCTTGTGAAAAAAAAAAATTGTGAAATCTCATCAGGTTTTGAAGAAATATAAAGTTGGGTATCTTCGGCATAGCAGTGGAAACTTATTACACGATACCTGGTAATATCTCCCAGGGGAAGCATATACATGGAGAAAAGCAGAGGCCCTAAAAATGATCCCTGTAGCACTCCATATTTTACTTTTGTTTGGTTTGACAATTCCTCATTTACATAGACAAAGTGGTAGCGGTCTGCTAAATACGACCATGCTAATGCAACTCCACAAATGCCAACATAAATCTCTAGCCTATTCAAGAGAATGTCGTGATCTATCATGTCGAATGCAGCACTAAGATCTAAAAGCACTAGAAGAGAAAAGCAACCGCGATCAGACGATAAGAGCAAGTCATTTGTAACTCTGATAAGTGCAGTCTCTGTACTGTGATGAGGCCTAAATCCAGACTGAAATTCTTTGTATATACTATTTCTCTGTAGAAATGAACATATTTGGGAGGATACTACCTTTTCTATTTTTTTTTACATAAACGGGAGATTTGAAATTAGTCTATAATTAACCAGTTCTCCAGGATCAAGTTGTGGCTTCTTAATAAGCGGTTTGATAACTGCCATTTTAAAGTTTCTTGGGACATGTCCTAAGCATAGCGAGGAGTTAATAATATTAAGAAGAGGTTCTGAAATTACAGCTGCTCTCTTGAGAGCATGAGTGTGATCATTGTACCATGGTGGAGGGCTTATTTCTTTAATTTTCTTTAATTGAAGTGGGGCGACAATATCTAGAGTGCTAGAGAAGACAGCATTTATATTTTTTGTTATTTCATCAAGTTCTTCTGGGCTTTGGGGTTTATTGAGTGTATGAGATAGATCTGGAAGATTATTAGTGAAGCTATCTTTAGTGGTCGAAAGAATAAATGTACCTGAACAATAGCGTGGTGTAGATCGAGTAACATTAGCTGATTACAGCATACAAGAGACGAGGTAATGATCCGAGATGTCATCGCTCTGCTGCAGAATTTCTATTTTATCAACATCAACTCAATATAACAGAATTAAATCTAGCATATGATTATGGCGATGAGTTGGCCCTGACTCCAAGAGAATTGAGAAAATTGATAAATGCTAATCCCAATGTATCATTTTCATTATCTATGTGAATGTTGAAGTCACCAACAATTAAAGCTCTATCTACAGTAACTACAAGATCTGATAAAAAAAAGCAAATTCACAAAGGAAATCTATACACTGTAGCAAGGACAAAAGACGACAGAGATTTTTTATTTATATCTGACAGTGTCACATTAAGCATTATTTGTTCAAAAGACTTACATTTATATCCTGTACTTTGAGTAACACCAGAAACTTCAATGTAAATTGTAGCAACACCTCCTCCTCAACCCTTCTCATGAGGCTCATGTTTATAACAATAACCTGGGGGAGTAGAATCATTTAAACTAATATATTAATCCGGTTTAAGCCAGATTTCAGTAAAAGAGTGCGCATCCAATCTATGATCTGTAATCATTTCATTAACAATTAGTGCTTTGGTAGAAAGAGATCTAATGTTTAGTAGCCCTATTTTTATATGATGTGTATTTTTAATTTGTTTTCTTTGTTCAAGTTTTACCTTAATAAAAAAAATTCTAAATGATTTAGTGAGGGTATTGTGTTTGGTAGTTCGGGGAACAGACACAGTCTCTATGAGATATCTAGGTGATACAGTCTCTATGTGTTATAGTTTATGTGACCTGTGTGACGTCTCAAGGCAGCTAGCAGTCATTCAGATTAACCAGTTTGTCTGCATCCTGACCTGGGCTCCAGTTAGTCAAATATTATCATTATTAAGATTATGAGCCAAATTACTAGAGAGGAGAGCGGCACCTTCCCTGGAGGGATGGAGTTCGTCTCTCTTTAGCAGGTCAGGTCTACCCTAAAAACTCTTCCAATTGTCTATAAATCGTATTTTATTCTTCAGACACCACTCAGACATCCAGCCATTCAGTGACACTAATCTACTATAAACCTCGTCACCACAATGAGCAGGGGGGTGACCAGAGCATATTACACTGTCTGACATTGTTTTTGCAAATTTGCCCACCTATTTAACATTATCTTTAGTGATCTCTGACTGGCAAATCCGGTTATCGTTAGTGCCGACATAGATAACAGTTTTAGAAAATCTACGTTTAGCATTAGCCAGCACTTGTAAATTTGATTTGATATCAGATGCTCTGGCCCCCGAAATGCAATTAACAATAGTGGCTGGAGTCTCTATTTCCACGTTCCTTACAATAGAATCGCCAATAACAAGGGCTCTTTCAACATGATTCTCAGTGGGTGTATCACTGAGTAAGGAGAATCGATTGGAAACCCTAACAGAAATGGGAGAGTGGTGTCTCTTTGCTGAGTGAGTATGCCACCGAAACATCACCCAAATGCCCAGCTGCAGGGGCTCTACAGCCTGAACCAAAGCGTGTATGTTGCTCTCTGTACTACTCGCATCTAAAACAGTATCTACCGACTTCTCTTTCTCACTGACCTCCACTAGCGTTCGGATGCAAGTCTCTAACTCATTAACCTTCTCCGTCAGCCTGACTAAATCCTTACATTTATCACATGTGAATCCCTCACTGCTGACGGAGGAGGCTATTGTAAACATGTGACATGCAATGCAGGAAGAAATAACATGAGCGGATGCCATGACTTACTGCAAATTGTTTGTTGTTGGTTGTTCTTGATAAGCAGTGTTTTGAGATCGTTGCAATAATCTGTGTACCACAGAGGAGAAAAAACGGGTGCATGCTCAAAAGAAAATGCATGCAGTTTAATTGTGATAAAAATATAACGTGGATGCAGGTGCAATATGCACGCAGTTGAATCGCGATTAGTGAATAATATGAGGAAAAACCCAATGCGCACTTAATAAATCACAGATGTTAAAGATTAAAGGCTGAAAACAGATATATATATACAGTATGTATATATATATATATATAAGCGATGCTAAAAAACTAGCAGGATACAAACACAGACTCTAGCTTGGTGCCAGCAGCAACAGGTAAAATACACGCAGATGAAACAGTAGAAAAGCGGAAAAACATGAAACTCTGTAAAATGACAAAGGATATAATGATGAACGATGAATATAACGTTGAACGTTTGAGAATAAGAATAAGCAATGCAATAAGCAATTTTAGAGAATATGCTGGCCCTTGGTTTTTTTTTGTTGCTGTTGTCATGCCAGCAATACGCAAATGTTCTGTTTTGTGTAATGTATGCCTGTCAAAGGCTCAAGACAGATTTCTCACAATTTGTTGTCCATTTCACCAGCTGTCCATCGCATGCTGAAAACCAAGCAGAACATTCTGTATCCATCCACAAAGACCGATCCAAGCACTTCTCAGCATATTGCAGTGGGGCTTTTGAACAAATTTGCCTGAAGCTCATTAACAATTTTGCTGGGTTGGATTTCCATAACCAGTTACGAATTCTTTGAATTTTTTTTAATTACTTGCTCTTGTACAAATGTCTCCAGTGAGACATGAGAAAACGCCCTGACATGTAAATGCGGATCAGTAGAGGCTTCTGCTCTCTGAGCTGCCAAGTGCCCTCTTGAAGAATAAAACATTGTGTCAAAGGAAATAGTAGATGACAACATTAGCATTTTCTGTCTATTCCTCACACAAAGCCATCGAATGACAAGAAAACTTGGAATATAGCACAGAGTCATAGAGTCATAAGGACTTCTTTAAGGTTGACAACCACTTTTTCTCACTTTCATTGTCAAAATCAGCTTGCACATTCAGCTAAATGTCTCCTTTTGCAATTGGTGAGTAAAATGACATAATTTTGGAAAGGCTATCCCTGTTCATGTATTGTTGTGCACTTTGTTTATTTTGCATGTGTCTAAACAAATGGATTTAACTACAGGTGTCATATTGATTATGTTTATGCTCCATATATGTAGATTTGGGAGTTTCAAAAACTTTGGCACCTATTCACTTGCATTGTGAGGACCTACAGAGCTGAAAAATTCTTCTAAATATCTTAAATTGTGTTCTGCAGAAGAAAGGAAGTCATACACATCTGGGATGGCATGAGGGTGAGTAAATCATGAGAGAATTCTCATTTTTGTGTGAACTATCCCTTTAATACCCACGGGCACTAAGAACTCTCAATCTGGCCCTGTGGCCATGGCACTATAACAACAGCTTCAACTGCCATTAATTAAACCCTTCAAGGCTGGGATCACAGCTGACTGATAAGTGACTGAATATACTATGACACACTTAATGTCAGTCCAGTCAGGGTATGAAGCTTGTGGATCCAGAGCCTAGGATTTGGAAAGTTCAGACTGTCTGCCAGCTACTGTACCCTGCATACATGGAAGCTTATTCTTTTAGCTGCTTCACAACTATAACTGAACTGAAACATTCCCCCAGGTTTCTCCATGTCTTATTCATAACACCCATATGCCACATGCAGCTGCAACCCTGCGACCCACACATTAATTTACCCCCACACTTCCTGTAGCATAAAAGACAGAAATCATACTACATTGAATGAAGTGAAGGTCAAAATGTAAAGCACTTATTGTGATTCCACCCAGAGGTTGTGTGTTATGTGTAGATATTCTGTGATTGTCAGGTCAAAGGGCTGTTTACTGATAATTGTGTTGAGAGAGAGAGTGTTTATAGGTGATTGTCATGAAATATGTCTAAAAAATGTCTTGGTCATATTTAACCCCAAATCAATATTAATGTTAATAATAATAAAACAAAATATCTATATATATTTTGCATTAAGAAATTACAATTCTCATTATTATAACGTGTCTGGCTATTTTTCTTTTACTATTGTTTTCAATGATGATTGATGTCTGTGTGTTTTTTAGAGCTTCAAAAGAAAAATTTCCATTCACTTGCATTTTAAGGACCTACTGAGAAATATTTTTCAATTTTTCTTCACATGTGTTCTGGTGAATACACCTGGGATATCATGAGGGTGAGTAAATAATGAGAGAATTTTCATTTTTGGGTGAACTATTCCTTTAATAGGTAGGGCCAGAATTGTTAAATAGTCCTGCAGTGTGAGAAATACATTTTAAAAACTAAAGATTAGAGGGGTCCTGGGTAGCTCAGTGAGTAAAGCCGCTGACTACCACCCCTGGAGTCTTGAGTTCGAATTCAGAGCATGCTGAGAGACTCCAGCCAGGTCTCCAAAGCAACCAAATTGGCCAGGTTGCTAGGGAGGGTAAAGTCACATGGGATAACCTCCTCCTGGTCGCTATAATGTGGTTAGCTCCCAGTGGGGCGCGTGGTGAGTTGTGCGTGGATGCTGCAGAGGATAGCGTGAAGCCTCCACACATGCTATGTCTCAACGGTAAAGCGCGCAACAAGCCATGTGATAAGATGCGCGTTTAAGACAGTCTCAGATGCAGAGGCAACTGAGTTACTATGCCACCATGAGGACATAGAGCGAATTGGGCATTCATTGGGGAGAAAATACACTTTCCTTCAGCAATCATTGTACACTGCTCAAAATAAGGAGCAGTGTTTATGTTATACTGAAGGAAAAACTCTCACTGAGGTTCCTTAAGGTCTATAGCCAACATGAGATGCTTATTAAAGCTCTTTGTAGTGCAAACATGGCCATGGCCAAGTGGTCATACCGCAAATCTTGGGTGCCCCAACACGAACCATGAGAGGGGGCCCCACCCTCAAGTCATGGCATCATGTACAGTTTAAGCGTTTATACTTGGGATGAAGTAGTATCACCAATCGAGACAGACCCTGTGACGTTATTGTGGGAAAATTAGCCCTCTCTTATCTGTGCTGGAATATTTTCCATGTTTAGCCAAGTTTGCCAGATTAGTGACACAAAATCTTTAAAGATATTCAGAGTTCCGTTTGAGGCATGTAGTAGCAAGTAAAGCAGAACTTTATATTCATTCATATATATGAATATATACAGTATATATATATATATATATATATATATATGTATGTTTACTTAGTCTGTGATGGATTTTCTTGCTGTACTTAGACTCTCTTTTACATGTGTTTTTTCTGTGCAATACCTAGCGGAGACTGCTGATCCATTTTATAAATTATTCTTTCCCTATGTCTGTCTTTCATTATGGTAAAATACAATCCCGAGAACCCTGCACCATTAACCTTGGCCAATTTAAGCTGCTATAAGGTCTAGACCTTTGCAGTTTAATTATCTTAATCAAAAAGTCTGTGTAAATACACCTTTTGCAATATTACGTTCTGTTAAAATTAGAGCTGTCAGTGATTAAGTTTAAATGATCAAGTGATGAGGAAAGGACCTCTTAACCCTATAACGCTCTATGTGTCAAATATGATACACAACTTTTGACAGCTCCTGTCTCACTCTCTGTTCAAGCTGAAAAGCCAAGAAACGTATAGTATGTACTTTTCACATGTTTATATCACCATCTAGTGGTTATTTGGGAAAAAAGTGGTTTTAATGTTTATATCGAAATGGCAGCAGACTCCCGAAAGATTTACTCTTATGTTGGGATAAATTATAGCTTATTTCAATAAAGTAAATATGACAGTAATGATTATATTGTTACTGATCTTTTAAAATGAGTATTTGCTGAAAATAAGCAACTTATGCTTGCTTAAAATTTTGTCTATTATTTTATTGAAAAAGCATTTTGAAATTACATGCATCAAATATGATACAATAGTCTTTTGAGTTACAGTATATCTCTCAATCACCATTCCATTCATGCCCACTATAAAACAAAATAATAATAAAAAAAAATCACAGAGCTTTAAAAATGAAAAAAGATATATTTAAAGTGTGAACTACTATTTCTGTGTATTTTCATATACTGTATGCAGCTTGCTATGTCATTATAAAGATCTCATTATTTTACATTACAAGCTATTATGATGTCATCTTATCAAAAGTTCCAGAGACACAGCGAAAAAAGTTTTACAATTTCCCTTTTTTAATATCAATATAGTGCTTGGTGCGTGAAATACATATGGTTGTTTATTGAAAAATAAAATATAATAAAAATATATTTCATTTTCTATAGGCAAAACCTATAGGTGATACAGGAAGGTGAGAGGAAGTTGTCATGGCCAAACTCTGAAACATTGGTATCTCTGAAAAGCCCAGGGAGTCTTCTGATAATACCCCAAGATTTACCACTGTAGCATGTATGGGCTTAGAAAAACTTAAATAACAAATGACCTATACAAAAATGAATTGCTGGGCCACAGGAGGATAATGAATTTTAAAGCCTAATGTATCAAATATGATATGTGAGCAAATTTTTTAGATTTTGTCTAATGGTATTAAAAACAAAATTACAATTTTCTGACAGTTCTTTCATATGCCAGGTTTTACAGGGTTAAAGCTATTTGTTGAACAAAACAAACCCTGATGAGACTTGAGACAGAAATCAAGTACTGTACAGCCTCTGTGTGGTGCACTTTAATTACCACAAAAGCACATCAAGCATTAACTATCACCGAAACGGCAAAACGTCTAGGTTACTTATGTAACCTCTGTTCCCTGATGGAGGGAACGAGACGTCGTGTCGAAGAAGCGACACTAGGAGCGCCGAAAGATGCCTCTGATCTATGAAAAAAGGCCAATGAGAGCTGAACAGTATTTGCATACCCCGCCTCCGGATACGGATATAAAGGCGAGGGAAATACGCTCGTTCATTCAGGATTTTTCTGAGGAGCCGGGAGTGTACCGGGCACCTCAGCGGCTCGGCTCAGCGACATGGCCGGGAAGACACGACGTCTCGTTCCCTCCATCAGGGAACGGAGGTTACATACGTAACCTAGACGTTCCCCGTCTGTCGCTCACTTCGACGTCGTGTCGAAGAAGCGACACTAGGGGTCCACTTCAAAACTCGCCATGCGCTGAGCCGTGTACGTGTACTGCTTACACAGAAGCGGGCAGGTATTTCTACATGCACAGCGACCAACTGTGTTCAGGCTGCACGTACTCTTCCCCAATGCCCCGAAAGAGTCGTCAGAATCCTTTTGGTTACCCTAGGGGGGAACAAGGTGACGCTCCCAACTAGGGAACGGGCCAAGCCTGGCTGGGCCTCTTTTCTCTCTATGTTTTCTCGGCATAGAGCAAGAGCAGCCGGGGCCCTTACTGCATCGAGGGAAGGGGGTCTTACCCGAATTCCTATTCTTTCAGGGGGAAAAGACCCTGCGGAGGCCACACCCGCCCAGCAGGGGAGGTAAAGGTGGCAAAATACATCACATGGCCACTTTGGGCATGTGGGAAAAAATGGTGCGGTGGTAGATCCAACCTCGAGGAGGGGGGAGTTGCTACAACACGGCGACCGGAGGGCAGCAAAGGACTGCCTAAGGGAGACGCGGGTCAGCTCGCAAGGTGACCATACCGCGGAAGTACACATGGGAGGAGTCCCGTAGGAGGCCTGATCTGTGGAGCACCTATTCCAGTAGGGGTAGCCAGAGGTACCCGTAGTGGACTGGGCCGGCAAGTTCCTCCGCTGAACTGTTGCGGGCCCGAGAGGGCTAGGGAGGAATCAACCAAGGACCTAGGCCCTCTGGGAAAGAAGCGCACTGTTCTGCCTCGGAGAGGGAAATGGCGCTGGAAACAAGCAATTCACCCGGTCAGATAGTCGACGTGTACCGAGTTCTACGGGCTCGGACCTGAGAGAACACGGGACAAGACTGACTCAACCATGAGATCGTAAGGGTGTTAGGTGCTGCCCAGCCCGCAGCTCTGCAAATGTCTGCTAGGGAGGTGCCCCTAGCCAGTGCCCATGAGGATGCCACGCTCCTAGTAGAGTGGGCTCGAACCCGCAAAAAAGGGGGGGGGGCACGGCCTGGGTGTGATAAGCCAACTGAATGGCATCCACCACCCAGTGAGACACCTCTGTTTGGAGACAGTGTTCCCTTTCTGCTGTCCTCCAAAGCAGACAAAGAGCTGCTCAGAGCGCCTGAAGCTCTGGGTGCGTTCCAGGTAGGCACGCAAGGCACGTACCAGACACGACAGTGAGAGGGCTGGGTCTGCCTCCTCCCGGGGCAGCGCTTGTAGGTTCACTACCTGATCTCCAAAGGGCATGGTAGGAACCATGGGCACATAGCCCGGTCGAGGTCTTAGGATCACATGAGTATCTGCCGGACCGAGCTCCAGGCAAGTGTCGTTAGTAGAGAACGCTTGCAGGTCCCCGACCCTCTTGATGGAAGCGAGCGCGATCAGCAGGGCCGTCTTTTTAGGAGAGGGCCCTGAGCCAACTGATTCTAGCGGCTCGGGGGGGGGGATCTCTGAAGACCGGTGAGGACCACCGAGAGATCTCAGGAGGGGAACAGGTTTGGCCGGGAGGGGTTTAACCTCCGGGCACCTCTTGGGAACCTGACGATTAAGTCGTGCTTACCCAGAGACTTGCTGTCTACTGGGTCGTGGTGAGCTGCGATAGTGGCAACATACACCTTCAAGGTGGATGGGGACAGCCTCCCCTCCAACCTCTCCTGTAGGAACAGGAGCACAGACCTAACTACGCACCTCTGGGTCTTCTGCCCGGGAAGAACACCAATTCACGAACAGACGCCATTTCAGGGCGTAGAGTTGCCTGGTAGAAGGGGCTCTGGCTTGGTTGATTGTGGCTACGACCGTGGTGGTAGACCAGCTAGATCTTCCGCATCCCATCCAGGGGCCAGACGTGGAGGTTCTAAAGGTCTGGGTGCGGATGCCAGAGCGTGCCCCGTCCCTGAGAAAGAAGGTCCTTCCTCAGGGGAATTCGCCAGGGAGGGGCTGTCGCGAGGAGTACGTGGTCCGAGAACCGGGCCCGGGTGGGCCAATAAGGAGCCACGAGAGTGACTCGCTCCTCGTCCTCCCTGACCTTGCACAGCACCAGTGCAAGAAGGCTCACTGGGGGGGGGGTGCGTACTTGCGCAGCCCCACTGGTCAGCTGTGTGCCAGTGCATCTGCCCTGAGGGGAGCCTCTGAGCGGGCGTACCAGAGCGGGCAGTGGGAGGTCTCTCGGGAGGCAAAGGGGTCTACCTGGGCCTTGCCGAACCATTCCCAAATCAGCTGAACCGAGTGGGGGTGAAGCCTCCACTCTCCGCCAGGCAAGCGTTATTGTGACAGCGCATCCGTTGTCACATTGAGGTTGCCAGGGATGTGAGTGGGACGCAGCGACTTGAGTCGGTGCTGGCTCCAAAGGAGGAGACGACGGGCGAGTTGTGACATGTGGCGGGAGCGACGGCCTGAGCCTGAGGCTGCGTGTCCATTGCAAACGGTGCCCCAACCCGATCTGGATGCGTCGGTTGTGACCACGACGCGTCTGGACACCTGCTGTAGGGGCACTCCTGCCCGTAAGGAACAGAGGTCTGTCCAGGGGTTGAATGCTTGGCGGCAGGCGGGGGTGATTGATACCCGGTGCGTGCCATGGCGCCATGCTCGTCTCGGGACTCGGGTCTGACGCCAGTGTTGGAGCGGTGTCATATGTGTCAACCCCAGCGGTGCGACCGCCGCGGAGGACGCCATATGCCCCAGGAGCCTCTGGAAAAGTTTTAAAGGGACCGCTCTGCCTGGCCTGAAGGCGGCGAGGCAGTTCAACACTGACTGGGCATGCTCGTTGGTGAGACGTGCCGACATTGAGACCGAGTCTAACTCCATCCCGGAAAAAGAGATGCTCTGAACTGGAGTAAGCTTGCTCTTTTCCCGGTTGACCTGAAGCCCCAAGCGGCTGAGGTGCCTGAGCACCTGGTCTCTGTGGGCGCATAGTCACTCTTGTGAGCGAGACAGAGACATGCCGAAGGGGAGGACTTGTACTGATACGCCTGGCCATCGAACGTAAACCGCACTTTTAAGGGGCGGTGTCGAGGCAGGATGGAGACGTGGAAGTATGCGTCCTTCAGGTCTACCGCTGCGAACCAATCTAGATGCCGGACGATTGGTCCAAGATTGGTCATAAGTCAAGTCAAGTCAATTTTATTTGTATAGCGCCTTTCACAACACACATCGTTTCAAAGCAGCTTTACAGAAGTTCAGCATTAACAGACGATAAAAATGTAATGTCTATAAAGTCGATAAATCATCATCATTGTGCAGGGCTCCAAACTGCGACTAAAAATGGTCGCATTTGCGACCAAATAAATTTATTTGCGAGTGTAATTTCTGTCAAGGTCGCCATTGGCGACAGTAAAAATTTACTCCCTTTGATTTTAAAATTTGCATTACATTTCCCGAAATACATTACAAAAGTTTATATCAAAGAAATAGCGGGGAAAACGGAGTTCATTGCAGGAACTAACCATTTCAAAAAAGAGACTGTGAGAAAACACGGTGACAGTAACAAGCATAAAAAATGCACGTGATCACATAATTGCGAAGAATGCTCCACAGACTACACTGTTAGCATGTGCAGTTTTTCTTGCATGCGAGCTGCGGGACGAAAAGGAATGGAAGGAGTTAAAAATGAAAATATTTGGCGCCTGTTTTTCCCCCTATAGGAGCCAATGGCTCCTTAATTGATTTTTTGTTTGGAGCCTTGTTGTGGAATTAGAAAAGATATGATTCTTTATCGTGTTTAAAAATAATTAAATAATAATTGTATTAATAACCCCAGTGAGCAAGCCGAAGGCGACTGTGGCAAGGAACACAAAACTCCAAAAGATGATGGTTAATGGAGAAAAATAACCTTGGGAGAAACCAGACTCACTGTGGGGGGCCAGTTCCCCTCTGGCTAACATCATGAATAATGTAAATAAGAATTATTTATAGTTAAAAAACATGATTTAAAATATTATTAAACTTATTAAGTGTTAAGGGTCAGTATTTAGACAGTGATTGTGTTTGAACTGCAAGATTAGTGACCAGTGTCTTTGAAGTCCATCCTTGATTAAATTCCAGAAGTTCACTTAGATGCAATTGTCCTTGTTTGGCTGATGAAGGCTTTTGTTGGCAATAGTTAGTCTATGTATCCCATTTCAAGATCGTAGTCCATGGTGATGGGGCATCTGAAGTCTCCGTGAGAGGCTGGATACAAACTGGAGCTGACGAACGCTATTTACCTCGGGACTGGCGTCCCGAGATAACAGCAAAAAAGCAGATGGGAAATAATTAGCATAGCTGATGTTCATAATATTAATGCATTATAACTGATTCAGCAGTAGTATAAAAAGTAAGCATTATGTGAATGCTTGGTTAAAGAGATGCGTCTTTAATCTAGTTTTAAACTGGGACAGCGAGTCTGAGCCTCGAACAATATCAGGAAGGCTATTCCAGAGTTTAGGAGCTAAATGTGAGAACGCCCTCCCTCCATTAGTGGACTTAGATATCCTAGGTATGACCAGAAGCCTCGAATTTAGTGATCTTAAAGAGCGCGATGGATTGTATGACGATAGAAGATCCGTTAAATACACAGGAGCTAAACCATTTAGGGCTTTATAGGTCAGTAGTAATACTTTGTAATTGATACGGAACTTAATAGGTAGCCAGTGTAGAGATGATAAAATCGGTGTTATATGATCATATTTTCTTGACCTAGTAAGAACTCTAGCGGCTGCATTTTGGACTAACTGTAGCTTGTTTATTGAGGATGCAGGGCAACCAGCTAATAAAGCATTACAGTAATCTAGTCTCGAGGTCATGAATGCATGAACTAACTTTTCTGCATCAGAAACAGATAGCATGTTATGTAGCTTAGCAATGTTTCTAAGGTGGAAAAAGGCTGTTCTCGTAACAGATGAAATATGATTTTCGAAAGTCAAGTTGCGGTCTAGTATAACACCCAGGTCTTTTACTGTAGTGGATAATGTAACAGGACATCCTTCTAAATTAAAGTTGTATTGTAAGGGATTTTGTGGAGGTTTTTTGGACCAATAAGTAATACCTCCGTTTTATCGGAATTTAATAACAGGAAATTACGCGTCATCCAGCATTTTATATCTTTAAGACACACTCGCGAGGGTAGTGAGAGCGGAGGAGCGAAGGAGCCTTGGCTTTGCTCAACTCGTAATGCACGTCCGAGAAGAAAGGAACCGGGGGGGGGGGGGCGTGGCTGTGAGCGGCGCACCCGCCTTTCCTGGGTACGATGAGGTAAGGGCTGTAGAAACCCTCCTTCATCTCGGTTGGAGGGACCGGCTCTATCGCGTCTTTGGCCAGAAGAGTCGCGGACGGATGCCCATGAAGGGGGTGGGGGCCTGGCAAACTGAATTGCGTAACCGAGTCGGATGGTCCGGGCCAGCCAGCGAGACGGGTTGGGAAGTGAAAGCCACGCGTCCAACCTCTGCGCTAGGGGCACCAAAGGGACGATTAATTTTGACCTACCCGGCGGGGCTTCGCAGCGGGGCGGAGCAGGTAGGGCAGCGTTGGGCGGCGACGGGGCGACCCGCGGCTGAGGTGCTGAGAAGAGACTCAAGCACTTACCTTGCTCCGCACACCCGGCAGGGGGCGGGTTAGCGACTGAGGAGGAGGTCCTGGGTAGGCGTCCTCTGGACTCGTCGGAACCGGCCGGCCGGGGAACAGTCGTGGGGCTGAAGATGGGTGGTCCGTGTCCAGGGGGCCAGGACTGTTGATATCTGGGGGCAAAGTGCCGTGAGAACGGCATTTGCGGGCCAGGTGACCCAGAGACAAAAGGAAATAGCTCATTACAGAGAATATGAGAATGTGAAAATTAATTCGACAAGAAAAAATTCTCCTCCCAGCCCTCCACCGGGGACGGAGCGGTCTTACCACCTCCGGAGCTAACATCTTGGTCCCTGGGTTGAATGTCTATGGACAGCCTGGGAGCCTTCCGGGTCCTCGAGGGGGTCCGTGAGACGGGGGCGTCTGCTTCCTGCGGAGTGCTCGACGCTGGGGCTGAGAGCTAGGCCCGGGTTGAGGCGGAGCAGGGTGTTTCATAGCCACAGGAGGACGCCCTCGGCGAGCAGACGGGGCATGGCCCATGGCGGCAGGCTTGCGGCGGGGCAGGGTGGTGGCCTCCGTCTGCCTCACCGCTGAGGACTGCTGGGCAGAGTCGTCAACGGTGGCGCCGGACGGACGGAGCTGGGAGACAGGGGTGTGGGAGAAGGCGTGCCTTGTCTACCTCCCGCATTTCGACCAGGTCCAGTCCACAGGTGCGTTTCTGGACCACAAGGGGTGGCCATCGCCTGTTCGAGTGCCGGCTCTTCTGACCTCCGTGGCCCGGGGGCGCGGTTGGTCATCCAGCGCGGTTCCTGCAGCACATCAAGAACAGGACTACCCAAGGTGCAAGTTTTGAAGTGCCTTGGCCTGGTGTTGGTTGCAGGAAGGGCCGTGGCGTGCAGAGTGGAGGCGGTCTGGGACCGTTCCACCGCGAGGGTAGTGAGAGCGGAGGAGCGAAGAAGCCTTGGCTTTGCTCAACTCGTAATGCACGTCCGAGAAGAAAGGAACCGGGGGGGGGGGGGGGGGGCATGGCTGTGAGCGGCGCACCTGCCCGCGGAACCGATCAAGTAGCCCGGGAAAGCATAGCGGATCTCCGTGCGTCAGACTCGGGCTGGGCGGCAGACCCGAAGGCGGCGGGCCAGGCGAGTGATCAGCATCCGATGCCGCTGTAACGCTCTCTGATCTTGCTTCTGAAGCAAGCAAGCGTGCCGGGGAGGCTGCTGAAAGTGGCTTTCTCTCATTACAAAAGAAGCCGTGCGACCGCAATGCTATAACGGCCATGTTCTCACACTGAGAAGATGAACCATTGGAGAGCATGCTCATCCCGAGCTCAGACGGAAGCAAAACAAACGTGCCGGGGAGGCGGGTGATTCGAGGGGGTTTACCCGGCGAACAGAGCCCGTCATTGTCCCCAAATCGTGTTCATCGCCCGCGGCGCCTGCGTCAATCCCGTAGGAAGGAGGCGAGGCGTGGGGGGCGGCTGAAGTGGCTTTCTCTCATTACAAAAGAAAGCCGCACAACCGCAATGTTGCCATGGCTATGTTCTCGCACTGAGAACATGAACCATTCATAAAATGCTGCCTGCGTGTGATCGCAGCCCAGGCAAGCCAGACAGCTTTTTATGACCGAGAGAGGTGGGGAGAAACACCGCATCCAGAAACTACACAGGGGCGGAAATCACATCTTTATAAAGGCGCGTCCTGAAAAGGACGTTGAACGCCGCTGTGTAATGCTCTTTCAGAGAAATAAACTCCTTTACAGAGAAAATCACTCTTTTAACTCTTTTAACTCTGCGCTGTCGAAGCGCTCAGGGGCAGACTGCGCGCCGGCAGTGAAGAGAAAAGCCGCTGAAGTGCACCGTAAATCCAACAGCAAAGCAGAGCGTCAGAGGATCAGTTGTGTTACTCGCAGCTGACAGCATACACACGACCATCGGCTCCGAAGAAAATTACTGAATGAACGAGCGTATTTCCCTCGCCTTTATATCCGTATCCGGAGGCGGGGTATGCAAATACTGTTCGCCAACTCTCATTGGCCTTTTTTCATAGATCAGAGGCATCTTTCGGCGCTCAAGAGAGACCCGTAGTGTCGCTTCTTCGACACGACGTCGAAGTGAGCGACAGACGGGGAACACATAATACATGACACTCATGAGGGACGGCTGTGGCCGGATAGCTTGTTGGAGTTCTCCTGTGGAGGGCATGTCGACACTCCGCTTAATATATATATAACATCCCTTTGAACCCATTGCCGCTATTCTTTCAAAGCGTCAGCTAATGGTTACCGGACAATTCGGTCAAAGGATCATTACGTGGGCCTTATTCATGCTAGCCATCTTTGATTTTTAATGGGAATGACAACGAGGCTATGAGGGATAGACTTACCATGTTTTCAATGACACAAACGTTATACAGCTGTATAATGCTCCCAGATCACTTCTGAGTTCATTGTATACTGAATGTTCTTGGACAGCTATTTTATCAGTGTTTTGTCTGTGGAATGATCTAAAAAATTTAAACTGTAGAACACCCCACTGAAGGGCCTTTACATCTATCCCTCACAGCCTCGTTGTCATTCCCATTAAAAATCAAAGGTGGCGCTAGCATGAATTAGGTATATTGCCACTGCCCGCCCTAAAAGCAGAACTTGCAGTGCTTTTCATGTTTAGTTCAAAGCAGCACTTGATGCCATGACCCAAATCATGTGAATTCCATATGCAAAGTGGACAGTTACAGCTTGCTGACCGATTGCTATTGTGGAGGATGAAGGTTTAAGAGACTGAATGTGCCTTGCAATCACCGGCAGACTAGGGAGAACTGGGACTTTTCTTGGTGGGCTGGCCGCAAATATGACGATAAGCTGAAGAGGGCCGTAAAATATGCAGAAAGGGACAGTGACACACCACTACCCCCTTGACAGCACTACTAAAAATATGAAATGAAACAATCTATATTGGCAAATTTAACCTTAATGCAATTCAAAATGTTGTGAATGGGCCCCTGCATAGATTTTGGGCTCTATACGCCAGTGAACAGCTACTGATCTGGCATCCATTTAGATTTTTTTCTCAGAAATGCTGCTGACCCCACCCAGCTGAATCTTCTCATCTTTTCCACTTTCCACAGCCACATGCCAGTGAAATGAAGTCATACAGACACCCCTACTGCAGGTTTGGGTGATTGTAAATGCACATGTTGAGAGTCAGCAGCAGAAGAGCGGCAAAGAGAAAGAGAGGGAGAAGGTTTGTTTTTAAGAGTGTGTATAATAAAGCAGAATGATTTCTGTCTGACTTACGCAATTTATGTTTGCAGAACCTTTCAGCCATGATTTTAGAAATTGAGTTAAAGTATTTTAGAGAAATATTTGAATAGGATTTGAGTTTCTTAGATAACATTTTATATTTGCTGAGGATTTTATATTTTTCTTAGCTCAAGACCACAGATGTGCACATTTAAAATGAGGACAGACCTTTTTGTACTGTACACACATAATGTAAAAGTTGTCATAGTCAAGTAAATGAATAGCTTTTGTTGTAAAGAACAAAATAGCTAAAAGTTTGTTTTACTGTAGAGACAATGCTTTACAACAGAACTTTGCAACTTACTAAGACAAATTCGATTTAAACATTTTAAAAAGAATATATGAGTGGTGCAAAATTCATTGTTAATATAACACCACAATATACATTTTATTGCCCAGTATTAAATGTTTTTTTTTTTTTTTTTTCACTTGATCAGAGTATGGTTCCCTCTGTAGTATTATGTAAAAAGTAAACGTGACCAGCAGACCAAATGGGCTAAAAATTATTTTGATTTCATAACACACTGATGCTGAAAACGCAGTGTGCATCTCCCTGTCTAGACAGCAGTTGCGTGAGTGGGCTTGTTAAAATATCAATGCAGCAACTTAAAATATGAGTAGTTCAGTGTAACCCAGATGTAAAATCAGAGTAAATTGTATTCTAAGTTATTAGCTTAAAACTAACTAAAAAGTGCATATTTAACTAAAATATGTGAAGAAACTAAAGACATGTATCTACAAACAGAATGAAAACAAAAGAGTCAGAAAAATATGCAAAATTGTGTATTTATTATTAATACTTGCAAATATATGTAAAAAATATTGCAGATAAATTTGACCAATAACAGTGTAACGATCCACACCGTCTTTGGCTTGTGTACCTTTTTATTTAAGTTTTTGGCACTTTTTATGTTCCACATTGTTCTTTGTTTATGCACTCTTATTTTGAAGTTTTGTCATGTCCTGTTTTCCCTCCTTGTCCATGTGTCCGGTCCTCATTGGTTGATTGTTTGATTACTTTATTATCAGTTCTAGTTTTGTCATTGGTTTTAGTTAATTGCCCTTTTACCTTGTTATGAGTTCCGTTTGTCCATTGGTCTATGTTTTCCCTTGTTTTGTATTTAAGCCCTGATGTTTCACCTTGTCCTCTGTTGGTCGTTGTAAATGTTGTTGCTAATGTTAATGTTTGATGCTCTGTTCTTAGTTCCTGCCTTGGTCCGTGTTCCTGCCTGTGCCCTCCTTGCAAGACCCCCGTGTTGTTCTCTTGTGTTCTTCTCTTTATTTTTCCCCTCGTGGACGTTTCATTTGTTCCTGCATTTATACTTCCCTTTACTTTGCGAACTTCAATAAAGCTGCATTTGGACCCTTACTCCCTCGTCTGCCCTCTTCATAACAGAACGACCAACCGCTAATGGATCCAGCAGCTTTTTTCGTGGAGCTTGCTAGGGCAAACCTGACCATACGTGAGTTCTCCTATTTCTTTTCCAACGTGGCCAGCTGCTCCGGTTGGGATGACCAGGTTCTAAAGAGCATTTACAAGTACAATGTACCCGTCCGCCCAAGGAGGGACTTGCCGGAGATCGAGGATTGCACCTTGCAGGAGTATGTGGACCTGATCGTGGAAACTTACGCTGCAGGGGAGCCGCCTCTCTCAATTCCGGGCAGGGCCCCTGGGTGTCCCACGCCTGCCACGGCCAACACACCCCCAGTCTCGTCTGTCCCAGGGCCAGCGTTGACAACCCCGTCCGCCAGGAGAAGGAGGAGAAGAGGAAAGGCTTCTGCTTCCCGGTCTCCGCCTGCCACGGCCAACGAGCCAACGCCCACGCCTGCCACGGCCAACGAGCCAACGCCCACGCCTGCCACGGCCAACGAGCCAACGCCCACGCCTGCCACGGCCAACGAGCTGGAAGCCTCGTCCGTCCCAGAGCCGGCGTTGCCAGCCTCGTCCGTCCCAGAGCCGGCGTTGCCAGCCTCGTCCGTCCCAGAGCCGGCGTTGCCAGCCTCGACCGTCCAAGAGCCAGAGCCAGCGCCTGTAGCCTCGACCGTCCAAGAGCCAGAGCCAGCGCCTGTAGCCTCGACCGTCCAAGAGCCAGAGCCAGCGCCTGTAGCCTCGACCGTCCAAGAGCCAGAGCCAGCGCCTGTAGCCTCGACCGTCCAAGAGCCAGAGCCAGCGCCTGTAGCCTCGACCGTCCAAGAGCCAGAGCCAGCGCCTGTAGCCTCGACCGTCCAAGAGCCAGAGCCAGCGCCTGTAGCCTCGACCGTCCAAGAGCCAGAGCCAGCGCCTGTAGCCTCGACCGTCCAAGAGCCAGAGCCAGCGCCTGTAGCCTCGACCGTCCAAGAGCCAGAGCCAGCGCCTGTAGCCTCGACCGTCCAAGAATCAGCCCCCCTTGAGCCTTCCACGGCTCCGCCTCCTGAGCCACCCAGAGCTCCGCCTCCCGAGCCACCCAGAGCTCCGCCTCCCGAGCCACCCAGAGCTCCGCCTCCCGAGCCACCCAGAGCTCCGCCTCCCGAGCCACCCAGAGCTCCGCCTCCCGAGCCACCCAGAGCTCCGCCTCCCGAGCCACCCAGAGCTCCGCCTCCAGAGCCACCCAGAGCTCCGCCTCCAGAGCCACCCAGAGCTCCGCCTCACGAGCCTACGAGACCACAGTCATCAAAGCCTCCCACGCCTCAGTCAACAAAGCCTCCCACGCCTCAGCCACCCGAGCCTTCCACACCCCTGTCTCCCGAGCCTTCCACGCCTCTGTTACCAGAGCCTCCCAGGTCTCCACCTCCGAAGACTGCCTCGGCTCTGCCTGCACCTGCTCCGCCACCAGACCCTTCCTCGGCTCTGCCTCCAAACCCTTCCTCAGTTCTGCCTCCCTCGGCTCTGCCTGTTCCGCCGCCTTCGGCTCTGCCCCTGAGGGCGTTCATGGTTCCACCCTCCACGGTTCTGCCTGCGCCAGCCCAGCCTACTAAACCCCCAGAACCTTCCAAGCCTCCTTGGTCACCGCCTACCATGGCACCATCCCTGGAGTCCTCCTCGACTCCTCCCTGGCCTTCTGACCCTGTCCTGTGGCCGCCTCCCTGGCCTTCTGACCCTGTCCTGTGGCCGCCTCGCTGGCCTTCTGACCCTGTCCTGTGGCCTCCTCCCTGGCCTTCTGACCCTGCCTCCTGACCTAGTCTCGACCCCGCAGCTGCCTCCCAGTCTTCCCGACCCGGTCCCCTCCTTCAAATCGTCCCCTCGGCCCCCTGGGCATCTGCCCGGCCTCCTTGGTCTCCTGGCCACCCACCTGTTCTGTCTCAGTCTCTCTGTCCAAGTCTTGTCCCTCTGTGCCCCTCGTATTCCCTTGATCTGCCTGTTCGTCCTCGTTTTCCGTTGTCGTTTTGCCCCTCCTTTGGTTAGGAGCGTCTGGGATCCGCTCCTTAAAGGGGGGGCTCTGTAACGATCCACACCGTCTTTGGCTTGTGTACCTTTTTATTTAAGTTTTTGGCACTTTTTATGTTCCACATTGTTCTTTGTTTATGCACTCTTATTTTGAAGTTTTGTCATGTCCTGTTTTCCCTCCTTGTCCATGTGTCCGGTCCTCATTGGTTGATTGTTTGATTACTTTATTATCAGTTCTAGTTTTGTCATTGGTTTTAGTTAATTGCCCTTTTACCTTGTTATGAGTTCCGTTTGTCCATTTGGTCTATGTTTTCCCTTGTTTTGTATTTAAGCCCTGATGTTTCACCTTGTCCTCTGTTGGTCGTTGTAAATGTTTTTGCTAATGTTAATGTTTGATGCTCTGTTCTTAGTTCCTGCCTTGGTCCGTGTTCCTGCCTGTGCCCTCCTTGCAAGACCCCCGTGTTGTTCTCTTGTGTTCTTCTCTTTATTTTTCCCCTCGTGGACGTTTCATTTGTTCCTGCATTTATACTTCCCTTTACTTTGCGAACTTCAATAAAGCTGCATTTGGACCCTTACTCCCTCGTCTGCCCTCTTCATAACAAACAGTCTGTATCAGCGCTGCAAATGTGATTCAGCCAATCTTAGCCACTGACTCCACCCTAGAGTTTATGTCAGTTATGTGAGTTTATACTCTATGCAGACAGACACAGAACAGATGAAGAAGCGAAGCGCAACAAGATGCCGATCAACTGCTGTTAGGAATTTATAGCAGCAGAAGTCTGAAAAATAGAAAAGATTATTTTAATCTTCAACTAAAGCGCTAGAAAAAGAGAAAAATACTTATCAGAGTAAATCTTGATGTCCAATCGTGATAAAGCTGAGTGATGAAGTAATTTATTTCACTGTTCATCTGGATAAAACCTGGAAGAAAAGGACAAGTTCAGTTAATTATCGAGGAAATTGGTAAGTTTAATCTTTTATTCTAAATATAGTTGAGAGTAAGAAACGTAAGCTTGTTTGAGTGAGCTTGGTTGAGAAGCTGTGTTGTGTAAATGCTACAATGAGGCATAGCATTTAGAGTTAGAGCTAAAGCTAATGAATGTATTGTAAATTAACAAATTTTAAATAATTGTCTGAAATGTTAGGAAAATGTTTCTGAGAATGTTTTCCTGCTTTGTGCAGGCCAGTTTTTGTTTTTCAACAAGGGTAGTGGACTTTTCGTTGTGGATCTGCTCAAACTTTCTGTTTTTATGTTTATTCTTGAACTCTGAATTTAGTGCATTTAGTAGTTCAGTTGATTGATTATTGTTTGTTTAATTGTATAATTGTTTATTTGAATTCTATAGGTAATTAATAAGTAACTGTAATTGTATTTGTTTGGTTTTAATTACATTTCATTGAGTTTAATTGGGAAAAAGAGTTACAAATGTGTTAAATTTGATAGTAGATTAGGAACTAAAATCGCTAAACCATTTTATTTGCTTTCAAAAACTAAATAGGCATAATTAGATTAGAATAACAGAATTGAAGAGAAAGGACATTGAATTGAAATAACTAAAAGGGAGATACATTTGTGAAAAGGAAACTGAACTAAGTCTATTGGTGAATTTAAATATCTAATTTATCTAATCATATAAGATGTATTTGCTGTATTGTTTATTGTTTTATCAGTAAAGTTAGTTATTCAATATAAATCATTTATATCACAAAAGTCTGTTGAGCGTGTATGTGTACCTTTTGCCTCCTTCAGTACCCTAGCTATCTTCTGATTGGCCCAACAAATTGCCACACTGGGTGCCATCACACGTGCCACCCATGCTACAAAGATTCTTTGGCGAGCCAGCCAGGAGGCAGAGTGGCATACTCAATCAACATAAATAAAACACAAATCTAGAACTTTCCTGTCTAAACAGCTCAATTTATCCTTTGTTATAAGAAAATCTGAGAAATCCTAAACAAAATGGATGTTGTAGAAGAGGTGTGATAATTCAGAATGCCATCTTAATATCTGGCATCACTGAAACTGACACTGATGAGGATATTCTCAAATATGGGTCAATTCACAGAATTATCCCATGCAAAAACGCCAGTGCAGAGTCCCAAGTTTCGTTGATAGTTGAGTTTAACTCTGGACAAGCAGTGAAAAATTTGCAGCTGATGTTGCCTTACATTCGACAGTCTGAGAGCAGCCTGGTTGTTTCTTACTTTGTTGATGCTCTGTCCAACATTTATATTCAGAAACTGGGAAAACACAAAAGCTAACACATTTTCATGAGGTTGTCTCCGTTGCGACTTCCCAAGTTTTCTGGCCGAGTTCCTCATCTTCCGAATGAAGTTGACTTTGATACTTGACGTGCTAGAGTTGGTTCACTAGATTTTAGATCCGATGGTTTCCAACATCGACCAAGTGCATAGAATCTGTGAGAGACATTCGCCTCTGGTGGCTGTCCACTTACCTGCAATGGCTACATGTAATGTTGCAATATGCCCTGCAATTAGGTGGAGTGTATAGTTATGAAGTAGATAAGCACTTGCTCAGGCAGTTCTGTAAATGGTGTTGGGAGAACTCTTTGATTTCAAAGTTACAACTAGAACAGAGAAAACACTCCCCTCAATCCTTCGCAGAAACTGATGACCTTACTCCAAACTAAGGAGAGTATGCAAGCTTCCTAAAGTGCTCACATGAGGCAGCACTTGGGAATGCTAACCGCATTCTATGATGCATCTGCAAACAGCCATGGAAAATGATAAAGAAATTTTGCTCAGTT